>NW_004624825.1:141701-187965 GCF_000247695.1 Heterocephalus glaber
TCCATTTTACAAAACACACACACACACACACACACACACACACACACACATTTTCTTTATCCAGTCTCCAGTTGAGCAGTTGGGCCATTTCCATGTCTTAGGTATTACAAACTATGCCCCTAAACATGGGTGTACATATATCACTGTGGTATGATTCTTTTCATTCTTTTGGGAAGGTACCCAGTAGGGGAATAGCTGGGTTAAATGGGACCTCTAATCTTGGTTCTTTGTGGTATCTCCATACTGATTTCCACAGTGGTTGCACAAGTCTACACTTCCACCAGCAGTGGAGAAGTCTTCATTTTTTGTCACAGCCCTTCCAGCATTTATTATTGGTTGATTTCATGATAGCAGCCATTCTTTCTGGGATGAGGTGAAATCTCAGCATTGTGTTCTTTTGCATCTCTCAAATGACCAGTGATGTTTAATGTTTTTTCATATGTTTATTTGCTACTTCTATTTCTTTGTCTGAGAAATGTCTGTTCCTTTCAGATGCCCATTTTTGGATTGGGTCTTTAAGTTTGGGAGGTCTGATTTATATTCTAGATAGTAGACCTTTGTCTGTGGAACAGCAGGTGAAAATTCTTTCCCACATTGTGGGTTTTCTCTTCCCACTGTAGGTGGTTTTCCTTGCTGTGCAGAAGCTTTTTAATAAGAAGAGATCCCACTTGTTGATGGTTTGTGCTAGTTCACGGGCAACTGAGGTTTTATTCATGAAATCTCTTCCTATGCCAATGTCTTCAAGAGCTCTGCCTAACCTCCGTTCCAGTCAGTTCAGTGTTTCTGTTTTAATATTTAGATCTTTAATCCATTTTTATTTTAGTTCAGTGCATGGTGAGAGATATAGCTCTAGTTTCAATCTTTGGCAAGTTGAGACCCATTTTTTCCAGCACCATTTATTAAAGAGGCTATCTTTCCTCCAGTGAGGGTGTTTGGCTCCTTTGTCGATGAGGTGGCTGAGTGTGTCTGGAGTTGTTTCTGTATCTTCTAATCTGTTCCACTGGTCCTCAAGTCTGTGTCTCTGCCAGTACCATTCTGTTTTTATCACAGTAGCTTTGTAGCATAGTTTCAGGTTGGGGATTCTGATACCCCCTACCTTGTCTTTATTGCCTAGAATTGCTTTTGCTATTCTGGGTCTCTTCTTGTTCCAAATAAATTTTTGGATTGTTTTCTCAAGATCCATGAAGTTTGCTGCTGGAATTTCAATTGGGATTGCATTGAATCTATAGAGCAGTTTTGGAAGTATGAACATTTTCACTATGTTTTTTCTTCCTACCCAGGAGCAAGGGATGTCTTTCCATTTTCTGATATTCTCTTTGATCCCTTTTTTCAGAGTGCTATAGTTTTCAGAGTGGAATTCTTTGATTTCTTTCATTGGGTTGATTCCTAGGTATTTCAATTTTTTGGATGCTATTGTGAAAGGAGTTGTTTGCGACATTTCTCTCTCAGTGAGTCTGCTGTTTGTGTGGAGGAAAGCTATTGATTTTCGTGTGTTGACCTTGTATCCAGCTACTTTACTGAATTTGGTTATTAAGTCTAGAAGACTTTTAATGGAGTTCTTGAGGTATTTTATAGAGAGTATCATGTCATCTGCAAATAATGACAATTTAACTTCTTCATTTCTTATCTATATTCTTTTTATTTCTTTCCCTTTTCTAATTGCTGTGGCTAATGTTTCCAAAACTATATTGAACAGGAGTAATGATAGTGGACATACTTGCCTTGTTCCTGATTTTAGTGTGAAGGATTTCAGTTTTTGACCATTTAGTATGATATTGGCTGTTGGTTTTTTCATAGATGGCTTTTATCAGGTTGAGATAGAGACCATCTTTTCCAATTTTTTGTAGAGTTTTTATCATGAATGCATTTTGGATTTTGTGGAATGCTTTTTCTGCATCTACTGAGGTGATCATATGGTTTTGGTCCTTGGCTCTATTAACATTATGTATTACTTTTATCAATTTGTGTATGTTGAACCATCCCTGCATCCCTGGGATGAATCCCACTTGGTCAGGGTGCATGATCTTCTTGGTGATCTTCTGCATTCTATTTCTACTTTCCTAATATGAGTATTCACTGCTAATGAATTTCCCACGTAGAAATGCTTTCATTGTGTCCCATAGATTCCAATATGTTGTTTTGTCATTGTCATTTCATTGAATGAACTGTCAGATTTCTTCTTTAATTTCCTCTGTAACCAATTGGTTATTCAGAAGTGTGTTGTTTGATTTCCATGTGTTTATGAAATTTTTGATGATTCTTTTGCTATTGATCTCCAATTTCATCACACTATGGTCTATAATGTACAGGGATAATTTCAATTCTTTTGCACTTTTTTTAAACATGTTCTATGAGCGAGTATGTGGTCTATTTTAGAGAATGACCCATGTGCAGCTGAAAAAAATATGTATTCTGATTTTCTGGGGTGGAACACCCTGTAAACATGTGTTAAGTTCATTTGTTCAAGAGTTTGACTGAGTTCTAGTATTTTGTTGTTTATTTTTTGTCTAGTTGATCTATCTATTTGTGACAGTGGGCTTTTGAGGTCCTCCACTAGTACTGTATTAGTGCTCATTTGATTTTTCATGTCTGTTCGTATTTGTTTTATATGGTTGGGCACACTAGTGTTTGGTGCACTTATTTATGATTATCTTCTCTTCCTGTTGGATTGTTCCCTTTACAAAGATGTAGTGTGCCTCTTTGTGTCTCTTAATCAGTGCTGGTTTGAAATACAGTTGATCTGCAAAGAGGATAGCTACTCCTGCTTTTTGGGGGGTTCCTGTCCCATGGAGTATTGTTTTCCACCCTTTAACTTTCAGTCTATGAGTTTCTTTCTGAATTGTGTTTCTTGAATGCAACATATTGTTGGATCTTAGTTCTTGATCCATTCTGCCAGTCTATTTCTTTTGATTGGTGATTGAAACCATTAACATTGATGGTTATAACTGATATGTATTGACTTATCCTTGTCATTACTTTTTCTTTTTGTTGTATTCTCCCCCTTTTGTTTTAATTTTTTGTCATGCCTGATGGATTCATTCTGCTGGGCTTCCTGGGGGTGTGTTCCTCCTTGTCTTTTCCTAGGATATTGTCTAAAATTTCTTGGGGTGCTGGTTTGGTATTCATGAAGTTTCTTAGGTGCTGTTTGTCATGAAAGTAACTTACTTCTCCATCAATTTTGTTTTTGGTACTGGGGATCAAACTCGGGTCCTTGCAATTGTGAGGTGGACAGCAGAAACACTGAGCTACCTCCCAGCCTCTCCATCAATTTTGAAAGGTTGTTTTGCAGGGTACATCAATCTGGGTTGGAGATATGTCACTCCAAGTTCTTCTTGCTTTGAGGGTTTATGTTGAGAAGTCTGCTGTGATTCTGATGGGCTTTCCTTTGTATGTGATTTGTTTCTTTTCTCTAACTGCTTGTAGAATTTTGTTCTTCTGTTGGGTTTCTGGAATTTTAACTATTATATGGCTATGTGTAGATTAGTTTTTATCCTGGCTAGTTGGAGTCCTATATCGCTCACTTATCTGTATATCAAGCTCTTTTTCCCTGCTTGGGAAGTTTTCTGCCATTACTTCTGTGAACAGTTTTTTTATGTCATCTGCACTTTCTCCTGTTTCTTCATTGACTGTGATGGACCAGCCGTCACCAGTCGAAAGGTTCCTGAATGGGGGAAAGGAGGACTGAGAAAAATCAAGAGAAGAGACAGAGTCAGGAGGGCTCCCAAGACCAAGCAAGCAATCTTATTTTCACCTCTCTTACACTCAGTGAGTTAGGTTATTAACCATGACCTTTATCCAAAACACCTGCTTCATTGTTTGCTAGTTTTCTAGACACTCCTCGCCCTCATGGGCTACTTTGTTTCCTGGGGTTACAGAAGGTTCACCTTGTTACTAGGGCAAACTCTAAAGGGAAACATCAGAGTTAGTGGAGACACAGTTCCCCATTACATAGTCTCCTGGCTAGTTATAACAAAGGGTAAAATTAAAATGAAGCTTTTTGGCTGACACCGCTCCCCACAATTGACTCTGATCAGTCTTATGTTATTCTTCTTTGCATCGTCTAGCAGCTACTGGATTGATGTCTCAAGATCCCTTTCTATGTTTAAGAAATTTTTCTTTTCCAGGTCACTAAGTACAATCCTGTCTTCCATATCTGACATTCTGTCCTCACATTGGCTCATTCTACTGCATAAACTTTCAAGGGAGGTTTTAATATCCTGAAAATCTGTTTGCATCTGTTTTATGGATTCCATTTGTTTCCTATTTGGGGATTTCATTATATGGGCACAATCTGTGTTGTTAGCTGAGAAATTATTTCTAATTTCATTTTTTCCAAATCCCCTTTTGTTGCCAGTTCAGAGATTCCAGGTGGTTGAGTATCAGATTGTTCCATCCTGTTGCCCTTTTGGGGTTGCCTTAGGTGATCTGGAAGTCTAGTTTTGAGACTTATTTTCACGTCTTATTTCAACAGATGCAGCCTGCCCTGCCTTTGTTAAGGCAATTTTTGCTCACCTAGTGGTCTTCAATTCTCAGCAAGCTACTGAGCGGCCTTTTCTGTGCTACTCACCAGTGCACCAATTCCTGGGCTCAGAATGGTTGCTTTCTTGATCCCTGAGCTGACCTGTTGTCTGGGTTGGCCTCTGGCTGGGGCCTGTGCACACTTGGTATGGTATCTAGGTGTGCCTCTGGCTAGGGCTTCCCCCACTATGTCTCTGTTGTCTGGGAGGGCCTATAGCTGGGGGCTGCACACCCCAGTCCCTGATGTCTGAACAGGCTTCAGGCTAGGGTCTCCAAGCCCTTATTGATGATATTGAGGTGAGCCTCTGGCTGTTGCTTATAGGCCTGTGCTGCTCCTTTCCTGGAAGGCCCTTGGGCATACAGGCCCAAGCCACTAGGGTCAGGGCAGGGCACTGGCTGGACCTGCCTGAAGCCGTGCCACTCTGGTCTGCATCCCCTCCCATATACTTTAAATTATCTCTACATTATTATACTTAACACAATATAAATGCTGTATAAATAATTTTATGCTGTGTTATTCATACATATCTGGTATAGATGAACATTTTTTAAAAATATTTTCCATCTGTAATTGATTGAATCTGCAGAGATAGAGCCAATGGATATGGGCAGCCAAGAGTACTTATTTGTTATGTGAAAGGCTTAGGAAGAGAGGAATGAGATGAGCAGAGTGAATCAGACAGTCTGTCAGGACATTTATTCTGGCAAGTTTGAAGAAAGGATTAGTTGGTCAGGAATTGGAAAGGTAGGTGACCAGCTGAAAAGTTCCAATAGTCATCCAGATAAATAGCTTGAATGAGGATCATGACAATGAGAATGGAATTCATGGATAAAAAACACCAAAGATACTGGCAAGCAGAGCTCATCCAATAACTGGATGTGTGGCTGAGAAAAACAAAAAACCAATGAGAAAGATAATTTTGAGTGTAGTCCCTTGTATAAAGCTTCTGTATCTTGACCAGTGTTACTTATTCAAACTCAAATGCCCACTCTTACTCTTTTATTATAAATACAAATTAAATATTTGAAAAAGAAAAATCAACTAACTTTTCTTCTTAGCACCTGAAAACAAAAACCACAGAGTCTAATTTTAAATTGTGCTGCACACTGATTTTAAAGTCCTTAACCCTGTATATCCTTCAAAACTGCTTATCTGAATTTATGCCCAGGGGCTGAGTCCTATTTGTTTCAGCTTCAGCTCTCCAAATCTTCACTGCTGCTTCTTTTTCCTTCAGGGTAAGCAAGATAGCTTCCTTGTCTTCTTCACCTGAGTAACCTTACCAACAGTAGGAATTCAGTTAACCCTTGGGGTTATGATAAATTATAAGATGGTTCAGTAATTCTTAACTATAAATCACTGGTCAACTAACTTGATCCAAGGCTTTCTTGGTCTCCAAATTAATAGTTCCCTAATGAATATCTCTCCATAGAAGCCCTTCCAACTCAATCACTTAAATAAAACAATTCTCCCCTAATGTTTTTCCTGGTTGTTTTAGAGGTGGAAGACACCATTTATCATCTCTTTTGCCAAATCATTCTTTTTAACAATGAGAATTACAAAAGACTTGAATAGAAATATAAAAATGGTGGGTTTCCAACTACTTCTATTTGTAACTTTATAATATAAGGGTTACAAACTTGTTTATCATGTTTGCCATAAAAATATTTTTAAGACAAATCAATTCATATGAGGTTTTCGTTTGATGAAAAGGTTCTAGACATAAATAATCATGATTTTTGCACATAATTATACTTTAGTGACTTAACTTTGAATTTTAAAATGATAAGAATGATAAATTATAAATACATATTTTACTACAATTTCTGAAAAATATTTTTAAGTAGATTTCAAAATGAGCTCTCTGGAAAGGAAAAATTATGAGAAAAGAAAAAAATGGAAATTAAATCTATGTAAATAGGGAAGGGTGGAGGGGGTGAAGGGCACACAGGTAATGGGAAAAAAAATAAGAACCAAGATACATCATGTACAGTTACAAGCACCCAATGATAAATGTAAACGTGTTGTATACCTAAAATGTACCAATAAAAGAATTTAAGGAGGAAAAAAATGAGCTTTCATTATATTACCAGCATTGTGAATTGCATAGTTGGTCATGTTTCACTCTCTGACCTACAGGAAGATTCACTCTAACTTTCCCTGGGAGCTGCATAAGGTTTCATGGCTTGTCTGTTTGAACTAAGGTGATTCCAGGCTCATTTGTACTTTCTTATGTTTTCTTTTTCCCTCATTTTTCTTTCCTATTTTCAATTTATTTTATCATGCTACTCTATATGGATGTTTGTAAGATATCCTAAATCATTTTTAAGACTCTGACAGGATATAAATAACTTAAACATCAAAATATGACCAGATATAGTGTTGCTGATTCTCTCATGTGGTCTCTTTTCCCTACTATAAACTTCAAACAGTCCTTGCATTGAAGTCTCCAAGAAATCCTATTAGACTCGAGACATGTTTTTATTAGATATCTAACTTTCTCATAGTGAACCTATTCTTTTTACTGACTTTATTCATACCTACTATTTTTCATTGTTAATAGAATTCAACCATAAGGCACAGATGCATTACAAATGCAGGGATAATGATAAAATATCCTGAAATCTGAGAAACAACCCCTGTTGGGGAAACAAATCACACATACCTCTGTCAGGTTTGTATGGCTTTCCATGACTACAAGAAAAAAAACAAGCTTAGTAATGCTTTTTTGTCCAAAGTGAAAAAAATGCCACATGTTAGAAAAAAAAATAACAGACAATTATGACATCCATTCTTCTTTGTGAAAAATTGGAATAATATAAATAATTTCTCAAAGTACCAATGCACGCTTTTGTCTTTGGAGGTTGGGGTATCTTCCATAAAATAGAGGCTGGTTACAGTGACAGAGACTATTTGAAAATAAAAATCTGTGTTCAGTTTGAAATAACTGTAGAATAAATGAACATGTGTAATATATCTTAGAGAATGGCTGGGTCATCAAAGTTATACTATTGACTAATGTGGTGGCAATATGAATGAATTTATCTATTTACTTGACAAATATTTGAGCTAGTCATGCTGAGCATTCTACTAAATCCCCAGGATAAAACACTGGGAAAAGAAGCTTACTCCTCAATCAAGGAGAGAGAAAAAAGGCAGAAAAGTATAACATAGATATTATATTATGCTAGTGAGTACAGTCAGGAAGATTAGGGAAGTTTCTAGAGAAAGTGTCATCCACACTAACATCTGAAGCATATACAGGAGAAGGTCAATCTTCGCAGAGAGACTGAACTAGATACAGAGAGTTTTCCAAAGTGATGTGCACATCCAAAAGGCAGGGCAGAGGAGAGAAGAAAAAGGCACATTTGGAGAACATGTGATTCCAAAAGGCTGCAGCTTAGAGGGTAGCACACCAAATGGCTGGAGAAAAGGCTGGAGGAGGAATCAAGAGGCATTTGAATGATTTTGGGGGGTCATTAATAACTGGACTTTATCCTGAAAAACCTGGGGATCACTGAAGGTTTTTAAGCAAGAGACAGACATGGTTAGATTTATATTTTAGTAACATGTAAATACGTAGCATCTTGTTTTTAATTCAAAGACTATTGCAGAGAGGTAGTTAAGAAATGATGAAGACCTAAACCACTGTTACTCAAATATTATCATGTACTCACATCTGTGAAATAAGTTTGATCAATCCATCTTTGTCCTGTATTCACTTATTTATGTATAAAGTACAAATTTGTATCATTATATTAATAAATAAAACTAATGAATAAAATGGGACAAAAATCAATAGAAACAGAGTTCTAATATTGTCTTTCTCCCTCCCAACAGGCTAAATTACATACATACCTGACTGCACATGCTATGCTCTGGAGACCACTGGCCTGAATTAATAAAGTAGGGGTGAAATACAGAAACATGAACAAATCAGAGAAAATACAGAAGCAACAGGGTTTGATTGATTGAATATAGAAAGAGAAGAAACAAAACAAGTCAAGAACCTGGTGGGGTTTCTGGTCTGAGCAGCTGATGTTATATACTGGTTATGGTGCACTGGCCAAAAAACAGTTTAGATGGAAAAGGTTAAAGCAACTTTACACGGATCAAGCTGGGATGGAAAACTGTAGTAAACATCAGTATAAGCAAGTATGGAGACAATTGGTCTCACAGTAGCTTACAGAGAGATGGAAAGGGCAATTTACCTTTCCAGCTAAACCCACAAGTCATATAAATTTTTCATTAATAACTAAAATTGGGAATTGTTTTCCTCCAAAATACCCAAGGATTTCTTTTCTATTTGGGCCTGTATAATTAGAAACTACACACAGAAAACTTAGACTTTCCTGCATGAAGTTATCAATGTTCAAGTATCTTGGTCTTCGGGTCTGCTATATTATTAATCTACTACTTCAGAGTTTAGTAATGGGTACCATTAGGCAAAATACCTGAAACACGATATAGCTGTTAAATGAAGTTTCAGTAGCTTTTCTATAACTTCGAGTTTCTATGCTTTATGGAAGCACATTCAGGGACAAGAGTTTCTATTCCAATAAAAATTTGGAAAACTCTAACAACCTAAAACATCTATTATTTGCTGATGCCATTTAATGTCAATGCAAGGTTCATTTGAAAGCCCCTAATGTCATTCACTAAGGCCTACTGTGGGCCCCAAGAATTGTTGGAAAAAGAAGAAAGAAAAGGTGTAAAGAAAAGGTAAAAACCGATAATTTCAACCCTACCTAAAAGGTGTTTAACTCATCTCTTCTTAAACCTGAAAGGTAGTAATTAAAGTCAGATATGTTACCAGATTTTCCCTTATGTTGAAAGATATCTTATCAAAGACAAGTTGTCACCTTATTTGAAAATGTTGATCTTCTGACACAAATACCTTCTCATTTGAAGTTCACAATAGCCATTTTCAAGAAAAATGAGGAAATGTTACCTGAGAAGCAAAGTATTTTCATGACAGTCACACAGAGTAAATGGCAAGACCAGGATTCAAAGCAAGATCTGCTTGACTCAGCCCTGGTGATCCTCACCACTACTCCCCAGTCTTGGTTCACTGAGCAACCCTGACCAAGTATTCTCACACACCTGTGATGAGGGCAAAAGAAATGTTGCTGTTGCAAAATTTAAAATTTCAAAAAGGCTGAAGTTTTTCATGAGACCACCTGAATCATGAGCACAGAAAGCAAAACTAAATCTGGATTTTTAGCACTAAGTACAGGACTATTGTGCTATATATAGCACAGGCAGGAACACACATTTTCTATGCACACAGAGTAACAGGCTTGCACTTTATAACTGCAGGCTGCTGCTGATGCCAGGCAAGAAATGCATCACCTTACACTGAAGAAGCTGTGAAAGCAGAAAAATCAATCTAGCATTTTAATAAAAAATGTGAGAAACTGAGATGAGCTATGGTGCAATCACTTTGGGCGGATCTGGCTGTTTTGCTATTAATCATTTCTCTACTGTGCAGTCAGCAGAACTTCATTTAAGTCTACTCAGTGCATTGTCGAGTCCAGTGCAGGGGCACTGTGACCAAGTGAGATGAGATTATAAAGCTATCATTGTAACCCAAGGACAATGAGCTATGCCCAAATTGCAGACTTCAAGCAGAAAAGATTAATCTCAGGAAAAGACATTCATTTTCCCCAAGACTGGAATATTGAAATTTCCTGACATGGCACCTTACAAATCTTGAATTTAAGATAAAATCATATAACACTTCTGGTATCATTCTTCAATCACACCTTCTCTGTTTTAAGAATGAATTCAAACATCAGATTAGTACCTTACAACAAGGGTTTTAACTTCTCTTACACATCGTTTAACATTTATTAACCTTTGCCTTCTGTTTCCAAACTTATTTGGGGTCCTAAAACTGCATCAGAGCTTTCAGACTACTCCTCCCTGGTGTCTGACACTGAGTCATTCTACAGATTCCTGAGATCTTAGAGAGAATGGACAGGGTGTTTATCAAGCCTTTTTAAATTTACCCACAGGAGCCAATTGAATACCTAGTGCACCTGGGATCTTAAAGTAACGGCCTATATAAGGCAATACTCAGTAAAAGCAATAATGCCATCAAGGACCCACCTCTACTTATCAACCACACTTAGTCTCCCAGCATTACACTTTCTAGATCCAAGAATCCTCCCTGGCAATGCATGTCACTGGTGGTGCATACAATGTTGGGGACCTTCTTGAAATAAGGTTGGCTGCCATTGCTTTACCAACTTCAAGAGCTCATCCAAGGGAGAGATGTCAACTCTCAGCATCAACCTAGCAATCATAAATAACATCTCTTTCTTAAACACCAGATTTCTTCCTAAGATAAAACCATCTGAAGAAGAGGCTGTCTTTATATTAGTTCCAATGTCTTCTATTGCTTATTTAAGGAAAAATCCAGACCACAAAAACAAATGGATGCATTTCTTGAATATAATATTCTGCCTATTTTCCTTACCTAAACTTTAATCTCATTTGCAATCTTAAATTTATTTAGATTTTTATGACTTCCTCTTCTTGTACTCTGTCCTAAAACTGAGATAATCATAATACTCTTTAAGAAATCTTTTTGAAACATACAATTTTGCTACTCAGCTGCTTCAGTGGCCTCTGCACATTTGCGTGCTGTGCTCTTCTACTCTAAGCCCAGCCTTCCTTGTACCCTCATTTGATGCCACGTTCTCTCCATCCCCTAGAAAGATGGTTCATTCTTCTCCTTAACTGCAACAGCAGAAAGACCTCATGATTCTCTGAAGCTCAAGCTTGGCAATATTGTCTCAGGATACAAACTTCCCTAAACAAAATTTAGATCACTAGAGTACCCATTCTTGGGCTGCTGATCACAAAATCTGAAACTTCCTTGGCCCTAGGTCCCTTATACTTTTGCTGTCTGCCCTGATTTCATTGTCACATCCACAAATTATTCTAGCCTCAGGACAAATAGTAGCCTCTGGCTGTTAAATCTCTCTGACCTTAAAATCTCCTAAAGTGTTATATGTGTCTTTCTATCTCTCCTAAATCTGGCCAGTATGACTTAAGTCTATATGTTGCATGTCAGAGGTATAGTATCTTGGTTCTATTGTTTGGGGTACAAAAGAATCTCTTTAGGATAAAGGGCAAGAGTGAGATTATTCTATAGAAAACTATCCTTTTTCAAAAGTTTTCTCCTATTTCCTCCTGTCAACATGTCCACTTACCATATTTGGTATATGGATGTAGAATTTGACTTCTTATTTAAAACAAGTGAACTTCATATTTCATATTTTAAAACTTCATATTTTAAACAAGTGAACAAGGAACTCATGAAGAAAATTTTGTCAGCATAAATTATGTCTAAGTCCTTCCATCAGCTCATTCTAGGACATGCTTCAACCAAATGCTGAGTTTCTACACAAGATAGTCATCAATTTTGTGCAGATTAGTAAAAGCACATTAATTCAGCTATCATTAATTTGATATTTTCTGAGAAGTAAGACTGTGGTTTAGCTGTATTACATGGGGAGAAAATGCTATCTGAAGCAAATCAAGACAAAATAGTAAAATGAGTGCAGATGGCATCAATCTCTAATCTCTTCTAATCACATTTTTCAAGGACTCTACAAGTACTGCACCACAAATCATAACATTCTTCATTCATCAAATCATTGTTGATTATTTTGTTTATGCCAAACATTTACCCTGAAGGAATTTTCAACCTCGTTAAGTACAAACTGTAAATTTCCTAATTTAGATATCATTTTGTTATTATATTTTCATTTATTACTGACATGTCAATAAAAGTCCATATGTATAAATTATGAGGCCTGACAATAAAATAAATACCCCATGACTTTACCACCAGAATATTCCCAACATCCCTTTATTAATCTTCATACCACTTCCACATCTCCTTATCTGCCTCTTTTCACACTCCCACAAGAATTAACCACTATGCTAAAACCTGTGTATATCATTCTTTTGCTTTTTAGTGTTATCTCACATGTATGTATTTCTAAACATTAAAGTAAGCTTTGTTCATTCACTTTTGTAGATGGTATTTTGCTATATGGAGTCTGTTGTGACAGCTTTGTTTTTAACTCAGTAGTAAGTTTTAAGATTTATCATATTACAGATGTTTAGCAGTAATTTGCTCATCATCACTACTGTGTAATATTTCATTTTACCTTTTTTTTCTTACGATGCTGAAAATTTTCGCTATTTCCAGTATTGTCCTATTACAAATAACACTGCTATTAACATCCTTGCACGTGTATGCTGTATGCAATGGCTTCTCTAGAACATACCTAGGGAGAAAAATGCTGGCTCCTGGAGTATCACCAAGTTTCCAAGTGCTGAAATCATTCCCAATATGGCTTTATCAATTTAAACCTCCCCCAGCAAGTTAATACATTCTACTCTAACAGTTAATATCGGTATATTTATCTTTAAATTTTGCCAATTTAGTGAAAGTGTAAGGTTATGACTTTGAGGTTCAAATTTACATTTCCTTGATTATCAGTAAAGTTGAGCATGTTATCATGTGTTTATTGGTTATTTGGATTTATTTTGTGAAATGGCGGTCCAAGTCTTTTGTAAATCTTCAAAGTGGATTGCCTGTCTTTTTCTTACTGATTTGTTGGTACACCTTATGTATTGAAATCATTAGTCCAGTGCTCACTTTGGCAGCACGTATACTAAAATTAAAATCATTAGTCCTTTGTCAGTTGCATGTGCCACAAATTACCTCTTCTAGTTTCCAACTTGTTTTTTACCCTCCTTATGGTATCTTCTGGTGAATAAAAGCTCTTTATTTTAGTATAATTAAATACATTAGTATTATCTTTTATGGTTAATGCTGGCGGGGTTGGGGGTGGGGGGTGAGCTGGAGACTGGACCCAGGAGCATTCAACCACTGAGCTACATGTCCCACCCACCCCCTTTTTATTTTGAAACAAGGTCTTGATAAATTGCCCAGGGGGAGCTTGAATTTGCAATCCTCCTCCCTCAGCTTCCAAAATTACTTCTCATAAGGGACTCTATAATTTTGACCAGTATTTGTTGGAGTGTATTACTAGGATCACCTGATTCCGAACCATTTTAAACATATTTAAAATGCTAATTCTCAGGCCTCATCTTTTTCAACAAATATTTATTAACTTTCATACATCAAATTCTATTCTTAATGTGAAAATACAGAACTAAAGAAAATAGAAAAAAATGCCTTGACATTATACAATTTACAGATATTGAAAGGAAAATAAAGAGATAAAATTCATGGTATGCCTTCTTGTTTACCTTCCTTTGTTTCTCTACTCCAGGACTCCTAGTTTATCTGACCTAAGTTTTTGTACTGGCTGTTATAAAAATAGAGCATTGACACCTTTGCAGGTGTAATTAAAACATTGCAGCTATGACATACATTTAGCCTTGAGGATTTCATCCTACAGAGAGCTGCTGATAGGGCAATAAACAGAGAGCCAATGAGCTATGAACTCTTATTTCTTCTAATATGAAGAACAAGTTTCTTCAATAAATACTTCTGTAAACTTAGAAGCCCATAACCTTGGCTCATATTTAAACATCTAATCATATTAATGCTGCATATACACTGAGTCTACATATAGTTACTACATATAGTTTACATAATGTTACATATAGTAACTTTACATATAGTAAAATGTAAGGCTCTTGCATTTCTCAAAAACTAATTAAGTTTTTTTCTTATTTCAAAAGCAACTGTTGCTTTAATGCAATTTTTTTGTGGTACTGAGAATTAAACCCAGAGCCTTCTCACTGAGTTGTATACCCAATCCTTTTTATTTTTTATTTTGAGAAATTGTCTTCCTAAGACACAAAGTTGTCCAGGCTGGGATCAAACTTGCAATCTTCCAGCCTCAGCCTCTCAGAGCACTAGGATAACAGGCATGAGCCACCATACCAGGGCTTTTCCTAAATGGCAAATTTAAATCTTATACTTGGAATTTACAACAGAAATATTGAACCATAACTTCTTTAAATAATTTTGGAAACTGCACCTTAAGAAAATTCAAAATTTAAATCAAGACAAAAAAAGATCCCATATCTAATATTGCTTATGGGTTCTGTACAGACTGCCCATTTGCAGCTTAGTTCCAAAATTCTCCCTTTATGCTATCATCTATATCTTAGGGAATTACAATCTAGGATCTGCATTTCAAAGAATCCCTGCAGCAGAGTTCTGGGGTAGAGAATGCCAATGAGAGGCCCTTATGCAAAATTAGAAAATGGGAAAAGAGGAAAAGCTACGTTGTTTTCCACCAGCTGCAATGCACATGAGGAATTCTGCAAGTACCTCTGCAACTTTCTGATTTCCTGAAAGCTGGTGGGAAACATGAGAACTAGCTATGAACTTCCTTGACTGTTTATAGACTCCATACTTCTAATGGTTTTCCAATTACATATTGAATTGTTTTTTGCTTGAAATAATTAATAATTAAAGTGGCTCTAATTTTTAGATGAAGCCCTGGATAATACACCATACCATCCAACATTATTTTCTCTCTTTCTTGCTTTATAAATCCCCAAGTGAGCCTACCATGGTGGCACACACCTGTACCCCCAGTACTCTGGGAGGCTGAAGTAGGAAAATAGAAAGTTTGAGCTCAGCCTTGCAACTTAACAAGACCTTATCTCAGTATAAAAAATTAAAATAAGAAAAAGCTGAGGATTTAACTTAGCACAAAGGCTTCAGTTTCAATCCTCAATATCACCAAAAAAAAAAAGCCAGATATTGTGACACAGACTTGTAATCCCTCTAGGAAGCTGAAGTAGAAGCATCGTAAATTTAAGCTCAACTTGGCAACTTGGTAACTTAGGGAGACCCTGTCTCAAAATAAAAAAAATAAAGAGGGCTGGGGATGTAGCTCAGTGCAAAAGCTCAGGGTTCAATCCCCACTACCACACACACACACAAAAACTCCTATAAGAATTAATTTTGTTGATAACCTCCAAACAGAAAAGAAGACCTCTCCCCACAATTTCCAAACTACAGACCTGAAAATTCAACTGCTAAATGAAATGACTGGGGTCCTAATAGACCCTTGAACTGTAGAAAACACAAACAAGGTAAGAATTTATATTTCATTTCAATATTTTTGTAGCTGTGAAATTGTCACAGATATAGGACATTGAGTTCATAAATATGTATGTGTGTAGCAAGGTGGTCTTTTAAGAATTACGTATTTTTAACATCTGATTCAGGTAATTTAATTGGCTAAACTTTAAAGGTCATATTTCTACTAAAGGTCAATTTGTTGGACATCAGATATTTATTTTCTAATTTGGCATTTGTATTAGTTTTCCAAAGCTATTATAACAAAATCCCATAAACTGAGTGACTTAAACAACAAATTCATTTTCTCAGTTCTGGCATCTAAAAGTCTAAGATCAAGATGTCAGCAGAGACCTCTGAAGGTGCTAGGGAAAGGTCTGTTTTAGGCCTTCTGATGGATTGCTGCAATCTTTGGATTTCCTTAGCTTGATCTCTTTTTTTTCACACTCACAAATCATTCTGTGTGTGTGTGTGTGTGTGCACGCGCGTGCCTTTCCAAATTGCTTCATGTTTAAAAGGACACCAGTTGTGGTGTATTGACTAATGGTCAACTTGTAACACCCAGCTGAACTGAATCACCATGATCTGGGCATGGAGGATCCACCTGAAGATTGTTACCAATAGCCATAAAAAGAGAAATGGAGGGGAAGATCTTGGCCTGTTGATTTTTTAGGAAAATCTTGCTGCAGATGGTTTTCCTGATGTGAACTAGGCTGTTCTCATTGGAAGAGGAGCTCGGGGCCTCACTGTTGCTGGGAATGGCTGCTATTTTCATCAAGGGAGCTCTGATCTTCACTGTGAGCATCACTTCCTGGCTCCAATGTGGATCCCTCAGCTTGGTGGCACAAATCCTTCATGTCACCAGTGTAGGGTTTCTGGCTTCCACCACTGGCCTTTGGGCCTTCCAGGTGCAGATCTTCTATACGGGCAAGCATGAGATATTGCTGTGGGCTCTAGACCACTGGCTGGACTGGTGGAGGACATTGCCTTGGACTCTAAGCCTTTGGCTGGACTTGTGTGGGAAATTTTGGGGATCCAGGCCCTTGGCTGGGTTTTTTGGCTCTCTAGTGTGCAGTTAATCTCTTGAACTCCTTTGCATTTGACTTTTTGGGTAATTATCATAAAGTGATCTTATAAACTGTGTGTCCTGTATTTAATGGACAAATCCTGCTGACTACAACACCAGTCATATTGGATCAGAGCCCACCCTAATCTTAAGTAGTTACATTTGTAATGACTTTTTATCCAAGTAAGTCATATTCTAAAGTTGTAGGGGTTCAGAATCCAACCTAACTTATGGGGGACATAATTGAACATTTAACAGCATCATTCAAAGTGTCTGTCAATAGTGTTAAGGCAAGATATAGACAACACCAATACACTATAAGCCATGTTTTCATCTGATAAAATCCTAACCAATAAAATGTGAATATATTTTAATCCTTTAAATTATCTCACCACGTGTCACTAAACTAAAGAGATAGCAAGTCAAGATTACAAATGTAAGCTTGGGGTAGATGAAGGAGCACTGCATAAGACAGGGAAGGCTGGATTCAACTCCATGCCAGGATTTCCTAGCAAAGCAAACCTGCACAAGAGACTCCCGAAACTTCAGTTTTCCTTCCTGTAAAACAGAAAATAACAGCTTCTCTGTCAGTAACAATTCCAGAATATAAAACAGGGGAAGCAATCAGGTTGGAAAAGGAACTTGAAGTAGTATCCACACAGCTTTTACAAAGAGGAAAATATTTTTTTTGTATATCCTTTTATTGGTACATTTTAGGTGTACAATATGATGACATTCATCATTGGAGATATGCACCTTTACATACTCTCTTGGTTCTTATTTTTCCCCCTTCCCCTGCCGTCCCCTCAACCCCTCCATCCCTCCCTATTTACAAAGACTTTGTTTCCATTTTTTCATTTTCTTACATTAATTCCATTCCAAAGAGGAAAATATTAATTTTCTATTTCAAACAATATTGTGAGATATTTATGGGAATGCATTTTAAAATAATATAAAATTATCAAAAGCTGTCATTCCAAACTTTGCCAATTGTCCTGAGTAATTTGAATTTTAACTTATTTAATAATACTGTTATGTTATAGCCACTCCTATTTGCCTAAAATTTTTAAATTGTTTGTTTCTGATCTTAGAATAATATATTTTAGAAAACTTAAAATTCAGAAGGATAAAAAAAACACAGAAAAGTAATTTAAGATCAACTATAGACCCCAAACCCAAAATACCTTTTACTGCCTTTTTACTTTTGCATCTTGTCAAAAGTTTTCTATGTTTGTGTATGTGGGAGTGGGAGGGGTTCTAAATTGGCATCAAATCTTGTGTTGGGTTGTATAGCCTTTTTTCTTCTAATATAGTATGACCATTTCTCTACCTCATTAAGCATTCTTCTCTAATATTATTTTTAAAGACTACATATAATCCTAAAGTATGTATATACTGTCATTTACAATAGGTTTATTTACATGTACTTTGTGTTATATAAATCCTATCAATAAGATTTCTATTACAAAATATTACAACATTTTTCATATGATAAATTTTTGATGTAATAAAACATCATTTCTTTTCATGCTCACCAAAATGGTTAGTTTTTCTTTCATCTTTGCAAATTATCTGGATAAAAGTAGGTGGGTAATAGTAATTTCAAAATTTACCTCTTGATTACAAGTAAAATTAAACATGCTTTAACGAATGTACTTCCATTCACAATTTGTGTGTGTGAAATGACATTATGATCCATTAGAATCTTCTTTTTATACTGAGTATTGTTGCTTTGTATAATATCCTAAAAATATTAATGTTTTATGTATCAGATGTGTTGCAAATAACCCAAAATAATCTGTATGTACTTTATGGTTGTGATGATTTTATAATATCCAGAAAGCTTACATTTTTTGCCAACAGATGTGAAAATATCTATGCATCTTTAAATTTAGAAAACTCTTACCTATCCTGAGATCAGTAAAATATCCAAAATATATTCTTTATGTTTTTATTTTACATAACATTCAGCTCCTTTCTTTAAAAATAAAAGCAATACATGGTCTTGAAAATTCAAGCCATAGAAGAATGTCTCGCTCAGCCTCTTTTCTTGTCTACCTCAAGTCTCTGTCACAGAGAAGTTCAACACAAAAAACATCCTTTCAGATCTTTTAATGAATGTACATATAAATATTTTCCTCTTTTTTCGCTTAAGTAAATATTCTATTGCATGTGAATGAATATACATTGCTTATCTAGAATAAGGGGGAAAAGAATTTTTTAATGAAAATAAAAATTTAATTTCAAGATATCTTAGGTGTAGCACCAGAATTATATGGGGACAGCAAGAAAGAAATAACTTTAGGGGGGTAGAAAAATAACTTGTTTGCATATTACAATAGAAATATCCATTAAGTTCTTTACCATTTACTATTCAATTGGAAAAGAACCAACTAGTTCAATCCTTGGCACAAATAGCTGCTCAATAAATATTAATTAATTAATTAGGCAACAAAGTCTCCAGGAAACATCTTTCGGGGCTGGAGAGTCTTGATTAGGAATGTGAGGGGCACAGGTGGTGTTGTCATTGCTTCTTCCAATTAACAGTTGGGAATTTCAAAAAGAAAGGAGGCTATGGGAGGTGAAAGTCTGGCTATGCAGATGGTGTCAAAGAATGAAATTTAGATTTCTGGATCACAATCTAAAACACCAAAATGATAAGCTTGGACTAGAAATGCAACACATGTTAGTAGTCTAAGGTTGCATATGTTTGTCAAAAAATGAGCTAACTTGGTTAAAAGGTCTTGAAAATGGAACAGATGATCTGGACACTGGTTGAAGCTTTGCCTCAATTAAGCTTAATTAAACCACATCATTGAACTTCTTTCTTCTGGTCACTTTTAAAATGAGAAGACAGTGTCTAAGAACCCTTCTAATCCTAATATTCAATGTATCTCTAATGCAGGAAAGAGAAAATAAAACCTATTATTCTCTTAGTATGGAGACCCAGCTGGTGTGATCTAGGAGAAATTGCAATAATACTCAAGGTACCTAATATGGTCTACAAGATAATAATAAAGAGCAGATTCCCAAATAATAGTCATAGTTTCAGATGGCTATACACTGTTATGTAAGGGTTGGGTAGCGAAGAAAGAAATCTTAATAAAATGTACAAAATGAAGACAAGGGCCAAGGATTTAGCTCAGTGGTTTTGCCACCTGCTGCGCAAGCACAAGGATCCGAGTTCGATCCCCAGTATCAAAAAAAACAGAGCCGGGGATTTAGCTCAGTGGTTCCGCTGCCTGCCTTGCAGCAGTGCAAGGACCTGAGTTTGATCCCCGGTACCAAAAAAAAAAAAAAAAAAAATTAAGACAAATACAATATTGTTGTAGACTTCAATCTTCATAGGCTGGACAGAAGTGGAATGTTATGACTTAGGTAAAGAAGAATTTTATTGAGTGTAAAGAACATATATACCTACTCAGAAATGCTTAAATGTTAAGATGAAAGTGCCCTAAAGAATATAGGGATAAGAATAAAAGAGATCAAATCTAACAATTTATCTATTCATTCATTCAACCTGAGTAATACTCATAATGTTTACCAATAAGTATAGTACAACTAGTTGGAATATACACCAATCAGATTAGCCAATCAGAAGAGGTACAAGCTGTAAATGAATGTGTTGTGGGACACCTAGTGTGTGAGTGCTGGCTATCATCCCTGTGTTTAACAATTAAGCAATTAAGCACCTAAGATGTATTGTTTGTGTATGTGTGTCCATTCACCTGTGTGTAAAAGCACATAGAATACTTTTCAAAACATGTGTCTCACCTTAAATGGCATCTTAACTCTAAATTACTGACAATTAAATTGTAAGATTGCATATTTTCTCTTTAAAGAAAAAATTTTAAATTTGAATTTAATTTTAAAACTCATTTTACTATAAATGTTTGAATTAACTCTGGAAATTGGAATAAAATATCCAATAACACTAAGTATTTGTCCTTGCCATAAATATTCAAGATGTGTTTCTCTCACCCTTACATGTGACGTCTAATTCAAATAAGTATTAAATTGGTAAGGTCTCAAAAGTTTTCCCATAAAATCAGTATCTCATTGTTCTTCAACATTTATCCTTCCTAAGGAGAATTCTGAGCCAGCCAGAATTCCTTCTATTCTTTTGCAAGTCAGCATTATATGTATTGAGATTTTTTTTTCTCTCCATTTGAGTAAATTTTGCCAATAGTTATCTGGATGTGATTTTTTAAATTTTTATTTTCATTTTTACAGACTTCTTTCAGGAAATTTTTCCCTTTATGTTTTTTTAATGTGTCACCATTTTATTTTTGTACTATTCTTTTCCTTTTCAAGAGACTTATACTTCTTCTTAACAAATAGTTTTCTAGAATATATACATATATTGTATAATATATTGCAAATATAGTATATACATACAATCATAGCTCTTAGCTTCAGCCTCTGAGTTAGGCTAGTCTCTTTGGCCCTAGGCTGTGGTAGTAGATGTTGCTGAAGTTATTGTACGCTGTTGTCATTGTTTCCACCATCATCTGAGAAGTAGTCCTCCTAGTCATTGTATTTATCAGTAAACAGATTTTTTTTCATAACTTTGTTCAATATACATGTGGATGCTAATCATATGTGCTTCCTAAAATGGGATCTAAAATTAAGGGCAGGTTGATATGCACAATCATCTGATAATGGTACTTTTGGCATAAGAAAACAGCTATTTTGATTCCATACTTTTTCTTGATGCTAAACTGCAAGAATATAAGAATGTACCTAGATATGGCATTGTGATGAAGAATGATACTGTTTTTAGAAATATATATCTATATAAGTGTATATGGAAGTAACATATAATTCATAATGACAGTCTTTTATAATTACTCTTCTTTAATAGAAGATTCAAAATAAAAACAAAACCAAAGATACAGAAAATATATTGCTACCAGTATGGTGTACGTGGAAGACATAGCACAGTCTATGCAGAGTAATATGACGAATACAATAACTTGAAGAAAATTGAAGGACTTCTTTCAAAATCATAATATATGTTTGATAATCTTCCCTTGGGCTTTCTTATTTGCCTAAAAATGTCTCTAGAGTTATGTAATTACAAAATGAAATGCAGCATGAAAAATGATTTGCCATTTTATGCCAGCCACTGATTAAGTGATCCAGTTTTCAGCAATGTCAACAATCATTAAGAAAAGTCAAAGATTAAATACTGCATGAAAACAAACAGACTAGGCAAATGAATAAATTGTTTTTCATAACTTACATATACTTCATAATGGAATTTTGTACTTAAAAATTAATTCACCTGCAAATAATGATATTAGTAACACATAAAACTATTGCACTTTAATGTGTTTCCTGTATGCCTTCTATTGCTCTGAGTTCATAAATATTATGACTATTGACTCTTTGGTGGATTGTAGTTGTACATTATCACCTGGAGCTCATAAACTTTATGAAGAAAAGTTTGAAAGCCACTCATAATATTATCCTGCTCAGTAGTCTTGCTAAATATTTAATAAACAACAAATTGTCAAAAAGCCAATTAGAATGATCTCAGAGATGCTTATATGCAATTTTCTGTCATCTAATAGTAGAAAGATAAATGAATTTTTGTACCAGATTCAGTCACCTACAACCAAACATAGGGGGAAGGAATATGACAGGAGAAAATGATTAAAGTATGTTATATGCATATACAAATCTGCCAACATAAAACCCATTAATCTGGGAAAAAAATTTCAGCAGCTGCACCTTAGACAAAGGACTACTATGTAGAATATATAAAGAACTAAAAAAATCAGACCCCCCAAATTTAAAGACACAATTCAAAAGTGGGCATCTGATATGAACAGACATTTCTCAGATAAAGAAGTAAAAGCAGCAAATAAATATATGAAAAAATGTTCAGCGTCACTGGTCATTCGAGAGATGCTGATGAAAACAACACTGAGATTCCACTTCACCCCAGAAAGAATGGCTGTTATAAAGAAATCATCCAATAACAAATGCTGGCAGGGGTGTGGGGAGAAAGGAATCCTTCTCCATTGTTGGTGGGAGTGCAGACTGGTGCAACCACTGTGGAAATCAGTACAGAGATACCTCAAAGAACTAGGCTTAGAGGTCCCATTTGACCCAGCTATCCTCCTGCTGGGTATCTTCCCAAAAGAATTAAAAGAATCATACCACAGTGATATATGTGCACCCATGTTTATAGTGACACAGTTTGTAATAGCTAAAGCTTGGAAACAGCCCAAGTGCCCATCAACTGGAGACTGGATAAAGATGTGGTTTTTTTATAAAATGGAGTACTACTCAGCCATAAAGAACAAGAAACTAGAGACATTTATAGCTAAATGGATGCATACTGAGGCCATCCTCTTAAAGTGAAATAAATAGGACACACGTGTAAATACCAAATAGTATCTCTAGTGTGAGAAACTGAAAGTGTAATTAAGGATTAAAAATGATTAAGATGAATAATGGATAATTTGAAATATGAAGAAAAGGTTCAAAGGAGTAGGGGTGGCAGGAGGGGAAGGGGAGAAATCAGGTTACAGGCTGGAATCTGGAAAGAATCCATATATAGATTGTTTTTAAAAGAGATGTAGATAGAGACTAGGCTGGAGCTCATCAGTGGGTTGGGAAGGAAGAGTCACTGAGATTAAAGGAGAGAAGGGTATATTTCCAGAAGAAGCACATTCAACTATGTATAGTACACAGTACTCCATAGTGTGATAAATGACTGTTACTGTTTTAGGCACTTATCGTAACATACTGTGCTTTTCATCCTTTACAGCATAGTCCTACTTATACAAAAGAGTTTATATATAGAGATTGTGTTCAAAACTATAGGAAGAGATGTAGATAGAGACTAGGCTGGAGCTCATCAGTGGGTTGGGAAGGAAGAGTCACTGAGATCAAAGGAGAGAAGGGTGTATTTCCAGGAGCACATACAACTATGTACAGTACATAGTACTCCATAGTGTGATACATGGCTGTTACTGTTTTAGGTACTTACCATAATATGCTGTGCTTTTCATCCTTTAGAGCATAGTCCTACTTATACAAAAGAGTTTACCGTAAAACAGTGTGTTGCTATGCCAACAGTAGCCTCATGTGTCTCGTGTTCAACCGTTTATTTGGATAATATCAAGGGGCCATCACAGATGATTGACATATACATTTTAAGTTTGCACTTAGAAGTTGGCACTCTGTGTGGTAATTTGCAATACACAGATGAAATTGCCTAATAACATATTCTCAGATTATATTTCCATCACGTGTCACATGACTGTATTGAAATTGAAATTTTAAAAAAATTTGGCCTATCCGTGGAGTCTACTAGTTATTTAGAATTTTTTCTCCAGACCACTATTTGTTCAATATTAGTTGTGAAAATCTTTCTAAAACAAATCACATCTTCTGATGTCTTGTTAATGCTTGAGTTTTTTTTTAATTATATGGAAAAATGTTTAAGTACTTTACAGTTTTGCTTTGGTTGAGTTCTATTTGAATATTATTATAGTTTTTTTCCCTTGCATTGCTTTTCTTTGACTAACTTTAATTTTTGTATATGTGTATGTTTAGTGAATGATAATAAAGTTATACATTAATAAAAAATAAAAATAAATAAAATAAATAAATAAAACCCATTAATCTGCACAACCAATGTGCACTAATAAAAGTATGGAAACAAAATTTGCTTCTCAAATTTAGGCAGAATATTTATCTCATTCTTTTTTTAGTTTGAACAAAACAAAATAATTCAAAGAAATACCTCTAAGATTATTTAGGTAAAAATCGCTTAGTTTCAGATCCCTTGATTTTTAAACTATGTTTTATTTTTATTAACATAAAATATTAATTTAATTACATTAATTAAAGAAACTTAGAACACACGAAAATTAAGAAAATCACCAGCAGTACTTCCACAATCTAGAAATAATCCTGATTAGTGTAAACACTTATTCCAGTTATTTAATACGTATTTACAGTTACTACTGTACTGAGTGGTATAAATACATTTAAGAAAAAACACTAATCTTTCCCCTCATAGAAGACACTAACCAAGTAAATGTTAGTCTAGATAATTTGAGAGCATTCAATCAAACAGTCACCTAATAGATGGCTTAGAAAGGAATTTTCTAAAGAACCACTACAATACTCTTTCTTTTCACTAGAATGGAAGTGCCATACAGGCAAAAATCTGTTCATTGTAGGTCCCAGCACTTAATAAGTATGTGTAGACACTTGCTATGTATGTGTTCAATAAATGACTAAAACTAGAAATTCAAAGACGTAAGCAAGGTCCAAAAAATATATAAAGCTAAGTTTTAAAATTGGAACTTAAAAATCTTTTTAAAAAAACATTAAAAATATTTAAGCAGAAATGTAGCATAACTAAACTTAAATTTTTAAATCTTTTCTAGCTATAGAATGGAGAATGTTATGGAAGTGAAACATTTCAAATGCTATTTGAGTATCCAAAATGAAAGATGATGATAACATGACTAAATCATAAGTGGGGGCTAAATAGAAGTCAATAGATTTAAGAGATGATTGTGGCATAAAATGTGAGGTTCTTGGTTATTGACTGGGTGAGAGTAAGATGGAAGGAAATCAAGGAGCATTCCAAGGTTTTTGGCTTTTCAACTAGGGAGATGGTAACAGTTAGTGAGAAAGAAAATATATTAGTCAGCTTTCCTTTTGCTAGGTCACAATACCAGATACCCACAATTTAAAGGAAGAGATGTAGGCTCACTGTTTGGGAGGAATCCAGACCATGATCACCCTGGTCCAAGGCAGAAACATCTTGGCAGAAGGGAGGGATGGAACAAATACACTTAGCTCATGGAGGTAGGGAAGCAGAGAGGTGGACAAGGTCAGATAGAAAGGGTCAGGGACCATATATAATCTGCAAGCCCAGGCCTCCAACACCCACTCAGACACACATAAAAGTATGCTTTCCTAATCTCCTGGGCATTTATTAATACAATCAAATTGACATGATTAATGGTTACAGAGAAGTTGAACTTGAACCAAAAAAAAGGAACAAGAAGAAACTGAAGTTGGAACAAATTTGGAAGTGGGACTTGGATATGATTTACACTATAAATATGTTGAGTTCAAGGTGTTTATGAGACATACAGATGGAGATATCCAAAAAGTAGACAGAAAATGCAGGTCAAAGCCCTGGGAGAAGATTCAGGCTGGAAATAGACTTGAAAATCATTTGAATGCAGATGCTGAGTGACCAGTATGGATGGGTCACATTACTTAGAAAGAGTGTATACAGTGAAAAGAGAAATAAGCTTACCATATACTCTTAAATTATTATTATTATACCTAAGCTTGATTAAATGGGTGGAACTACCATAGAGACTGAGAAGGATCCACAAAAAGGAGTAAAGAAGTCCAAGAGAGTGTGCTGTCATGAAAACCAAAGCAAAAAATTTTCAAGGAAGAGGGAATGCACAATGGAATTGAATGTTGAGGAGAAAGCAAATAAAATTAGGATGGAAAAATAACTTGGGATTAAGTTACAAGAAAAGCATTGGTGACCTTAATTAATACAATAGCAGAAAAGAAAGAAAAAATGAAAGTAATCACAAATAATATTTATTTAAGAAGGTTTATGAATGGGAGGAAAGAAAGGTCTACAGAAAAAAACAAGTTTGGT
The DNA here is from genome assembly GCF_000247695.1 of Heterocephalus glaber. The sequence continues at coordinate 168,040 of NW_004624825.1, forward strand.
TAGATTTTTTAATGGAAAAGATGGTATAATTTTAAATATTTATGGAAGTTACAGTAGAAGATTTATGTTGAAGATTCAGAACCAAGAAGATATACATTATTAGTCCCTAAAGAGATGAGAAAACAGAGATGGATAAAACAGAGGGAAAAAATTGGATATGAAAAGAGAAATCTTCAAACAGGTGGAAGGATGAAAAAGAAAAAGAAAAGAAAAATTACAGATTAACAAAAGTGGCAAAGGCAAGTTCAAAGAAGTCCCAGTGGAAACATGGACCTTTCCTATGAATTAAGAGGCATCTTCATCTGCTGAGAGAGTAGGGAGCACTGAGAAAAGGAGGTATCAGAGGACTGAGAAGGAAGAACACTTGAAACAGCTGTGGAGGGCTACAGTGTGACTTGTTGAGGAAACCAGTGGGTATAGATGAGTTGAAGTCAGTGACCATAAATTCATAGAGACACAAATTTGATCAGAGAATGGGTTTTTGTTGACAGAAGCAGAGATCTGAGTGCAAGCCAGGGCAAAGAGAGACAATTGAGTTAATCCATGGTGGAGTTTTGCCATTATAAGGACAAAGGGACAGTCAAGAATGACAGATTTGAGATTCATCCATGCTGTGGCATGTACCATAGTCTCTTTTAATTGTGGAGTACTATTTCATTTTGTATATACACTACATTTAATTTATCTATTCACAAATAACAGATTTGGGATGCTTTCAGACTACTATAACAGGACTATGAACATTCACATACAGGTCTTTCCTTGAATAGGTACCTAGAAGTGGAATTGTGACATCTGGAAAGTGCATGTCCAAAGCTTTTATAAAACTGTTTCCCAGAATAGCTGTGCCATTTCCATCCTCATCAGTAATGACTAACGGTTCCAGTTTCTCCACATTCTTACCATTACTTGATGTTGTCAGTCTTTTGGAGTATAACTACTACAATGAGTATATAGATTTTAATTTACAGTTCTCTAATAACATTTTAAGATGTGCCTTGACTTTTATCCCTTATTTCATTTGGCTGGGGTGACTCCACTTTAACTTCAGTCCCTTGTTCTAATATGTCATCAATCAATTCTTGACAATTCAAAAGCTCATGTTTTCTCTGACAGTAGAATGTAGGTGCATTTCTGCTTCTTGCTGAAAATTACTCTCAAAAACATGCTTTTCCTTCTGCCTCTTTTATTTTTTTATCTTCCAGAATCACTTCATAAGTTCTATGTCATATTCCATTCTGTTTTGTCTTGCTTTGTTTTTTCATCCCTGGATTATGATAGCTTTAATCTAGACTCTTATTTACTCTCCAAGTGGTTTGGCTAATTTCTCCCTGGCTAATTTCAGGCTTCTCTGATAGCCTGGCCACACTGGATTTTTCTTAACTTCTAAAATGAAGGAAATTTGCAGCCTGAGGAGAGCATCTGGGACTGAAGGAAATCTCTGCAATTATCTTTTGGTAGCCACTCCTTTGTTGAAAACTCACATCTATCTTTCTGTGTTTGATTCTCCATTCCTTACATTGTCTGACCAAGGGAGTCTTTCTTCCTATTGCCCATCACTTTGGGGATGACTTCATCTCATTAGTAAGAAGTTATGTCAAGCAAAAGCCTTGATACTTACTGACTTCCCATTTGGTATGGTCATATAACTCTTTCAGACCCATCCAAGCTACATTCAAATGTTATTGATCTGTGGTGAAAAAGGGAACCCCAGGTGGCATGCCCCTCACTATTGATTCTTCCTTTGTCCATGAAATGTATTCATCTTACCAGGATTTTTACTTTAGGCACCTTTGTACTTCTGACCTGAAGATTCAGGTAGTTTTGCACTTAATAAAAAATATTTAATGCAATTTCTTTTGTATTTGTCCTGATCTTTTTATCTGGCATTTATTCAAATTTATAATATTTTCTATCTTCTACATCTATCATTTTCCTATCATCTTTATGTTTCATGTCATTTTTCTCCTATGTTCCAAGAAAGCATTATAAAATTGTCTTTTGCATATCTCACAGAAATTTCCTAAAATTTCGTTTAATTTATGTCCTTCTAATTCTTATTTTAAATCTGAAATTATACTTTTAATTTAACTAAAGGCTACTCTGGGTATTTGTTTTCCATATCTTACAAGGAGCTCTCTTGTTCATCATAATATGTCTCATATATTCTTTGACCTTTTTTCATAGAACTGATGAAATGCTAAGAACTTCTTTAATCCCATAAACACATGCTATCAAAATACCTTATAGGACCAGCCAGGGATTTAGCTCAATAGCACTGCATTTGCCTCACAAGCACAAGGTCCTGAGTTTGCTCCTCAGTACCACACACACACACACACACACACACACACACACACACACAAACACCTTATAAATCCTGCAACAAATGTTTATTAAAAAGATTGTGTTTCTCTTGCATTTTTAATGTCCTTGTTTTCCCATCCTATTCTTGAAAATTTCCATATTCTTTTTCCTACCACACTGGAATTAAAAAGGTCTATCAAGTGAGTATGTAGAAGGCCTAGGTTTTCCCTCATAACACCTGGTACACCTGGTTGTTATCATCTCTTTCATTTTAAGCATGATTGCTGTTTATGCATCTTCAGAGCTCTATGAACCTATGGCAGCAGTACCAAGGAAACATAGCTGTGACAGAGAACAGCTTTCTCTTGAGAGATTTGTCCTTGGCCCAGTTGCATTGTTTGGCCCTTCTGGGACCCCTCTTAAATTCTCTGTTGGAGACAAAAACCTGTTGGTTCCCGTCCTGCCAGTCTTCCTATTGACTACATGTTTCCTGGGGCTATTTTCAATTGTTCTTGCTTCAACACAAGAGAGATTCTAAATGATTTGCTTCCCAGGTATATCACAGCTCACCTGTGACTCTCCCAAAAATGACATAGAAGTAAATTTTACCAACTACTATTGCCTCAAGAAATGGTATTGATAGTCAGCAATTAATTTTTCTTCATCTTTAAACCTTAATTCCTCCCTAAAGTTGGAACAATTTGATTATTCTAAGTTGGTTCATTCCTCTAATCTCTTTACTGATGATAACCCATCCCATCCCACCAAGCAATCTAGGACTGTCAGGCCCCCTTTCATGTAATATCACAAATGTTGGTGCACACAGGAGCACATACACACACACACCAATAACATACACATAGTTAAAACATGTTTTCGTTAAAGTTAGGGACGTGATAAGCTAATATCACAATTAATTTTTATTGTTCTGGAAAGTCAATGCAATTAATAGACAGGAAAACAGAACCAGTGGTTTAAATATTGACAAAAATGTGATAAAATATTGTGTGTGATAAGTCTAGTTGACAAATACAAGAAAAGAGTTCACTGTGATCACAATTTAAAGTTGAAAGGAACGCATTTTTTTAAACTGGATGAATATTTTTTCACCTTTTGATTATATGAAATGGTGACTCTGTGTGTAACTATGTGTGTGTATAGACAAGAATAACAAAATAGGGACCAGGGATTTAGCTTAGTGGTTCCGCCACCTGCCTCGTAAGTGCAAGGACCTGAGTTCGATCCCCCGGCACCAAAAAAAAAAAAAAAGAATAACAAAATAAAATAACATAAACAATAATAAAATGTCAATCACAATTATCTTTTTGGGTATAAGATTACAAATGCTTTTCCCCCTTGTCTGTATTTTCTATCTCTACAATAAACATGTATTGCTTTTGTAATAAAAAGATAAGTTTTTAACTGATAAAATGACAATGACTACTAAAGTGGCCAGCTATATTAGTCACTTCTTGCACAAAGTACCTTATTTATACCTATTTAAGAGTACACTAAGAAAGACCTTCTTGGACATAACAATTTATTTTAGAAAGATTATTCATTTTTTTCTGATAGGTTCTTTAACAAAAAACATTTAAAGAATAAATGCAGCCAAGCACGAGGAAAATCTAGAAATGAAAACAAGAGCAAAGGACTAAAATCCTTCGCAAAGACCTTTTGCATCAATATATATTAGATTCAGGGTTTAATAATAGAAAAAAATTTCAATACAAAATGCGTATATTAATGTCAAGTTAGGATGAAGTGCTGCTTTGTATTCTCTTCTGTCTCAGATTCTTTCTCACCTGTGCCTAAATAACATGGGAAAATGCTGCACATCCTGAGAGAACTAGTAGAAAAGAGTACATAGGCTCCAAACACGAAGAAAGGATAAATATTTCAAGAGAAGGATATGCTAATTACCCTGATGTGATCATTAAACACTGTATACAAGTATTGAAATATCACACTACACTTCATAAATATGCATCATGGTTACACATTAGTTAAAAACAACTTTTTAAAGGTAAAAAGGGTTCCATACCTTTGGTTGGACACCTCACTGCCCTTAGTCTACTTTTCTGCTGCAAAAAGCCTGTGTACCCAACTGCTTTGTTTTGTGTCTCTGCATTTCACTGAAATTCTGTGAGCTTTCCAAAAGTAAGAACTGTGTCTAACTCACTTTGGGGTTTTCTTTCAGGCCTATCACAGTTCCTAGAACCTTGTAAGCTCTTTGTAGAAAATTTTAAGTATATTAGTTACTTAACTGATGCAGGCACAGTTATGATCAGTGTTTCTACGACTTTTCACAAAGGGTAAGCAAGCTATGATACTACTAAAATCTCTCAACGTTGAAATTTTGATATCCATTGACAGGCCTTCAAGCAGAAAAAAAATACATCTTATGGAGAATTCTCTTTTCTCCATGTTTTAGATTTACCTGTCATTCATACACAAAATCAATTCTGACCTAGTTATATAAGACAGTTTGAGTGTTATCCTGATGGGAGTGACTTTACGCAACAGCCACAGACTAATGATTGAAGGTAATAAGAAACCCAATGGATAGTGACAAATAAAAGACAAAAGACAACTTGGATTTTATGAGACTGAGATTCATTAAATAGAGTATGCAACCGGAAGTGCTAGACATGCTCTTAACATCATTCATGCATCATTATCAGACTCTCCAACAAGTTTCTAAAAGGAGACATGCTGTTCAACATAAATGAAAATATAACAGCACATTTAATGGCTTTGGGATGAAAATTTACTCATATCAAAAATAAAGTGTATTGAAGCTGGGGGTGTAGCTCAGTGATAGAGCACTTGACTAGCAATGCATTCCCAGCACTAAATAAATAGAAAAAAATATAAATATTAAAGATAATTCAAGATTGGGAGTGAAACACCAGAAATTTCTGCTTTCTCCCTTATTAATTGTGTGGCCTTGGCTGCAAAACACACTTTCTGAACTTCTGTGCCATGTACTGTATCTATCATATAAGATTATTAGGAGAATCAAGAAACAAACACCATGAGGTGATTATAAAACTTAAAGGAACAACAAATTTCCAATGGCAAGTGTAAACAGAAATTTAAGCTCAAAAGTGGTGAGCTTCCCCTTCTCCCTTCTTCCCTTTGTCTTCTTTATTAGTCTCCTTTCAACTGCCCTGATGGCTAAAGATGTACATTTTTTCATATACTTATTGACTTCTTAGACTACTTCTTTTGAAAAGTGTTTCTTCAATATCTTTGCCAATTTATGTGTGTACAAATATGTCAAAACAAAACCCATTATTACGTATAACAAATATGCACTAATAAGTAGATGCTATACTGATAATAATAAAAATAAATACATATGGGTCTGTAGAAATAAGTAATTAATAAAAATTAATTGTTCTCTAATGGAAGCACTATCCCCCTTAAAATAATTTTTGAATGAGAATAAGAAACTATTATTCTGGTTCAATGATCTTAGATTCCCTGCTACACTACAAGGAAAAGTAAAAAATAAATACAAATGCACAATAAACTAGTGATTAGTATCATGAAGAGTCTGAAGAAAAAACAGAAACAAAAATTTACAAATCTAAATCTCTTTCAAATGTATTGTTATGAATTGGAAGATAATTTATTTTAAAAGATCTCTCATATTTTTAAAGCAAAAAAAAGAAGTTATGATGGTAAATAAATGTGGTGATTACATTTTAATCCAAGTTAACTGTGATAAAAGTAAGTTCAGTTGTTACTTTTTGGATATAAGAGATTTCTAATTATGTTCTCTATTATTTTCTCTGTAGTATAAAAGTGCAAATGTGGAATTAAAAAAAGTGGCAGGATAATCATCTTGTAATGCACATTCAAAATTCTCACTGAAGTTTAAAAATGTGGTATGACAAAAACCTAAGAGTGTAAATGAAAATTGATTTCCCTTCTGAGCCACTGTCTGTAGGGAACAGGGAAAGGGGCCATTAACAGAACCCCTGCAGTGGTTCCTGGTCTCCTGTGAGCCATGACAGCACAAGGTGAATTAAACAATAAAGATAGAAAATGAGACTTAGAGAAGAAGCTAGGTTCTGGGCCTGATCAATGTTACTCTGAGCAGCAAAGACAAAGCACCCCAACCTTGCCACTACTTATTGAGTTCAGAGAGAGTAAGAGATGATTCAGAGGGCAGTGATAATCCTAAACTGATGAGGATCTTATAATCTGAGGAAGTATCAAATGTCACAGAGTGTGGCGGTAATTCTATGACCATAAGGATCTTATGTTGATGAGGATTTTAGGTCAATGAGAAGCTTATGTTGATTAGGATGGTAAGATGAGAAAAGACCTTCTTACAACAGTAGGTGGGATGAGTTTAAGAGGATAAGGAATTTGACCCTCCCCAAGTGAACCCTTTTTCTTACTACTGGGTTCTCAAGGAACCAGGATGTCTTCAGCTGATGTAATCTTGCCCTTGAGTGTCACAGCACCTCAGCACCACTGAGGTCTCAGCTGTGATGGGAGGCAAAAATGGAGTTATGATTCAGCATGTCATAGCTGACCTATAGGCAAGAAGACTAGGCCTAATCGTAATTTAATTGTGAAAGTATTTTTCCCCAAAATTATGTAGAATGGCTCCCAACAATTGTCTTCCAGTAGCTCTCCATATTCCATTTCTGTTGCATCAGCTCTGTTACATAGGACCAATCACTACCAAGAATCATTTTCTTACCGACAATGCTGTACCCTGTAGAAGCATAGGTTTTAGAATCAGATCCCGGGAGTGGATTCCTAACTCTTGAATGAAAATCTTGGCAAGATTTTTCCTCTTGCTAACCCTCAGTTTTCTATCCTGTAAAGTAGGAATCTTCCTCTGTACTGGTTTCCTTTTGCTGTTTTAATAAATTACCAGAAATTAGTGGCTCAAAACAGCACAACTTTTTTATAATTTTGGAGGTTAGAAGTTCAAAACAGGTCTCACTGTGCAAACATCAATATGTAGGCAGCGTTAGATCCTTCTGGAGGCTCTGGGTAGCATTTCTTTTGTACTTGTAGTACAGCAAGAACACTAAAGTCATTAAACTAAAGTAATATTTCCTTTATTCTCATCCAAAAGTCTTTTAACGGATATATAGTATTTTTCTGTGTATGAATTACACCACAATAAAGCTGTTTTTTTAAAAAATGAAATGTTAGCATAAGTAAAAGCATTGAGAACAGTTTTTGGAATATAGAAAACAGTACAAAAGTGTTAGCTATATTATTGTGACTATTGCTATTATCAATATTTAGTCTGATGTTGGCCACTTAGGTAATAGAAATGTGGAAGGAGGGAAAACAAGAGGCAAATACAATTCTAAAATAAATTGCTCCAATCATTGCTGAATTAGTTCTCAGAAAAAACAGTTGAGAACCATGGCCATGCCGTGTCTAGCAATGAGTCACACATAAATCTGACAATGTTCCAGCCAACTGAAGGAAAAGCCATTGATTCCCCACTCTGCCAAACACACAAAAATTGATGCTGTACAGTATCAACTTTTATGAAACTAATTTGTGATTAATGGATAATTCCTTCAAGTTTTATCTATACTGTAGCTTTTTAACTTGATCATGAATCCTCTTACTTGGGATAAAATGGAAAGTAAATATTTATGGAGCACCTACTGCCCAATGGTACTATGCTAGAAATATTGCCAATGGCATTTCATAACATGCTGAGGAAGGTAGTGTTGCTCTCTCCAGTTTACAGATTCATAGTATAGTTCAAAGATGGGAAACAATTTGCTCACAATCATACAGCTTGATGAGTGGCCATACCAAGTCCCTTATGCAGGTCTATCTGGTTGGTTTGAATTCAATGCTCATACTCTTTTCATTACTGCCTCTCTTTACAAAACCCTGAATGGTGTAGAGATGCAGCTAGCTCCCTGAATCCCTCCAGGAAAAGGAAAAGAGCTGCAAGTTTGGGGGAACCAAAGCAGCTAGGACTTGTCTTAGAACTTGCAAAATAGGAGAAAAGAGAGATGACATAAGGATAGGACAGGGATTCTCAAACTCAGCACCAGGCCCAGAAATCCTTTTTTGTGATCATTGTCGGGTTGTGATCAGCATCCTTTGCCTCCCTCATCCCCCAGATGTTAGTAGTACCACTCCCACCTCAGCTCCTACCACCTGAAATATCCCCAGACTTTGCCAAACTGCTCACTGGGGGGGAAACATCACTCCTAGTTGAGAAACACTGCCCTATAGCCAACATTCTGCAATTCTGAAAGCTTCACCACAAGAAAAGAATATAGCTTCTGAATGTAAACAGCCTAGGTCAACATTAGTCTGAGAACAATTAAGAACCGAATCCACAGTGAAAATTGGAAGCTTTAGTTCTACTCTCCTAGCCTCTCTGTGAGACAGTAAGCTGATTGGTCCAAAGCTAAGTAATGAAATAACAAAGAGTGGTTGATCCACACCAGACAACTATGTTTTATTTCTGAACAAATTAATGCTGGTTGGGCAAGAAAATCATTTAGAGTAATGCTACTAATCCTGGTTCTGGGATTCTCTATTTTTTATAATGTTACTTTGCAAGTGTTGTTCTATTTACAAATGGTCTAAAGATAAATATCACCTGTAATCTTAACACACATATATAATCACATTTATATAATCAGTATTTATATGTACAACATTTATGTATAATATACAGAGTCCACCAAAAAAATGTATACACACTTCAGGAAAGAAAAATAGCATGTTTTTTTTCAACACATGGTGTCACCCTCATTTGGGGGACCCTAGAATATGTTGTATATTGCAGAATACCCACTGTACTGCTGAACCATAGAGAAGAATTTGAAAATGTATGTGCAACAATCTCAGTGACCAAGGTTAGTTACCTAAGCAGCAGTTCACATACTAATAAATGTCTGGAAGCTAATGGCCATCATTTCGAGCACCTCTTCTAATTATAGAGGCCAAAGGTAACTTGTATTAATCTCATGATGTCTCAATAAATTTAGTATTAAAATATTTATACAAGGTGTTTTTTTCTGAAGTGTGCATCCACTTTTTGGCAGACTCTGTATATGTATGTATATACATATGTATACATAATGTATAATCAATAACAACACATATGTAAAATCACTGTCAGTTTTTAGAGATTGTCTTTTTAGTCTACCTAACCAGTGTCAATTGTGGTTAATGCTCAGGCTTTGGAGTCAAATTTTCCCCAGTTGAATTGCTTAGTGACCTTGAACAAGTTATCAAAGTTTTCTGTACTTCAGTTTCCTCACTTCTAAAATGGGAATAATAATAGTTACAAGTTTTTCTTAAGGATTAAATACAGTCATACATGTACCTGACATAGTATGTACCATATAAAGAACCTGATACATAGTATGCCCTATTACTATTGTATCTACATCAAACACACTATTTAAAATAAGTATTTTTAACAAAAAATTAATAATTTTGTAGCAGCTAAACCTTCTTCAGCATAATCTTTAATTGTGCAGGTGTATCTTACTTACCATATATAGTCTCTTATTTGGAAACATGGAAGAGACTTCCAGGTTTGGGATATTAAAACACGTTGTAATTAAGCATCTTTGAATGTCTCTCATGTTTCTTTTTTTTAAATTTTTTAAATAACTTTATTATCAAACACACACACACACATACAAAAATTAAAACCATTTGGGCTGGGGATTTAGCGCAGTGGTTTTGCCGCCTGCTACGCAAGAACAAGGACCCAAGTTCGATCCCCGGTACCAAAAAAAAAAAATTAAAACCATTCAAAGAAGAACAATGCAAGGGGAAAAAAACTACAATAGTATTAAAATACAGTAGAACTCAACCAAAACAAAACTGAAAACCACTTAAACATTTTTCCATATAACTTAAAAAAGCATCTCAAGCACCAACAAGACAGCAGAGGATGTGATTTGTTTCAGAAAGATCCCCAAAACCAGCATTGAACAAATAGTGGTCTGGAAAAAAAACTGCAGTTAGCTAGCAGACTCCACCTAAGCCAAGCTTCTCCCTATCTCACATTTCTTTAGGATGCATTCCTGAAAGCCAAGTTATTAGGATAAAAGGTGTATTTATTATGAAGTTTTTCGGTACATTTTAGATCTCAGGATTTATATCACCCAGAGTTCTGTGCAATATTTTACACCTGGCTTGTTATGAAAAGGAGACAGGGAATTGCCTATGAGCCAAGCGGAATAATTAATTCGAGTTAAGGTGCTGTCCTCCTCAGCTACTCTGAGAAGAAACAATGCTGAAATGCAAGGTATGTGTATTGTTTGCAACCAGCAAAGTTGACTTTCTGATAGATATGGTCTGGCTACCGTGTCAGCATCTCACCCAGCCTCAGGCTGTGTTAGGCATCAGCATTCTTCTCCTATAACTCCAGATACAAAAAAGCAGCATTTGGCCCTGAGTGTCAGGAACCCTTAGCTTCACACCACGTAGAATCTGTGGAAGTCAGAACAGCTTCACTGACACACATTTCCCAGGCTTTCTCTCTTCATTTATTCCATTCATGGAGGATTTCTCTTGGCAAGGTGTTATAGCCCTTGTGTCAGCAAAGCCTTGTATAATTTAGAAGTATGTTCCTAAAATAGTGAACGGGCTAAATATCTCTGAGGCAGAAAATATACCTGAAAGGATTCCTCTGGGAAGAACCTTGCCAGAGGGGGCTAATCACATTGAACTGTCCGTGAGGCAGCAACAGGACATGGTGTCTGACCCATTAGCCCAATACTGTTCACCTGCCTGTGATTAAAGGGGAGGCATTAAAAATGAGTCAACACACGTTTTAGTATTTAGAGACAATGCAAAATCATGGATTTATGAACTCTCTGTACTATGGGGATCTTTGAGGTCATCTCTTCTATCTCAATAGTTAGTTATTGCCTAAATTTGCTTTCTAGTTTGTCTTCTTGCCAGTTCAGACTAGAAAAGTTCATTTGAGATTTGGGGAAATGGAAGAAGAGATGCAGAACTGTGGATTGGACTAGATATCTTTATTCTCAGCTGCTCAGCTCAGCTGTGCACAGTCTCAGGGCAGTGCTCAGCCTCTTAGTTTCCCCCAGCCCTCATGGAAGTCTATATTTATACTGAAATACACAATAGAGGCTGTACGCCAGTAACAACCTTGGTTATGTAAGTTATTTACACCACTCAGCATCCACTGCAGTTATATCAATTATTTACACTGAGACCAACAAGGGGCACCTGCCGCAAAATCTTGCTGACTTGGACTTAAGTCCACTGTAAATCACCCCTATAGACACACACACACACACACACACATCCTAAACCAGTGATGGTGAACCTTTTAGAGCTTTTAATGATACACACAGCACTGCAGCACACATGCCATAGGTTCACCACCACTGACCTAAACCAAAGTGTAATCATCTTAAGTTTTATTTTTCTTGACACAGCTGTTCTAATCAGTGGTGGTGAACCTATGGCACACGTGCCTCAGCAGGCACAAAGAGCCCTCTCTGGAGCCAAGTCACACCAACACTTGAGTATCAAATAACAGTTGTTTTTTCTAAACTAAAACCTGTCTGTATCATTGAAAGCTCTAAAAGTTTCACCATCACTGGTTTAGGCTGGTGGGAGGTAGTATCCGGTGGACATTAAGTCCAAGGCAGTGCAGTGTTGGCACTTCGTAATAAAAAAAGAGGATTTTGGGGTGCAGTTTGGGCATTCAGTCTCTAAAAGTTTCACCATCACTGTTCTAAGTGATCTTCAACCTCTCCGTGGATATGTGCAGCAGTGGGGAAGCCAACACTTCACGCAGGTGATTCTGTCCTTAGAAACCCTATCATAACTAGGAAGGTCGTCTATACAGAGATCCTCCTGCAATCCTAAGCAAACAAGTAAATGCCTTCAAGGCACTGGTGGTGTTTGGAAAATGTTAACAGCCAGTTCCCCACCCTCCCTTAAGCAGGGAGCTAATATTGTTTAGATAAATACTTGATAAACAATTTTGGCTAAGATGAGGTCTCAAGGGTTTATAGTACAAGAAAAGAGAAAAACCAAAGTGTTGTGTCTTAAAAATTAGTGAAACTTTGTGGGTAAGCTGAGCAATCAAAGATTGGACCTGGGATTGGAGTAAAGAGAGAGGGAGGGAGCTGACTAACAGCCAGTTGTCAAGCCTGATGGAGAAAATGTAGCCAGTTAGAAACTCTCTGTGCCTGAAAGTATCTTAGAACTATATTCCTTAAGTTGATTCATTTCTACAATACAAAACAGATTGGAACAACACTTTTAAAAAGCTGTGTGTCAGTATACATCCTATTTGCGTAAGACTGATAATCCCAGTTCTTGACATTTATCCTGAAGAATTGAATCAAAATGTGAAAATGCAATAAAACTGGAAATTATCTAAATCCTAAAAAATGATTGCTGAATAAATTATTGTATAGCCTTTTGGTGGAATTGTTTGCAACTAGTAAATATGGTGTTAAAGATAATTTTATATGGAAATCTGAGGGTGTAGCTCAGTGGTAGAGCCCTTGTGGTCCAGCATCTGCAATGCCCTTGTTTGATCTCCAGCACTGTAAAATCTAACAACAATAACAACATAATATAGAAATATATATAACAAAATGTTTTTGAAAAGATAAAGAAGAGTATAATTCAATATTAACCTAATAAATAAGCAAAACAACAAAAATTCTATCACAAAATTATTCTGAAATAAATATACCCAATATATCAATGGTCATCTCTAAGGATAATTTACTTCTATTTTCCCAAACTTTTAAAATTTTTCTATAGCAAACATGTTTAACACAGAATTAGGAAACTTACATAATTTATATTATATTATCAGTTTTGAGCCTCATTTAAAATTTTTATTTCTGTGGCTCTTCAGCAACTAGATGAGAAAAGCAGCTTATAATTAAATGTAGAGGTCAGTTGTCCTTTCCTTTAGACTGACTCTAGTGCCTTGGTCAATTCACCACAGCTTTATGATTATCTTTTGCCTCTTTCAAAGGCTTGTTAGCAGCTACAAAGAGACAGTGAATATGAAAGAACTTTGGCATCTACATTCTTATAACATTACAAAAACACTGTAATGTTAGATTAGAATCTAGAGGTGGTCACTTTATTTTTCTATCTTGCCTGACATCCTTCCTTGACAGTGGCTTGACACAATATAGAAAAATATATTACATATGGGTCATATATTGGGATCAAATTCATAAAATTCAACATAGTACTCTGAAAAAAAAAAACCTACAGCCTGGTTTTAGCTCAGTGCTTCTGTAGCTTGCCTCGCAAGTGGAAGGTCCCAACTTCGATCCCTGATACCAAAAAAAAAACAAAAAACTACAAAAGGTCCTGAAACATCCCTCAACTGTCTTTAACAGTGTGTGTATATGTGTGAAATGCATGTCTGAGTGTGTACGCATGTAGGATGTGTGTCCATGTATGGTATGTAAGGTCTGAGTATCTGTGTGAATGAGTATATGTATACTAAGGAGACTCTGAAAGCCAGAGGTGAATTTAGAACTGCTATTACCTTATAAATAGATTGTTGTTTTCTTCTGTTGTCTTATTGTCTATGGTCTGGACTTTAAGGCAGAAACTTCCAGAACCAAATATATGGATTCAAATTCTGGAGATGTAAAACTATTGCATGTTTCATCTGGTCATTTACATGTGATAACTGATTTTGATATTTTATTTTAGGGAATAATTCAGAATAAGTAAGAATTATTAGAAGACCTACATATAAGGCAGTTTCTTCTCATTATACATACTGGGAAAAGGACAAAGCATGAGTCTGAAGTCCTTAGTTTCACTAACTACAGAATAATTTCTGATGACCAATTCAGCAAAGACTTGTCCCCATAACTGGTGCCACTTCACCCCACTCGGCTCTGTTACTTCCCCAAATCCCTGGAGCCACCTGCCTTTTCTCTCTCATTACCAATCTTTCCCAGATCATCATCAGTTCTTATGACTGAATCTCTCTGCCTTGAAGTTTTTACACCTATGTTGCTCCACTCTGTCTGTACCATTTATGTGAGATCAAGCTTCCGGCCTGGCCCATCCTCCTGTGGTTAGCCAGGACATTTTCCAAATGAATCCTAAGAAGCCAAGAGAAATGTTTTAAGTTATTTAAACACTCCAAACCCAAATAATGCCTAGTGGCCTTTCTTGATCTAACATTCCATGATTCTATAAAAACATGATAGTACTATTAATAATAATTAATATAGGAATAATTACAGCTGACATTGTATAGTGAGGCTGTTCTCAATGCATCTTTATTCAGATTCTCTCCTTTGACTCATTCAACAGGTAAAATAAATAGATCTTATCATCACCATGCTACAGATCCACAGTGGAGATTACATGATTTGTTTTTCTAGAGCATTGAGACCCAACCTCACATCTTCTACTTCAGCTTCTAAATTCTTTAGTTCCCAGAAGGATAAAAAATGGTTCAAAACTCCATTGCTGTTTATTCAGAGTAGAAACAAGAGATGTTTGCAATTATGGAAATTCCAAATTTCAAAATTGCAAATACATGTAAGTAATGTGGCTATTTCACTCCAGATTCAGAACTTTCTGAGTAAAATAAAGCATTTCAGTTCTTGTGAAACAAATTACATCTCTTGCCCAGAAGAGAAAGTGGTAGGATTTAAAAGATCCTTACTAAACTCAAGGGAACTAAAACTGAGCACATTCTCCAGTAATTTGTCCAAAAATAGAGCAGCATGGACTTAATCCTTTGTACAATTGTACAAACTCTTGACATTATCTTTAATAAGTTTTCTATTATTGCTGAAACCAATCACCACAAACTTAAGGGCTTGAAACAACACAAATTTATTCTCTTAACTTCTCTAGGTCAGAAATCTGACATGGGTCTCACTGAACTAAAGTCAATAGAGTTAATAGAGCTACCTCCCACTGGAGTCTCAAGGACAGAATTCATTTTCTTGCCTTTTCTAGTTTTTAGACATCACCCACATTCTTCACTCCTGGCTCCCTCCCAATATCTTCAAAATCAGCAGTGCTGTACATCTCTGAATCTGCTATTGTCCACACATCCTTCCCAGACCATTTTTAAGGGCCTCTGTTATTAGATTAGAGCCACCTAGATAACTCGGGATAATCTCCTTATCTCCAGGTCCTTAAGTGAGTCACATTTGCAAACCAGGGAAAGTAACATTTACAAGTTTCACAGGAGAAGGATGTTGACTCCTTTGGAGGGCTATTATTCTGCCTATCACAATAGTTGTTTTCCATCAATTTTGTTGAAATTACAATAATAGCTACAATGTATCATTGGACCTTCCATAGGCCAACACCAGTGTAGGAAATTTGCAAAATTTTTATTAAAATAAAATAAGGTCAATGTCACTATTTTACAGACAGTGAAACAGAGACTTGAGACTAAATCACTAGCTACTCAAAGGTAGGACAAGCTTCTTAAACACTGTACAACAACTGTGAACAGCAGAGGTGACCACCTCTTGATCAAATCATTTATTCCTGGGTATAAAGCTGTCACGTGGCTAAGCTCAAATGGAAGCCTCACTGTTATGGTTTGGATCTAGATGTCCCCTCAAAGACTCATGCAGTCATAGGTGGCTTTTTCACAGGTTACTGAATCTAGTGTGTGATGCTGGGATTAAGAGCATGTGATTACTAAACCAGTATGCTGATTGATTTGGCACCACCCTGGTCCCAGTAATTTGGATAAGATAAAGGAGGCCAAAAGACCTTGTTAAGGTCCCTTGTTGCTTTCTGATACTGTGTGGCACCATGAATTCTTTCTCCTCTGTGATGCCCCGCTGCCATGTCCCACTCTGCCTTGGAGCCAGTGATTATGGACTGAAACCTCTACAAACTATGAACTAAATAAACGTTTCCCCTTTAACTTTGAGTGTCAGGTATTTTGTCTCAGAAACTAAAAGAAAGTTACTATTATGGCTGTGTCTAGATGTCCCCCCAAAGCCTCTTGCAGTCATAGGTGGGTGAAGCTAGAGTATGTGATGCTAGGATTAAGGGTGTGCGTTACTAAACCACTACACATGAGTTATTGGTTTAGTACCATCCTAATCCAGGTAGTCCAAATAAAATAAAAGGAACAGAAAGATTCTGTTAAGGTCCCTTGTTGCTTTTGCTACTTTGTGCACAACATGTTGTTTCTCCTCTTCAATGCCTGTCTGCCACTTGGAGCCAGCCAATTGTCAACTGAAATCTCTATGAACTGTAAGCCAAATAAACCTTTCCCCTTTAACTTTGAGTGTTGGGTATTTTGTCTCAGCAATGAGAGAAAAGCAACTAATACAGTAACTAACACACTTGCAAATATATAAAACTGAGAAAATCTTTCCTCCCCGGAACCTGTCACGGAGCCTGAGAGCACTTTGATGTAGCATGTTCTTCCCTCAGCACAAATGAAATCTAAAGATTAAGATGGTAAAAGCTCCCTCCAGGAAAAGCTCTTCTAAAACTTCTGCAGGCTTTTGAGACTTTTGGTGGCACATGGCAAATGTGACAGGTTTCCTTTTTCTAGTACTTAGTACCATCACACTCCAAAGTCAACATCAAAATTATCATTTTTGTCCTATGGAGGCTTTGAATAGTACTTCCTAACAGGCTAGCTTTTGTAGATTTTGCTTTCTGTTAAGAGTATGTGAGGGCTCACAAGCTATTGAAAATAAATGTTATATAGTAAATGCTTGTATATATTGTTTGATTAAATTATTCAAGGATATTGACAATGAAGATACATAATTCAAAATGAAATCATCTAAAAAAAATCACATTCTAAACACACCAAATAATAATGTTCTCTTCTCTCTCCAAGATACTGAAAAAGAAATGCACATGTCACATTAATACCAGGATCAAAAAGTAAAGAAACTTTTTTAAATGAAATTTTAAAACACTAACATTTATTGAATACCTTCAGTTTGCCAGGAGTTTTGGAGAACTCATGCAATTCATATGAGAGCAATAAATAACTCGATTTTACTGGTGAAGACACTAAGTCTTAGAATGCTTCAGTAACAGGCCCAAGGTTAGCCTGCTTAAAAGTGAAGTCTGGATATCTGACCATGTAAGAATCCACTCTACACACACCTGACCAAATAGGCCAGGCTGAAGATGTAAGACAGGAGTCTGTCCTGACACATTTGAAGGCAATGTGACTTGGGAAAAAATATTCATTTGCTCATAGGCTATGTTAGAGATAGAAGAATTAAAGCTGAAGGGAAAAGACAAACTACTACAGCTATTTTAGTTCCAGCACCTAAAAGAAGTGGTGATAGTAACACCTGTGATCACACAGCACCCTTCTCAAAGGAGCTCATATCTTCTTGTGAACACACTGATATCCATCTTCTCAGCAGCTCTGGAATGGAGCAGACAACACAATTACCTTGCTTTTACAGATAGAGAAATTGATGCATTTGCCCAAGATCAGCCGTAGGCACAGAGGCCAAGAAAGACAGAAGCCCTCAGATTACTCTCCAGAGAGCTCACCCATTGCCCGTGGGAAAACAAATGCAAGACCTGGGCCCAGAGGTCCATGGGTAAAACATCCATTGGATCAGCCTTGCTATGCTCAGTAAAATCTCTGCCAAAATGGCACATATTTATAGGAATGGCAGGAAGGGCTTATATATTCTTTATCCCTCCAGATACTCATTCCTGGTAGAAAGAGATTCCTTCTTTCAAAAACAGCACCTTAACATTATTGAAAAACAATCCATCTTAATTAGGAAAAGGTTTGTTTGTCAAATTGATGGGCTAGCTTGAAGAACTTCAAAGACTTAGCCAAGAAGATCCTCGATGCTATTCCCAGGAAGAAACCTAGAATGAGAATCCCTGGCTTTGACTGCAAGGAACACCTGCTGAAGAAAGCAGGTCCCAAGAGAAGGCAGGGGTGAGGGGATCCTTCAGAGAAAAGATCTGCAAAGCACCACCCAAAGTGAAACCTATGAGGGCCATCACCAGAGGACAGGAGCAGAAGGAAAAGTGTTGGTATTATGGAGTACAGGTTTGGCACACCCTTGGTGTTGTAATGGACTGCTGCTAGGACTGTACTTATTTTAAGGTTTCTATTTACTAGCTCCTCCAGAGTCTTTGAGGGTTAAATATATTCAGAATGTCTCTCCTAAAGCCTAATACTACACAGTATAAAACCACATAGAACTCTTGTCTTAAACAAAAGTGTGAATCTTCTCTCAGTTATCAGAATTATAAAAAGATTCTGTTGCTCTTACACACAGTTTAAAATGCTACTCCAGGCACAAGCCTTAGCACTTGAGACAGGCCATACCAGCTGCCTCAGCTATAATGTTGAGCCAATCACTGAGCTATTCTGGGCTCTGGGGAAGGGAGGTTCAGTTGGCTCCTCCCTGAGGCAGAGAAGTTTCCATTATGAAAATTTTGAAAGCTAATGCCTCATTTTGGAAATGTTAATCTCAATTATAAATTAATGAAAACATAATGTAACTTTGTTTTGCATATTGCTCCTAGATTTGATGAAGAAGATTAATAAAATGCATTTTGTTTATCCCATCCTTTCCCAATTTCTGCTGAATGAAATCCAAAGGAAAATAAAACAGAAAGAGCGCAAGGCTAATCTGAATTTGAAGAAAGCAAGAGAACAGTTTTAAGAAAATGTTGTTACATAGAAAATAAGAGGGAATAAAAGTCTGGCTGGGAGAAAAGTGGCCAGACCACAAGTATATATTTACTGGCAGCCTCCCCAGCCTAATTCAGAGCTTCATAGGTTGGAAGCAAAAGTTAGCCATGCTGTGGGAACCATGAGACAAATCCCCAGTCTCCTAGGAAATTTCAATTATAACTATAAATACATATATCATTAATAAAACATTAGAAAATCAAATCGGTCAGGATATTAGAAGAACAATACACCATGACAAAGTAGGACTTATTCCAGGAATAAATGCAATTACAGCCAGTATTAGGAAATTTATAATTAACAACATTAATAGGTCAAAGGAGAAAAGCAATCTGATTGCTTCAATTCATGTTTTTTAAAAAACAATTGATATAATTTTAAGTATGACCTACAAACAGAAGGGAGTTTCTTAATATGACATGGAATAGCTATGATGAAATTAATTGACCAGAGAATACTTAAATATAACACTGTGGAAATCTTTATTTGGATAAAGAATAAGACAAAAATGTTCAACATCCAAACAAATACTTTAACATGCTGGTAGTTCTATTCTGGTAGACTAGAATAATGATGTAAGGCCACTAGAAGTAAAAGGCATAAATATTAAGAAAAAATGGGTTTTATACTTATTTGCATATACAGTAAGTCCCTGACTGATGAATAAGTTACATTCATAAGTCAGATTGTATTTTTCCCATTAAGTTTATTGGTACATTTTCAGTATAAAATACAGTTACATTTGTAATTGGGATCTTGTACCATTACATGAGTATCTTGGTTCATTTTTTTTTCCCATTCCCCTGCCCTCCTTTCACCCCCTCCACCCTTCCCTATTTGCAAAGACCTTGTTTCCATTTTTTTCCTTTTCTCATATTTTTTCTTTTCCCTTTTTTCCTTTCCCCTAACCCTCCAACTTCCCCTGC
>NW_004624825.1:230796-243380 GCF_000247695.1 Heterocephalus glaber
ATAATAAAAGGAACAGGAAAGTATACTTCTTTAAACTTCAAGACCTTGAAATATAGTTAAGTAGATAAGACTTAAATACAAATAACCTTAACACATCAATCAATGCCATATAAGTGGTTCATTCAGCAAATTTTGTAGAAGTTTAGAAGAGGGCAAAAGATATAACTGACACATAATAAATGTGCAGTCAATATTTGATCCAATTAAATTGAACCAGAACGTTTAATATTGAAAATAAAGACAAGTGGAGTGACATGAAAATTTGATAGTCTGGAAGTGTGCAGGAGAATCCTGAGAGATTACATGTTTGTTTTCTTTTAAATAGGTTTTTTCTTAATATTAAAATATATTAATATTACATATTTTTTCAGGTACCACTGTGTATATGAATCCTTACAAGTGATCTATTTGATAATACACTAAAACTATGAAACAGTTATAATTAATTCTGAGTTTTTATATAATATCAATATAATTATTGTGCATCCTAAAGAATTTTGTTTAATTTGAGCCTGCCAAAAAAGTATCATTTGATTAATGAAGTTTTCTATCTACTTCTTGTTTTGTTATTGTTTATCTCAAAGGCATAAAAAGAAAAACGTGTCATATTCTCAAAGTTCACAATGAAAATTTAAGAATGCATTTTGGGGAAATATACATGGGTGGTACTATAGAAATGAACAAGAGGTGACAGGAATCTCTTATTCCTTTATTGTGACCTCAATTCATGAATCAAGACTAGCATGCCTAAAACATTTCTAACAGTTAAGCACACTGGTGTGATTTTCAGGATGGAATCTCAGTAGTAAAATATTCATATTAAAATGGCGGGCACAAAAATTGAATCAAAAATTTTATACCAAAGCAGGAGACTCATAAATTAAGATTATAGATGTTAACATCAATATCACAAGCTGAATGAGGCCTTGGGATTCCAATTTGGAATTGGAAGGATGGAAAAGAAAAGATCTCTCAGAACAAGTAAGGGTATCTTCTTGGAGAGGAATAGTAAGAAGATAATAAATACACTAACACATATTAAACCACCAGGATAAAGAATAGGCTAGAGCCAGAGATTTAGTTCAGTGGCACCGTGCCTGCCTCGCAAGTGCGAGGTCCTGAGTTTGATCCCCGATACCAACAAAACAAAGAAAGAAAAAAGAGTAGGCTAGCATAAGGGGTAGGCTGCAGGGAGTAGGAAACAGGACACTCAAAAAGCCGGGGCACATGCTGATGTCTCCCACATTGACTGGATGAAGGGCCTTGGCCACTTGAGAAGAGATGAATAGGGCTGGATGACACTGTCCATTAAGACCCTTATTCACTTCCTCCTGTGTATGGCCCCCAAGGAGCTTCCAGTTACTACTAGGCTTTCCTTGAAGTTGCTTCTTTGGCTCGGCAAATGAAGGTCGCTGATCTTCTTGGTGAACAGATTCTCTTTGAAATAATAACTTGGCATATAGTTCCTAGATTTTCATTTTGAATTGGTTATCCTAAGTCTGATCCTCTGGGATGCAATCATGGTATAACTGACATCTAGTTAAGTAAATAAGACATAAACACACATTGGTCCATGCACCCCCATAGTAAGAGAGTAATTTAATAACAAGAATCACAACTAATATTTATGGAGTTTCTACCATGTGCCAGACATTGCACTAACAACGTCTAACTATCTCTGGCAATGAGAAAATAATTAAAGATGGGTTTATTTAAAGTCCTGAGCATAGCATCTGGCACACAGCAGATACTCAACAAATATTTAATAGGTCAACCAACTCAACAAACCCAGAAAATCCCTTAGCCTTCCCCTTCCTGGAAAAAAAGGGGGAGAAAGAATCTGCCCTCCTTGGTGCTTTAATTACAACAGGTTAGATGACAAACATATTCCCACTTTTCATGACAGCACTTCTACCTTGGCTCTCTTAACTTCAACTACTTCCTTGTCCATCAATTCTAAAATATGAATTAGAAAAAATAATTCCTTAACTCCTTACATCATAGAGTAGGATATTTAGTGCTCCATGTATGACAATATGTGTAGAATCCAAAGGGAGTCAAAAAAGAAAAAATAAATAAAGCAACAAGATTCATTGCATAAAAAGAAACCCCCCAAAGCCAAATATGAGTTCAGAATCAAAAGAAGAAATAAATGTTAATCTGAGTTTGAAACATTCTTCTGGCCAGAAAATTCATGCTAAAAATGATGAAAAGCTTTACATTTCACTTTCTTTTGTTATTCTGAGATGAATGAAAGTGACAAGGAGATAGTTATAGGAACCCTGTTCCAAAAAAGGTCAAACTTTCATACATTTATTCATGTAACAGACATTATTCCATGTCTATTATGCACTTGACACTTTGTAGAACACTGGTTACCTAGTGATGAATCAGACCTTGTAATCTAAGGGGAGGACACATGGCAGTCAGGACTGCATGTCCTATGCTTCTTATGGGAAGCTACAGAGCCCTATATCTGGACCAGAATGCATGTAGAGCAAAAGGAACACTCTGTAAGTAAATATTTTAGGTGGTTCTTTAGGGCAAGAATGATACATTCAATACCTTCTCAGACAATATCCAAGCCAATATTGAAAATCTTTAAATGAAAACCATTGGCAGTTCAGAAAACCCACCTCCACACCTTCATAAGCACCCAGGAGGTTGTGTTAAACACACAATATCAAAGTACTATAATATTAATATTTTAAAGTACTATTCACTTTATAGGATTGTAGTTGGTAATATTATGATGATTTGACCACCTACAAAAGATATCTTCTTATGAAAACTTAGGTAGACAAAGCTTAAAGTACTTGATGGTTAGGAGGAAAAAAGATCAAATATACCTTTTTGAAATGCAATCTGAAAGAATTTTTAAGGTAAAGGTCTTCATCAATTTGTTTTTCTAAATCCCTTTTGTTGATATACTTTCAATATTTTTAAATGCAAATAGTCCTCATGCCAGAGTATGGCATAAATGTAAATACTGTAAATTCAGTTTTGCATACTTATTAATCGTGGGCATCAAGTATTTTCCATAGTGGTGCCATGGTATATATTCCCTCCCACCGAGAAAGAAAGAGCTGAAATATAGAGTATTTCATTGTTTATGTTTTCCTATCAAACTCTGAAGATTTCATAATCTTACCTGAAATAATGTACTCATTTTCCATTTTTATTTCATTAGACTTTCACCCAAGTATACTAATGAAGTTGATACAATGAGAACTGTTAAAGAAATTACTGATGTTCATGCTTCTGCCCAAATAATAAACATCAGTCATGCTACTGACTGAATATTTTTCCCTCCTCCCAGAATTCATAAATCCTAACTCCCAAGGTGATAACATTAGAAAGTGGGACCTTTGGAGGTGATTTCATAGTGAAGGCAGAGCCCTCATGGATCGAATTAATGGTCCTTATAGAAGAGGCCTGAAGAGGTCTCTTGCCCCATCTGCCATGTGAGAACATAGAAAAAAGATGGCCATCTATGAAAGAGGAGCCAGGTGCCATAAGACATGGAATCTTCCTGCGCCTTTACTTTTGACTTCCTATCCTGCAGGACTATCTAAAATGCATTATGAGCTGTCAGTCTATGCAAGTCATTCATCCACATCTGTGAGTTCCAGATCTTCAATACTGAAATACTGGGGGGAAATTGTATCTGTACTGAGCATGTACTTACATTTTTTTCTTGTCATTATTCCCTAAATCATAAAGTATAACAACCATTTACATAGCTTTTGCATTGTATTAGGTATTATAAGTAACCTAGAGATGATTTGAAAGTAAACTGGAGGGATGCATAGGTTAAATACAAATATTGTGCCATTTTATATAAGGGACTTGAGCATCAACAGATTTTGGTATTCTTGGTGGCCCTGGAACCAATCTCTCCTCATGTGTACAGTACTTTATTATAGTGGCACACAGACTAAAACAACTAGCATTACAATCTTAAGGTTGGCTTCATGGCAAGGAAAGAAGAATTTCTTTTTTTTCCTTAAATTCTTTAATTGGTACATTTTAGGTATACCATACATTTACATTTATCATGGGGAACTTGTACCTTTACATGATGTATCTTGGTTCTTATTTTTTTCCCATTCCCCTGCCCTCCCTTCAACTCCTCTACCTCTCCCTAGGGAAAGAAGAATTTCATCAAGGACTAAGCTAGTACAGAATGCTCTCCATCTTTAATTCAAAATTATTTATTATCATTACAAAAGAAGAAATAAAATTAATATGGAAATAATGAATATTTAAAAGATGTACCAAGTTAATCAAGAATGCTAGGGAAACTGGAAAGCCATCTAGCTGAAGAAAAAAGTTATTGAAATTCAGAGAGGAATTTATTTCTAAAAGAGCAAATATTCCTATTTAACATTTAAAACCTAAAATACCTCATTTGTAGTTGCATTGAATTTTCTTATTATCAAAGTAAATGCCAAAAAATACAAAGAAAAAAATTAAAGAAGAACTAAAGATGTCCAAGATTTCCTCTTATGGCAACATGGTGGATGACAGTCAATAAACATCCCTAAAGGTTGAAATAATATATTGGATAAAATTACAAATGAATAAATCAAACTCACAAAAAAACTGAGCTGTAAAAGAGTAAGGTATTCAGAGCCCAAAACTGAAATGAAAGTAGCAACCGTACGTAGAGAGTAACCAAGCTCCCATACTGGCATTTTCCATAGGGTTTCTGTTGAACTCCAAGCACCCTAAGGTTTCACTTTGAGGCTGTATGAGTCTCAACAGACAGGAGATAATGCATCACATTTCCTCAAAATACGAAAACTAATTTT
This sequence comes from Heterocephalus glaber, assembly GCF_000247695.1. Next base: position 235,611 of record NW_004624825.1, read on the forward strand.
TTTTAATTACATATAAGGTTGAACTCCTCAGTCCCAGAAGAGAAATCTCACTGAACAAAAACATACAACAAAACCACACCTGTCTTCACCTTGGCACTAAGAAAATCAGGGAGGAGCTCAGATAATTAATAGCAAGCTAGCATTCACATGAGTGTGTAGTCTCAATTCATACCATCTGTGGAAACACAAAACCACAGTCAAATAATTCAATTCAAAGTGGTCCAAGGTTTACAGTTCCACAAAGCAGCTGGCAGAGGCCAGTGCAAATCCTGCCTAGAGGAATTCAGCTGCAATTCAGACTCAAATATTTCCCAGACAGGTTCCAAAGAAAATGAAGAGTTCATGATAAAAATATCACTAAATATCAAGGAGAGGGATATGGTACCATAAATGAGAAACATAGAATGAACCATAGAAAAGATCTGCAAACACCTCAAGTAATGAAATTCTCAGGTACTAAAAATAAAATAACTGTTTTTAATAAGTTTTCAAAATAACAGAAAAACTAAAAATTCTGAGAAAGAAAAGAATCCATTAAGTATTATTAAGAAAATTAAATTGGAACCAAATGGAGTTCAAGAAATAGATGTTAAGTGAAATTAAAACATCAATGGAGAAATAAAATAGCAGACAGAATGCAACTAAAAAGAGAAGTAGTAGACTATAAAATAGAAAAAATTATCCAGAATGAAATCTAGAGAAGTAAAGAAATAAATAATGAAAAAAGGTTAAGAGTCATGTAAGATAAAGGTAACAATCTAATATATATCCAATCAGAGTCCTATTTAGGACAGGCATTATTTGATAAAGTAAATGGTATGTTTCCCAAATTGACAAAAGACTCCACTTCTTAGACTCAAAAACGCTAAAGTAGTCCATGCTCCCAGAAAAATACCCTGTCAGACACATCACTGCAAAACTGCGGAACAAGGGAGAGGAGAGGGAGAAAGGAAGGAAAAGACAAGAAAAAAAGGAAAAATAGAAGGAAAAAATGGAAACAAAGCTTTTGCATATAAGGACCAGAGTGGGTCTTGAGGGGAAAGGGGAGAGGGGAGAATGGGGGAAAAAAAGAAGAGGAAGGATATATCATGTACAGGTGAAAATTCCCTAAGAATGTTACCATTGTGTATATCTAAAATGTACTAATAAATGTTTTTCTTAAAAAAAAAAAGAAGGGAGCAATGTAACTATTCAAAAAAAACCAAAAAAACTGCAGAATAGGAAGACAAAAACACAGACAAAAGAAAGGACAAAACACCAAAGAAGAATTACAACTGAGTTTTTCTATAACAATAGGATACAGAAAATACTGAGATACAGAAAAAAGAATTACAATGCTCTAAGAGAAAATAACCACCAATTTCAAATAAAACCAGTAGGGGCTGGGGATTTAGCTCAGTGGTGTCATCCCTGCCTTACAAGAGCAAGGTCCTAAGTTCAATTCCCAGGACCGGGAAAAAAAAAAAAAAAAAAACAGAACTCTCTTTCCAAAAAAAGGATTTCTACACATCATAAAACCTATAGGTAACCATCCATGAATAACAGTGCTATGGCTTAAGCCCTCCCCCCACCCACAAAATTCATGTGTTGAAAAAGTGGTTCCCAGTGAAGGGTGAGGCCTACTGGGATGTTCTTAGGTCAAATGGGGGTGTGCCCTCAAATAAGATTCAAGTAGTTCTCATAGGAACCATGAAGGCTTAGGAAAAGCAAGTGGTTTTAAGAGCAAGCCTGACTCCTGAATTGCTCTCCAGCTTCTTATTTGGTGATAACGTCTCTCTTCCTCCACTCATGCTCCTGCCTTATTCCACAAGGCTTTTGCTAGAACTAAACTGTTTGTTGCTGGCTTCATGCCATTGAATTCCAGAATTGTGAGTTAAATAAGCCTGTTTTCTTTACACAGTTAGCCTGCCTCAACTATTTCATTAAATACCAGAAACAGACTAATATAAAAAGCCAAGAAAAAGCCTCTGAAGGATGTATTTCATCAGAAAGAAGATGATCCCAGGTAGAAAGCCTGAAGAAATGGTAAGGAAATATAGTGGTAAATGTGTGGGTAAATCTGAACAAATATTGATTATATAAAACCTAATTGAGAATATATTAAATTATCAAAATGTAATTTCAAATGTGTGGAGAAGTAAAATGTGTTATTCAATAAATAGTACTCAGGCAGACGGGAAGTTCCTTGACTTTCATTTTTCCCATCCCAGTTGGAGGGAGAATGTGGCTTGACTGGCAGCTGTTGTGCCCCTCTCCATCACCTCCCTTTGCTCCCCAGTGGATTGGGACAGTTTGCTTCAGTGTCCTCCCTGGCTATCCACTCCAACATGAGTGCAGCCAGCCAGTCAGCATGGCGTCCCCTCCCCCACTCCTGCCACTTCATATTCTACATTCCCTTATTGAAGATGGGAGGGGTACTCTGGTGTGGCTAAAATCGGGAAGGAAAGAATCTGGGCTCCTTATTTGCATACCCAACACTCACAGAAAGCCTTCTAGACAATTCCCCGGTTTCAGATCTGCCCTTCACTGACACAGGCTTGCATGGGCTTTATAAGCACCACTCCCAAGCCATTTCTTAGGTTTTATTCTAGGAGGGCTCCTTCCAGTGCACTGACCACCCTGTGCCACAGCACAGGCCCTGTAACAATAAAGACTTGCTTCCGTGCTCCTGTAAACCTGCTTGTGATTTATTTCTCAGGAAGTGTGAGTTCCAAAAGTCCTTATCCTGAGAGGTGTAAACAGGGTGATTGTTTCAAAAGAAAGAACTACAAACACAGAGCTGTTAACACTGAAGAGGTCCAGAGACCAACAGCCAATAAAGACCAGCAGCAGAGACCAGCACTCAGTAAAATCAACCTATGGTGCCCAGCACAAGCCAGTATCCATTATCGGTGGTGACAGCCAGAAATGGCAGTAACTAGCAGCTGGCTGTGTCTGCTGTTGGTGTCCAGCATTATTTGATTTCACCTAGTGACATCCGGAGGCCTAGCAGAGTTGCACTTCACTAATAGATGATTTCCATCTGAATGGAGCAAAGGAACCCTAGGGAAACTGACCAGCCACTTCTAAAAAATAGATACTTGTCTGTATAGAACGGAATTGTGTCCCCCACCAAAATAATATCATAAAGTGCTATCTGGCAATGTGATTGTATTTTGAGATAGGATCAATAAGAAAGTTAAAGAGGTTAAGTGAAGTCACAATTGTCAAATCTTAATCCTATTGGTGTCCTTATAAGAGGAAAAGACCACAGAGTTCTCTGTCTCTCTGAATGTGCACAGAAGAAAGGCCACATAAGGACACACCAAGAAGGCAGCCTCTACAAGCCAGGAGAGACCTCACCAGAAACCAGCCCTACCAAAACACCTTGGCCCTGGGATTTCGGCCTCCACAACTGTGAGAAAACAAAGTTCTCTGCTTAAAGCCAACCACTGTGTGGTATTTTATTATGGTGATATTAGAAGGGTAATACAATATCCTATAACTTTCATTAAAATTTAAATATAAAATTAAAATAATACAAAATATACAAAATTTTGAGTACTCTGAATAGAAATGATATTTCTAAGCATGATAAAAGTAGAAATCACAAAAACACTAATTTACTACTAGTTTAAAACTAGGGAAAAATATGAGAAAGGCAAAATAAAAATAGGACACTTGGAAATTACTTGCAAATAAATGATCAAGAGATAATTAAAAACTTGTACAAATCTATTGAAAAGGACAATGACTAATTTTAAAAGGGACAAAACATGATCAGACAATTCACCAAAAAGTGAAAACAAGTGACTAATAAACATAAAAACCAACTTCCTTATAAATAAAGGACATACATATTATGACAGATATGAGCTAACAATTTTATTTGTGAGACAAGATTAAATTGTGTATTTTCCATTGTTAGAGAGAATTGCAGGAACATTTAACAATAGGTATATCCATTGGTCCATCTTTCCCTATTTATAGAAATTTAGCCTAAGTAAATTTGCAGATAGTAAACATGCAGATAGACCAGAATGAAGAACTATGCAGATGTTTATTTTAATACTGCTCTAAGAAGAAAACATTAAAAACACTCAACTTATTTTTCAGTATAAAATTGGTTAAATAAACACAATACAACTGACAGTGAAATGTTATCGAATCCTTATGAATTGTGATGGCAGAAAAACCATGCCAATATCATATTGATAAATAGTTATTTTCTTATGATTAAAGCAAGCAAAAATCTGTAGAAACAGTCTAAAATATACATATAATATACATAATTTTGGGTCCTGGGGATTGAATCTCTCTCTCTCTCTCTCTCTCTCTCTCTCTCTCTCTCTCTCTCTCTGAGAGGGTCTTGCAAAGTTGCCTAGGTAGGACTTGAACTCATGGTTATCCTGCCCCATCCTCCCTCAGTGTTGGTATTACAGGCATGTTTCACTGCTCCTCTAATAAATCCATGTAATTTGACTAACTACTCCGAAATATTTTTCTGTCATTGCAGCTGCACAGTCAGAAGATACTTTATGCAAAACTTAAAACTCTGAGCCATGTTTGTTGATGATGTAACTTTTCTCCAGAGTTTTATATACTTCAGTTCTCATTATGTTTGATGGCAATTAGGAAGAAAAAAATACCCTGAATCTTCATATCACCATCTTGTTCAAACTACACATGTACTTGATGAATGCACATGTTACTACTCACAAAGGAAAATACTGATTTAATTCCAGTTAAAATTACTAACATGTGCATTCTAGTTTCCATGTAAATGCTTCTTTAGTCTTCTTCGCTCATTATTTTCAAATAGCTATTTTTGTTTCAAGCTTCTTTAACTTCCTCATGTAAATGCCAGATGTTTTGATGTTTTCACTGCTTCTTTAGCCAGTACACCTCCACAAACAATATGTTGCACATTCAGCATCTGCAATGCAATATTTACCAGGTCTGCCATACAACCAAAAATTATCTTACCTGAAAAAAATAGGAAAATAAAAAGCATAGTGAAGATAATAATTTATCGTAACTAATACAAATGTTATCATTAGTAAAGAACATTAAAGGATCATTTAAATTAAAATCTCAGACATACCAAAAATATTTTAAATGCCAAAATCTACAAATTCAAATTTCTAAAGACACAGAGATATTTTAAAGACCTAAATTGCATTTTTAAGATTATAATTACAATACATAAGATGAAAATATGCTTATGGAGTTTATAGCTGAAAAGAAATTGAAGCAGAAAGGTCTAGTAAACTTGAAGACATAGCACTAGAAACTTTCCAAAATGATAGAGTAAAAAGAATTTTTGAAAATAAAATAACATCATTGAGCTCTGAGTCTTATTCAAGTGGCTTATTACTTGTTTTCAGAGATACTGAAAAAGAAGAGGATTTAAATGAAGATGAAAATTTTTCTAAATAATTTACAGCTGAAATTATTTCAAGCTTAATGAAAATTATCAACCCACAGACCCACAAAACTCAATAAACTCCAAGCAAAACAAATGTAAAGAAAATTACATCAAGGCACATCTTAATGAAATTGAATAGGATAAATCATAAGAATAGCAAGGGCAGGGAGAGGGACTATCACGGCTGACTAGAGGTAAGCAGCACTCAGAAGCCACTCTGGTATATTCACCCAAGCCAATGGCTACACACCCATATGAAGAGATAGGGATAAGGGGACCAGTCACTGGAACAAAACTTGAGTGAGTCACTGGCCAGGTGAAACACAGAAATACTAGTAGTTAGAATAATTGAGGCCACCATTTGGCCCAGTGCTTCTTGCTGTGCAAGTTTGCAAAGTGTCATTTTGTGACATTAGCAAAATCCTCCTGGGGAAGAAGCCACTGGAAAGGCCACCATTGTGCCCCAAGCCTAGCTGTTCCTGCTTTTAGAACCAAGCAGAACACACAGTCCATCCTTCCTCATCACTCCAACACCTCCAACCACATACATTCCTCACCACCAGGATTCAGGGCCCTGTGTTTGATGGGGAGAGGCTATCATCTCCCCAGCCCCAGGTGGCACTAGAACTGCAATCTAGAGAGAGACTGAGCCACCTGTGGCAAAGTCATGAGCCAGGAAGACTGGTGGAAGAGAAAGGTAGAAAGGGCAGCACAAGCTGCAGAGGCCACAGTGGAAGTACAGCGAAGGAGCCCAAGGCTGAAAGTGACCAAGGGGAGCTGTGCCAGCATCATGCCATCTTCCAGAGAATATTAGAGGCTCCCCAATCATGGTGGACTAAAGGCAGCAGAATTAACAAGCCACTAGGAAATATACATCCTAATCAACAGCTCATAACCTGTGCACCCAACTGCTTCTGCCCTACTTGGAGACATTCAGTATATATGGAACAGAATATATCTGAATATATACCACAGTATGGACATTTGCCAGTCATGTCTCCAAAAACACAAACCGGAAGTCAACACACACCATTCCACAGGCACAGTAAGCAAGGATTTGGCAGACAGCTCCAACTCTCTATATGCCCTCATTCTGGGAGAGAAGGGGGGGGGGGGAGAGACCAGGTGTGGATTGAGGGCGCCCCACCCATATCCAGCCCCCATTGCTGACAGCTTTTCCTTAGCATTCACCTGTGACTGCTGGAAGGTGGAGCTTAGCCTAAAGACTGCTTAACACTTTTTCTATTGGACAAAGATTGAGAAGGAGAAATCTGGGCTAAAAAAGCTTTTCATAACACTTCTTGCATCAGGCAGTGTCCAATAATTAAATACCTACAGAAAGATGTACATTGGTATCAGTGTTTTTGTATGTTTTGATTTGGTTTGGATTTTTTTTTTTTGCTTGTCATTTTTTGTTTTGGGGTGTGTGTGTGTGTGTGTGTGTGTGTGTGTGTGTGTGTGTGTGTGATAGTTTCTGCTTTTTATTGTGATTTATGTTATTTTTGTCACATTTTCCAATATCAGTGTTTGCTTCATAAGGTTAGACAATTTTGTTTTCCTTAAGAATTGGATTTAATCTCCTCTGTCTCTTCTCTCACTTCCCATTTATAGTCTCTCCCCTCTCTTCTTCTTTTATTTCTTCTCTCATACCTTCTGTCTCTCTGACCTTCTCCCTTTTTTCATATGGAAAATTAATAATAACGTGAATGTTATTAATGCTTAATTTTTTCTATCTTATTGTACTTTATTACTCTACTTGTTTTTTCCAGGGTTAGTGGAAAAAGCAGAAATTGTTTCAAACAAGTTCTTAATTATATGCTAACATAAGATTTGCCTTTTTTTATGTTGCTTAAATTCTTTTATTGGTACATTTTAGGTAAACAATACATTTACATTTATCATTGGGTGCTTGTACCTGTACATGATGTATCTTGGTTCTTATTTTTTCCCCATTACCTGTGCTCCCGTCACCCCTCGACCCTTCCCTGTTTACATAGATTTCATTTCTATTTTTTTTTCTTTTCTCATAATTTTTCCTTTCCATTCTTTCCTTTCCCCATCTCCTCCCACTACCCCTACCCCTTTGGAACTTTTCCTATCTCAAAGTATCAATTATTAGTTATTAATCTTTTTAATCCTTATTTACATTCTCAGTTTCTCACACTAGAGAAATGATTCGGTATTTACACATGTGTGTCTTATTTATTTCACTTGAAAGTATGGCCTCAATATGCATCCATTTACCTATAAATGACTCTAGTTTCTTGTTCTTTATGGCTGAGTAGTACTCCATTTTATTAAAAAAACACATCTTCTTTATCCAGTTTCCAGTTGATGGGCACTTGGGCTGTTTCAAAGCTGTA
>NW_004624825.1:251455-261622 GCF_000247695.1 Heterocephalus glaber
TATATATATACACACACATTGTAAATACATATAACCATTGTAAATATATATACTAAATGTGGCCATACCTAATTTCATAAAACAAACCACTCCTTGACATAAATGAACAGATAGTCCCCAATACAATCATAGGGGGAATTTTAATATCCCAGTCTCACAAATGCATTGATCTACAAGACAAAACAATAACAACAACAACAAAGAAACATCAGCGCTAAACTACATTATAGACAAAATACATGTAAGGGAAATCTAGAGAATGTTCCACCCAACAACAGCAGAATATACATTTTTTTCAGCAGCCCACAGAACTTTCTTGAAAACAGACCCAGATTTTGTGCCATAAGACAAGTCTTAATAAACAAAAAAGAGGGTCAGAGATTTAACTCAGTGGCACCACATCTGCCTCACAAGTGAAAGGTCCCAAGTTTGATCTCCAGTATTGCAAATAAATAAATAAGAGCTGAGATAATCTCATGGATCCAATTATGGTTTAGATATAGACTATCCCCCCAAAAGGATCATACGCTAAGAGGTTGGACTTTTCAATGGTTATTGGATCATGGGGGTTCTATATTCATCAATGGATTTATACATTGATGAGGTCAGAGCTGAATGTGCTGTTAGGAGGTGGGTCTGGTCAAAAGAGGCACATCAATAGTGGTGTGAGCTGGAAGGTTATATTCTTGTCCCTGACTGTTCTCTCTCTGCTTCCTGATTGCCATGGGATGAGCAGCTGCCCTACACACAGTTTCTACCACCATGCCATTTCTGCCTTGGAACCAGCTGACCATGGACTGAAAACACAAGCCACAATGAAACTCTCTTCCTTAAGTTGTGTGTATTGGGTATTTTGTCCCAGTGACAAGAAAGTAACCAAAGCACATCTTACACTTGATCCTAGCCAAAAGGCCGAGAAGCGATTACCAATGCACATCCTATCAGATAACAATGGAATGAAACTACAAATCAATAGTGAAATAAAACACAGAAACTACACAATGATATAGAGACTGAATAAACACTTTTGAATAAATGGGTCACTGAAAAAATCAACAAAGAAATTTTAAAATTCTTAGACTCAAAAATTAATAGAAACATACATATCAAGATCTGTAAGAGACAATGAAAATAGTTCAAAGAGAGAATGCCTTCATTAGAAAAGCAGAGCATCACCCAAAAAATAACCTAATGATAGATTCAAGGTCCTAGATAAACAAGAGAAATAGCAAGCCCTAAACCACTAGGAAAGAAATAATAAAAATTAGAGCAGAAATTAATGAGCTAGAGACTGAAAGAACATTACAATGGATGAATAAATCAGTCAGATAAGTGCACACAGACCCCAGTGAGAAGCCCACATGAACCAGAGTGGCACAAGTTTGCCAGTCTCAGACAGGACCCTGCCCACACACTAGCACCTTGGGCCTGCAGGCCCCAGCTAAAGGCCCACCTGGAAAACAGCTGCACAGGTGCACAGGACAATACAGAGGCCCACTCAGATACCATTGGTAAGTGCACACAGGCCCCAGCCAGAAGCCCACACAGACACCAGTGACTCAGGTGAACAGCCCCTAGCCAAAGGCCCTAGCAGACAACAGCTATGCAGATGGGCAGACTCCAGCTAGAGGCATGCGCAAATACCATCCTAAGTGTGCGTAGACACCAGCCAGAACCCTGCCCAGACAATAGCACAGCCCAGGGATCCAGAAGGCCACCTTTCTGAACACAGGAATTAACACAGTATGAGCAACAGAGAGAAGGCGACTCTGAGAATTGAAGACCACTGGGAGAGCAAAATGTCACCTCAACAAAGGATCAGCAGGCTACATCTGTTGAAATGAGAAGACACTTAACCAAGACTCAAAACTAGACTTCCAGATCACCTAAGGCAACTTCAAGGGGCAATGAGAAGGAACAATCTGATATTCAACCACCTGGAATCCCTGAACTGGCAACAAAAGAGGATCTGGAATAAATGAAATCAGAAATAATGTCTCAGATAACAACATAGATTGTATCCATAGTTCAAGTCTTGATTAATAACTCCAGAGAAGACATAGATAAAAAACAGAGGAGCTAAGGAACAAGGAATCCCAGCACAGGAAGCAAATGCAATCCATAAAACAGATGCAAACAGATTTCCAAGAGAATAAAAACTCCACTGAAAGTTTACACAGCAGAATGAGCCAACGTAAGGACAGAATATCAGATATAGAAGACAGGATTGTAATTAGTAACCAGGAAAATAAAAATTTCTAAAAAATAGTAAGGGATCATGAGAAATCACTCCAGCAGCTGCTAGATGATGCAAGGAAGAATAACATAAGACTGATCAGAGTCAATGAAAAAACAGGAGAGAATTTGACATACAGATAAGTGAGGCATATAGGACTCCAACTACCCCAGATCAAAAAAAATCTACATGTAGGCATTTAGTAGTTAAGATTCCAGAAAGCCAACAGAAGAACAAAATACTACAAGCAGTTAGAGAAAAGAAACAAATTACATATAAAGGAAAGCCCATCAGAATCACAGCAGACTTCTCAACACAAACCCTCAAGGCAAGAAGAACTTGGAGTGAAGTATTTCAAGCCCTAGAAGAAAACAACCTCCAACCCCAATTGAAGTACCCTGCAAAACTATCTTTCAAAATTAATGGAGAAATGAGACATTTTCATGACAAGGAGTACTTCAGGGACTTTATGAATAGCAAACCAGCACTCCAAAAGTTTTTAAACAATATCCTAGGAAAAGACAATGAGGATCACACCCCCAGGAAGCCCAGCAGAATGAATCCATCAGGAAAGACAAGAAATTAAATGCAAAGGGGGAGAATCCAACAAAAAAAAAGGTCATGACAAAGAAAAGTCAATACATATCAGTTATAACCATCAATGTTAATGGTCCCAATTCACCAATCAAAACAAATAGATTGGCAGAATGGGTCAAGAGGCAAGATCCAACAATATGCTGCATATAAGAAACACACTGAATTCAAAATAAACTCATAAACTGAAAGTTAAAGGGTGGAAAACAGTACTCCATGCAATAGGAACCCAAAAAAGCAGGAGTAGCTATCCTATTTGCAGATAAAATGGACTTCAAACCAACAGTAATTAAGACAGATAAAGAAAGGGCTGGGGATTTAGCTCAGTGGTTCTGCCTCCTGCCTTGCAAGCACAAGGTCCCAAGTTCGATCCCCAGTACCAAAAAAGAGAGAGAGAGGCAAAGAAGGGCACTACATTCTTGAAAAGATGAAGAGGAAGAGATGACAATCATAAATATATATGATATATATGATGACAAATATAAATATATATGCACCAAATACTAGTGGACCCAACTGTATAAAACAAATACAAATATGTGATCATCCTGTCTCAGCCTCCCGGACTGCTGGAATTACAGGTGTACACCACCATGCTGGGCTTGAGTAATTTCTTCAATTCTTTCAGTGTCTATGACTTTCTATCAATTGGATCAGGAGCAATGGAGAAAGACTTCTTCCCCTCAAAACTGATTTCAGAGAAGCAGGAGGACTTCCACCTGGGCGCAATTAAATCCCCCACCATTCAGAAGCAATGAAAGCAAAAAGTGTTTGGCACCAAGTTCATATGTCTCCACCTGCTGCACATTCAGAGATTGTCAGGAAGGGGAAAGTACTGACCTGTGGACTGGATATCAAATCAGGAAAGTCTTTAAGGCAAACTAACAAAGCAGGCTGCTCTGCCCTCTCATCCTGGATAGGATAGGCGCATCCCCGTGTGGTTGCTACAGGGAGGCCCATTTTGAATCACAGATGAGGGCTTTGAGCTAAACAGCCTGTGAAGGCCCTCCTTGCTCCAACACTCTGTGATTTGCATTTTTATTGTACAGTAAGGATTAAAATGGAAACAGATGAACATTTTTCATGCCCAGCCCCAGTTTAATGTGAAATGTTTTTGCACAAAGATGTTTAATTGTTTTGCAGAAGTCACAAAGATGATTAAATACCTCTTTCCTCTCCAAATGTGTATAACTATTAACTCTGCTTGTACAATATAGAAAACCTGATGGGTTTTGGATAATCTGGGAAATGAACATGGACAATATTCTCTGAAATAGCTATCACTGGTTTCTAAGTTAGCAAATGCTTGCTGAATGTTGCTATGTTCATTTCTCCTTTTGGTTTTGGCCTTAAACAAAAAGAGTGGAGTGATTATGTCAAAGCTATGTCAGCAGTTTTTGACTTACACTTATTAGCAGATGTCGCAGATATGCCTAGTAGCCATTCATGCCTGCTATTCCTCTCTATCTGCCTATCTTTATTAACACTTACATACATTCCTAGCCTACCTATGTAGCTAGGAGCACTCATGTGACACAGTTCCAGCCACTGGGACATAAACAGAAGTCAGACAGGGGTGATGGGAACTTTTGCTTTTTCTCATGAGGCTTGTACACCATCATCATCTATGGCAATCCACTTCACCACATTTTCTCCCTCCCCTGAACATAGATGTGATGTCTGGAATTGCAGCAGTTGAAGTGCAATGATAAAATTACCTGTCAACACACCAAGGACAATAAAAGGAAAAGGCAAAAAAAGGCTCAGAGCCCAAATGACAAAAAGATAATAAGCATCTATATTTATTCCCCTGTGGCTGTGTATTAATTGTGACAGAACATATATCTTTGGGATGTAATAGGTTCAGAGAAAAGATTAATGGCCTTTAGTTACATATTACTTGTAAAATAAATGAAATTGAGCCTTAATTGTTTAATACTAAAAGCATCGTTGTTATTTAACAGACCTATTACATATTGTCTTGGTTTCCATTAACATTTCAGGGAAGAAATATTAGCATGATGACATCAACTCAAATAAAAAGCATATAAAAACATATATATCATGATCTAGTTTCTATCATGGTCATGGTAATAGGTCTTTCCCAGTACCAAAACCTAATTGTGTGTTTTTAGGTTAGGCATGTTATCTGCTCAAAGCCATAGTCACTTCATTCATTCAGTTAATAAAATGCCTTTGTGTCAGATTCCGTTATTTGTTATTTTGCACCTTCTCAACTGCTATGTGCAAGAACCTGTCAATCCTTGCCATTTAATTATCTTTAAACTCTAAGAATCTACATTTTGTTCTTCAAAAAGGGTAAAATACTTGGGATTTGCCACATTATTTTACCAAAAGTTTAGATCAAGGAAGAGCAAACTTGTTCTATAAAAGACCAGATAGTTAATATTTTAGACTTTATGGGCCATAAATTCTCTTTTGCCACCATTCAGTTTTGTCAGTTTGACACAAAAATAGCTATAGACAATGTGCAAATGAGTGTGACTGTGTTGCAATTTTTAAGTTTTGTGGGGGGTTTTTTCCTGGTGCCAGGAATCGAACTCAGGACCTTGCACTTGCGAGGCAGGTGTGGCACCACTGAGCTAAATCCCCAGCCCAATAAAATTTTATTAATACTGAAATTTGGATAAAATTTTCAGGTATACAGAATATTCTTTCCAATTTTTTTCAATGATATAAAATATCTTATTTTATAAGATATTTTCATGGGCCATACAAAAAAAGGCAGTAAATCCACTTTGGCCTGCAAGCCACAGCTACATAAATCCTATCACTTTTGCCCTCTGAGTGCTGTAATCATCTGAATATGCCTTACAGAATAAGCAAATGGGAACTTGCAAAAGTCCACATAAGTTTCATCATGTAGTTCTTCCCAATGAAGTGTCCAACAGAATCTCTGATGGGTACTACTTTAATAATCAGTTGTTTCTTTCTTTAGAAATCTAGATTTCTTAATTCCCGCTTTCATCTATATGAAGGAAAGCCACCTTGTTGCATAATACAAGGCAGAATCACCATGAATTCCTTATGATCTGAAATCATATTTGTGTCAACAGCTGACAATCCCATGGAAACTGCCTTCACAGCACAAGGAAAGACCCCATTCATCTCTGTGTTCATCCTGTTATCCTTCCCCAGTGCCTATCCCATCCAGGGCTATTGTTCTTATGTCTCATAAGAAGCCTGTCAGAGTAAAAAGGAAGACATCTTTTGGTTGGAACATGATGTTCACCAGGTTCCTAAAGATATTTCCTTTTTTATATAGAAATTAGTGGACCTGGGGATGCTACAAAATAATAATTTTAGCATTCCTTGTCGAACAAACATAAGGAAAAATGATTTTATTAAGTGTAAAATACATTTCTTGACACTCTCAGGCTCAGAAACAACCCCAAAGAATGACATGGCGTTTTTTATTATTGTTTTATTAAGACCAGATTCCACACATTCAACATCAATAACTAACAGGAATTGACTTTTTAAACAAATATTTTCCAATTCCTTTGTTTTTCTAATCAGAAACAGAAACCATTGCGTTATGAAGAAGACAAGGCAGCTACAACTCACCCACTTTTGCCCTACTCATTTGACTTATTGTCCTTTATTACCCTGGCACAGCTTCCCTTCTAGAACTGGACCTCTGCCCACACTTCCATTATTTTTGGCTGGAGTCCTATTATATAAAGGTGACTTTGATTTCCAGGATCAAGAAAGAGAGTTGAGGATGGTTAGGCACTGCGGGTAATTAATGATTTACTGAAAGCACTTACAGATAGCAAGACACTATGTTAAGCTCTCTGTGTATTTACTACATTACTGCACATTATTCCTTTCACTCTTAGTACCACAGATTAGATGATTTAACATTATTTTATAGATAAGATGACTGAAACTAATAAGTTTAAGGAACTTAACTAAATTCATACTGCTGGCAATAGGTGGTATTGTTCTTCCATTACACCATTCCGCCTCCTTGATTCTATTCTTTCCAGTTCTTCCTTCAAGAGTCTGAATTTATCTCCAATGTCTCCATACTGGCATTAAGAGGAGCTCCCAAAAAGGTGAGCACTTGGCAGTGTATACTCTGGCATGTAATTACTGATTTTATAAAATTACCCAGAAGTATGCCCACCATTTCCTTCCAGAATGAGACTTGAGAATATTGTATTTGAGCAGCTCGGCTGCCTGTTCCAGGCTCACCCTCTATCACTGGGAAACATCTCTCTGTCCCCTATCCCATTCCCTGGTGAACAGATCTCACTCCATCCCTTGCAGTCCAGTATTTCTGGGAATCTCTTGTACCTAAATTATGTCTACTCAAGTCACATTATTTCATTATAAATTGTTTTCATGTGTAGACTTACTGTGGGCACTGCCCATACCTTAAACAATATTTAAAAATAAATTGTAGGATTTTTTATTCAATTAAAATGTAAATTTTTTATGAAACAAGACATTTAAATAATTTTTCATTTATTGCTTCAATAATACTTTTTGAGTGTTAGATCCTGGAGGATATAGTGCTATGTATAAGGAGAAACATGGAGCTTTTGTTACTTATTTAAATGATCGGGCTAATTCCAAATCTAAAGTTTGAGTAATTGGCTCATGAATTTATATCAACAACAGTTATAAGAAAATCTTATTTTTCCTTGCATAATGAGGGCACAGGAATTCAGTCTGAGCTACACCAAATGCTGAAATACTTGAAATTCTCTTTGGTCTTGCATCACCTTTTCTGTGCTGCCTCTTCCCCAGACATCCTATCTTCAAGCGTCACTTAGGACTGTCCACAAAGAGCCCCTAAACTCCAGATCTTTATTATTTTCCATCTTGGCCCTATCATAATTGCCTGTCCAGGGTCTCATTTTTCTCAGTCATATTGTCTATTTCCAACCCAAAAAAAGGTAAATCTGTGAATTGCTCTAATTATAAATCCCTTGGTATGTCTCCCCAAAAATGTAGCAGTGTATCAGTTTGGCTTCCAAATTTGGAATAAATCACTGTTCAGAACAAGGAGAGTCAAGATAAAGGATTTCAGGTGACCACAGATGCACAAAAGAAGCAAAGCTTGGCAAATGGCCAGAGGATATGGCAGATACAAATGGCAGCAGTCCAGCACCTGGGGATTCAGCTGGCAGCTAATTGACAGGAGAAAATAGCCAGGCAGGTGGCTAACACCACAAGCTCAGCTATGTGAAGTTGGGTCAGACACAGGGTCAGAAAAATTAGGAATAGACATCTAAGAAATAAAGAATCCATAGAAACTGAATAATTCTATGTGAAGACGCTAGATTACTAAGCCATTTCCATCTCCATCTTTTACAAGGCCTTTTCCAAGTGTGGTAACCATAGGAATCTTGAGAATGAAAGTTATGTGACAAACTCAGATGAAAAGATGTGGACAATGTTTGAGGAGAGAAGGTTAATAAGACCATGAGCCAAGATTATGAGCAAACCTTGAGTATTCCCTTTCTCCAGGAGAGGGCAGACTTACAGTACAGGGAGAATCAAAGGGAAGCCTTGACAAATGCAAGGCTCAGGTTCCTTCAATAGCAAAGGGAACGGAAAAAAAAAAAAAGTTGAACAAGGAATTGAGAAAGATGGTCAAGAGATATTTCACAAAAGAGATGATATTTGAGCTTGATTATGGAGCATAAATAGAATATTGCTTATGTTCAAAGGACATTCCAAATGGTGCTACAGCATGGGAAGGAGGCTTGAGAGTACACATTGTACTTAAGGAGCTGTGCATTGATGAACACATAGATAATACAGTAAGAAAAATTAAACTAGATTGCACACACACATACACACACACACACACACAGAATCAGTCCTCTATATCCATGGGTTCCACATACGAGGTTTCAACCCACCATGGGTCAAAAATAGTCAAAAAACATTTGTGTCTGCAATCAACATATGTGAACTTTTTCTTGTCATCTTTAAAGGGTAAAATCAACACACTCAGCGACTTATTTTACTTATAGGAAGAGAAACATTGACATTCCAGTGCAGATGAGGATGGATGGGATGGAAGTATCATTAATTAAGACAAAAAGAGAGAAGATTTGGGAAAATATAAATTAGATTTAAGTTTGGAACAAAAGAAATTCTGGAAGAGAAAGAAGTGCTGAAGAATTGAGACTCTGGATCAGTGATCTTTGAATACTTAACAATGCACAAAATCACTTATGAAAAAGCTCTAGGAGAAGGGAAAGGGAAAAAGGCAGACTTTGTGAGCCATTAAATTTGACTATACACAGAAAGGTGGAGCACGATTGCAAAAAAATAATCAGGCAGAGATACAGTGAAATGAGTGCTCATAGATTCTTACAAAACAGGTGCAGGAGAGAGTAATCTTAAGGGACACGTATCTAAAAGTAGAAAACTTGTTCTGTACCCAGTTCACTGACATTGACAGGGAGCTGCCTTCTCTAAGTAGCCTTCTTGCAAGAATGAGAAAGTAATAAAATGATCTGTGGAGATATTTTCAGTCTTTCAATCTGTAGTTCTATAACACTGTTCTCCTACATGCACTTGCTTAACTTATAATTTACAACATGTCTATAGAAAACTAACCTTTGCATAGCCTGACATAGGCTGGCTGAGATATACTCACCACCTAAACTGTGTCTGAGTTTATGACAATAAAATCTACCACTGAAATTTTGTATCAGTCCTAGATGACAAGTTTTCTGAAAATACACTGTCCTCTTGTGGCCAAAATATCATAAACAACAATTTAGACATAATTTTTCACATCATTTTGATAAATATAGTAAATAACTTCTTGTATTTCACAGATGAAAAATAATAACCAGTTTACTATGTTCTCAAAACTCAATGTCTTCAGTGATAAAAATGGGATACAGGCCCTACCAAGGTTGTGAGTCAAGCGGAAGACACCAAATCAGCCCGCTGCAGACAGACAGCCACTTTGTAGTGGTTCCACACTACAAAGACGCAGAGGACACCGGACCACCAGACCACAGCACTGAGTCCCGCCACTCCCAGACCAGAGGTAGGGGCTTCTGAGCCACTGTCCCAGTGCTCCTGGTCCAGAGGAAGGGGCTTCCTGGACACTATCCTCCCACTGTTTCCAGCCCAGAAGAAAGGGCTTTTGGGTCACCATCCCTACCACTGCTCCTGGCGCTGTACCATCTCTTCCAGCTCAGAGGAGGTAATCTGTGCAGGCACCAACAGCCCCCCCTCAGGAGAAATGAGAAAACAAGTAAATAAGTCTCAAAACCAGACTTCCAGATCACCTACAGCAACCCCAAAGGGAAATGAGATGGAACACTCTGATACTC
>NW_004624825.1:285471-308677 GCF_000247695.1 Heterocephalus glaber
CTTGGTTCTTATTTTTTTCCCCATTCCCCTGCCCTCCCTTCAACCCCTCCATCCCTCCCTATTTACAAAGACTTTGTTTCCGTTTTTCCATTTTCTCTTATTTTTTCATTTCCCCTTATTTTTTCATTTCCCTTCTTTCCTTTCTCCTACCCTTACCAGTTCCCCTTCCCCTTTAGACCTTTTCTTCCTATTTCACATTACCTATTATACATTTTGAGAGATCTCTAAGTTTATTATTAAGGATGAGAAATTACTAGGGTGTGACAAAAGATACCTAGTTTCATAAAAAACATGAGGACCCCCTAGTACTCTGTTGCAGGTGTCTAATAGGATGTGATTTTTTTTTTTTTTACAAAGGAAAGAGGCATAACCTTCACACACAAACATAAAACACAAAAAGTTTGGCACCTCCAAAGCTGGAAAGAACTCAAAGAAATAATCAAAAGAGGCAGTAGCCACAGAGCAGAGGGGATCCTAGCCAGTGCAAGCTACTGACCTGGCATATGGAGACATGAAAATAGGACAAATGGGTTGGGGGGAATAACCTGTCATGTGGAAACTGCTTGTATTTGTTCTCAATATACATGAGACATTATACCACTGCCACTTTTGAAAATCTCCAGAAAAGTACACAGGATTTTGCAAGGACTCATGACAGCAAGTGAGAGCAGAGCCAGAGAAACCAGAGTAAAAATGTAAATAATAAGGATCACACAGGCTTGTTGGAAAAGGAATATACTGCCTCCATCCCTCTACCAATGTTTGCTCCAATGTGCATTTGCATTTACTTTATCTTGTGTTAATTTGTCATCATTATTGCTTACCAATATTTGTCTCTTGAAAGCAACCTATTTGGGAAATGATGATTTTGGCCACAAACAAAGCCACTTTAATGACTGCCATGAGTGTCAATCTAATAGGGATGACAGAGGCTGCTAGCGCAGGCACAGACAGGCACACACCAACCTCCTTTGTGTGGCAGCACTCTGTTGGGTCTAATGGAAGAGTTGGAGGTACTCTCCTTCTGTTTTCCTCATGATATTAATGTCTACATGAGGTTAATGAAACTGCTACTATGAGCCAACTGTGAGTGGCTTCCTGTATAATATCAGGCCACTTATGCGGAATCTTATGCAAACACTAGTGATCGTGATTCTTGTGATGGTTTTGTCTATAGTGTGTAATGTCAGATTTTTCTATTTTCTTCTAAGAGCCATTATCAGAGAACACCAAGAATCCAATCTGATGCAGATTCCTAGCAGCTGTGGAAGACTCCAGCAGGGAAGTAGTTAAGGATAGTGTCATGTCTGGTCATATCCTTTATGGTCTCCACTGTCCCCTGCTGGGCTGATGAAGGAGCAGGGTTCCAGCAACCCCCTGGGACATGGAAAGTACCAGAAGATAAAATATTAAGACTATTTATTATTCATTACCAGTTGCTATGTGCTTTTTTTTTGTACTGGGGATTGAACTCGGGACCTTGTGCTTGCAAAGCAAGCAGCGGAACAACTGAGCTAAATCTCTGGCCCCGCTATGTGCTTTTTTGATTAATACAACATCTGGAAGTCTTACCTAGAAACTTACCTAGGAACACAGGAAATGGGAGTGACAGACCTAGAACAAGGTGTAAGTCTGTCCAAATCAACTTTGATACATTCCTACAAGGAATGCTGTTTGGGACTACAGACAGGAGATGGACAAGGAACCCTTCCTGTGGGCACTAGTGGCTCAGTGGTTGCTTTATTCAGGTCACAAGAGGCTTATAACTCAAAGTTTATGCTCAAAAAAATACCAGGATGCTCAAATTATAATGCAAGCACATCTAACTAATTCTTTACTACTTGTAAACCATTTTATTATATCTCATTTAATCCTCACAAATATGTACCTTAGATGCATAAATATGCCACAATTGATTGAAGAAACTCACAATATGCTCAACATTATACTTGACACATAAAATGCATGGTTGGATTTCATCTTATCCTTATTATTATTTTCCCCTACCTCTAACTGATTAAACTGAGGCTCAGAAAGGTTAGGGAATTTTCCCAGAATCACAATGTACTAAGTAGCAGAGCTAAGGCTTGAACTCTGGCCCATCTGAGCACAGTGACCATTTCTCTCAACCACAAGGCATACTCCCTTTTTCTAAAGAAACTGTGACATTTTCACAGAATATACGAGGGTATTCTGACTTGCATAAAGGAAAGTTACTTGCTCAAGGACTCAAAAGTTGTATTTGGCAATTTAACATATGTGCGGAGTATTTTCACCAGGCTTTTGGCTCTCCTAAAGGGAGCACACTCAATGTCTTAAGAGTAAAATGTTTTTTATTACGATATGTATAAAGCAGCATTCACAAAATAGGTTTCCAGGAGACAGGTGGAGAAGAACTTGTGGAATTAGTCACTGTTCAAAAGCATTAGTGTCCAAAGATAAATTAATAGTAATGGGAAAGACTGATTACTTATGGAAACTGGAATGTAGCAAAAAAAAAAATTTATCTCTTTACAAATCTGAACCAGTACTCTCACTATAAATTAAAATTTATGATAAATTTCAAATAAATGGGATGGAAATCTATAACAGAAATTATATTACCAAAGAAAGGTACATACTTTGGGCATGTTTTGAACATAGGGACCTCTAAGAGATGGCTTCCCTTGCAGATTTTTTAATGGATTCATTTCTTATTTAAACTGTTTTAAAGAAGAAATGTAATGCCTTTCAATCACTTTTTTAAGAACTGGACTGTGAGGAAGGTATCTCCAGCACTCTCTACAGATGTGGTCAATGTCAGTGTCTGACACATAAGGACATAGCAATAAATAAATATAGTATCTAAATAAAAATCTAATGAGTTGTGGATAGAAGTCAAACTTGGGACCATGACAAATCAACAAATCACAGCTTAGCTATAATTATGAAAAACATAAAATCAGAATGAAAAAGAAGGCCTTTATGAATATGAACTTTCTGTGCATTTTTTATGTGCATCTCAGGGTATGCTTTGTATTTAAAATAAATAGTAAAAAATTTAAATAACATAAATAGCATAGTGTTTCTTAAAGTTACATACACAGGGAATTTTTTTAAAATTATTGGAGATCTTGCTATTTTAAAACAAAACTATAGTTTATCATTTCACTTTCTAAAATAAGACATATTGTTCCTCACTTCTTATAGGATTATTTTTAAATTTATACTTTTGTGCAAATGTTTATTTCTTAAATCCAATCTTTCAAAGCAAGAAAGTGTAATTAAAGAGTTTGCCTTAAATTTACACTCACCTGCTGTGCAAGGACTTTGTCCTGTCTGTGTCCACAGCATGAACAAAGACACACTTGCTCACTCAACACCATTGACCAGGAAAGTTACCTCCATCTAATAAACCATTATGGGTCACTAAAGTATAATGAGCAGTCAGGGTTGCTAAATGTCCAGGAACTAAAAAGGAGCTCTCTTATCTATTGTGAGATGCCTTTATTGTGGGGGAAAGGGGAGCCATCTTGGCAAATAATGGACAACCTTAACTCCCAGTCTCTACCCTCCCAAACCAGTGCCATCTTTTGGCCAATCAAGAAACGTAATGTTATATAACATACCATATTCCCTTCTCCCCTTGTCATTTCTGCTACCTCTTTCCCAGTATGATGAATGTAATCCTTTCCCTTATCTGCAACAATGAGTGTCTTGGCCAAGAAACAAACATAGCTATTGTTTTGGTTGTCTCTTGAGGTGTGTAGAAACTAAGAGTTAGTAGCAGGTCCCTACAGAAGAGATAAAAGCAGGTCAAAGTACTCACTACCTTTGATTGGTCCATGGACCCCAAAACAGACCAGTAGACTAGGGGGTTGAAGGGTGTCAAACAAAGCTTTTTCTCTCTCTCTCCCAACAAAAGTGCTTTTGAAACCCAGCCAACATAGTCCCTATCCACAAGGCCAGAGGAAGGGTTCAGCCTCCATTTCTGTTACATACAAGGATAACTTGAACATGAAGTATAAGCTTTTGTCTAGGTGAGTACAAATCTTTTCTCCTAGAAAAGAGCACTGAAGGAGATGTTCATAGTTTTAGAAATCCTTAAGAAGTAAAATTAACCCAGCATCATAAAGAAGGAACTCCATAACTTAGAGACACTAAGGCCAAGATTTCACTGTACACTAGCTGTGAGCTGGGAGAAAAGCTTGATGAGGATTCTTTTGCCCACTGTGTGGACTCAAGCTAGAATATCACTGGAGCAAAAACTATTGCATGGTCAGAACACTCCAGCCAGATCTATGAAGGTTAGTTTCAGCCTGTCTTGTCAAGGAGTCTAGCACAGCAAGTAAGATACATCGTTCCCTTATAAAGTGGAGTTAGTGCTCCTTTGTTCTAACTTTATAATGCATAAATGTTGAGCATCATTATTTCACTGGAATAAATGCAGTGGAGCTTTAAACAGAAATGGGCTATGAAGAGTAGACCTAGATTCAGCAGACCTGGGTTCCCCTGCACCGCTATCTATCAAGTTTCCAGCTCCCTTTTGGCTCTTTCTTTCTTCACCTGAAAGCCAAAGTGATTGGAAGAGGGATAGATTGGTAGCCCCAGGGCTGAATGTTCAGTGTTTCTCAAAAAGTTAACTTTCATCACACTCAGTGAGGTATGTGCTCTCTTTGTGGCCAGAGTACCATTACATTTGTCTCATATTTTGTCCTCCTTACACAGTTATGAACTGCTATCCCTGAAAACACATTAGCTCAAAATTAAGGAGTCTCAAAGGATCTTTCCCAGGCTTTAAAGAAAAAAAATTCTACAATGTTCTGACATAAGGTAGCAACAGCTAATGTTTCCTCTTTACCTCTCAGATAGCTCAGCTTGAGCTGCATTTTGAAAATGAAGAAAGATTCTGGTACCTTGCACAGACTGAGGAAATCACCCCTGCACCACTCACAGTTGGAGGAGCCTGCAAACGAGTTGCACTCACCCGAGGCTGACTCCACATCTGCAGATTCTGCCTCTTGGCCACAGCCACCCACAAACTCCAAATGCATTCTGTGTTTTGTTTCCCCTCCACACAGTTCAGCAGAGGAGCCAACTAACCAAGCAACCTGATTAAAGACTTAACTAAACAAAACCCAAGAACAGAAAGTGAGCACCTGAGAGTCAACAGCTCCAGGGAAAAGTAACTGACCTGGCCCACAGCACTAGCCCCAAGAAAAGCTCACCACAGGAAACTACAAAAATAACATGAGGATTTACTCCAAAAGTGACTCCTTCACAGCAAGCTAGTGTAGGAGAAGAAACCCAGTGCAGCATTCACCATATTCCCAGAGAGTGTTTAATCAGGCTCCATTTGGGGAAGGGGTTAAAATGGAGCCACAGAATAATTCCACTTCAGGGTTTCCAGTGTTACTCTCCCAAAGTGACTATGATAGCCAGGGAGAGTATGGGGTAGACATAGACCCCCTGAGCAGTTTAAACTCAGGCTGAAAGGACATTGGCTCTGTCCCTCTTAGGGAGAAACCAGGCCCAGCAAGTATGGTTTTCAGAGGAGACTGGATCTGAAAGTGTTGGTAGTAAGTCCAGCAGTCTGCTTGAACCCCTGCCCCATAGCCTATATCCAGCAGAAACCAGAGAACTGATTGCTTTTCCTACCTACCATACCTCAGTTTCAACAGTTACCACAGTCTGGACTGTATGGACAGAGGAGACCCCGGAGTAGGGAGGGTGCCTCACAAACCCACAGGCCAGAGAATCTAATCAGAGGAAATCATGACTTGCTGGATTCCAAGACTACAGACTCTGAAAAGAAACCACTCATTCAAAAATACAGAAGAATTTTTTAATCAACTCAATTTTTTTCTCTTTATTTTTTCCTTCCTTGATTTTTTTGGGGGGGAGTTCGATGTTTATTATTTTTCCTCCTTTTAGCCATTTTTTCCATCTTAATTTTCTTCTTTTCAATTATTTTGCTCTGGTTTTTTATTGCTCTTGTTAATTTTTTTGTTACTATTATCTAATACTATTAATTTCTTTTTACCCTTCAACAGGATCCTGTATCTCACTCTTCTCTCCTCCTTCTCTTCTTCTATTGATGGATATCTCTAATTTTACTTTTCTCATTCTCCTGTTCCCCACACCCTCCATCTTTTCTAGTACAACCATTAGGTTTTATGCATCTTTAGATAATTAACTCTATGCTATTAGTATTGAATGCCATTTTATTGTTAGTAGAAGTAAAGTTCTTCCATTCAGTAGATATAGTCTATAGGTCAATATTTAGTTTATATTAGTGGTTTTGGGGGGGTTTTTAGAGTTTTTGGTTTTTTGTTTTTTGGTCTTTTGTTTTGTTTTGTTTGCCATACTGGGGATCGAACTCAGGACTTCACGCCTACAAGGCAGGCACAGTTCCACTGAGCTAAATCCCCAGCCCTGTATTAGTGTTTATACTAAAAATAGAAGAAGAACATTTTTCTATGGTCAAGGATAGTAAATTATTGGTTCTTAGAGTATGTCAATATCCAGTTAATCTTGATGTTATTATTGTTGTTGATTTTATTCCTATGGCCAAGGTAACATAGTTGTTGCTGTTATTAGTTTCCTGTGTATGCCTATATCTAAATTGCCTTTGTGTCAACGATACTGTGGCTCATTTTCAGAGAACTGGATACTGGTCCAAATATACTGCAGCCTCCTCTCCCAAATAAACAAAGGCGGCTGGATGTTGGGACAGAGACAAAGGTTTATAGTTAGCCATGCCCAGAGGGCATCCCTGAAAAGCAGATGTGAACTAAAAAGATCACCATACTAGCAAAAATGTCTTCCATGATAAGCAACATGCAAACCTCAGCCCAAAAAAACAAAAAATAGAGACATAAGAGGACAAAGTAATAAAACCTTTCAAAAACTCCCAACACCCCCAAGGCTAATCCACAGAGCCCAGAGGTGATGGGGAGGAAATCAAAAACCACACAGATGAATTATTTGAAAGGATAACAGAGAAGATATTTTTTTAAAAGAACAGAAGAATAATGTGCTTAATGAGCACAAAGAAAATATAACTAAACAGATAATGGGGTTAATACAAGACAGAGAGTCTACAAAATACACTAATAAAAAGCTACTTGAGCAAAACAAAATGATACAAAATGAATTCTCAGAACAGAAAAAAGTCCATAAAAAGGTACCAATCAGAAGTTCAGGAGATAAAAAAATTCAATAATAAGTATAGGCAGCAGATGGGAACAATGTGAGGACAGTGTCAGAACTTGAAGATAGACCTATTTTTGGTGACCAGTTACACAGAGAGACCTTAGAAATGACAATAGAACATGAAAAATGGATCCAATAGCTGCTAGATGATGTAAAGCAGACTAAGATTAATGGCAGTTATTGAAAAATCAGAAGATACCACAAGTAGCATTTTAAAAAACCTGAAATAATTGCAAAAAACTTTCCAAATACGAGGAAAGAATTTAACAGATAGATAAGTAAGGCATACAGAACCCCAAAAAGCCACGCTCAGAAAAGAATCTCTCCATAATACATCATAGGCAAAATCCCAGATGCCCAAAACAAGAACAGAATCTTTTTTTTTTTTGGTACCGAGGATCGAACTTGGGTCCTTGTGCTTGTGAGGCAGGCGGTGGAACCACTGAGCTAAATCCCCTAGAATCTTAAAAATGTTAAGAGAAAAGCAACAAATCAAATATAAAGGTCAGGGCTGGGAATTTGGCTCAGTGGTTCCACCTCCTGCCTCACAAGCACAAGGACCCAAGTTCGATCACCAGTACCAAAAAAAATATATACATATAAAGGTAAACCCATTAGAACTACAGCAGACTTGTCAACACAGCATTAAAAGCCAGAAGAGAGTGGAATGAAGTGTTTCAAGCTCTAACATAAAATAACTTCTCACCCAAACTGATATATCCTGCAAAACTATCTTCCAAAATTATGAAGTAAAAAAATATTTCCATGATAAAGACCACCTAAAGAAATTCATGATAGCAAAACTAGCACTCAAAAAAATTCTCAAGGATATCTTAGACACAATGAAGCTAACAATGCCAAAAGGTCCAGTAAAATGAATATGCCACGTAGGGTGAGCTTTTAAGTAGAATGAAGTGAAAGGAATGAGCAGCAGGAAAACAATGCACTGAAAGCAATAAGTCAATACCTTTCAGTAATTACTCTCAATGTAAATGGTCTCAATTCCCCAATCAAAAGACACAGATTGGCAAGATTGATCAAGAAATAAAATCCAATGGTATGCTATATACAAGAAACACATTTACCCCAAAATAAATTCATAGACTAAAAATCACAAGGATGGAAAACAATATTTCATGTAATGGGAACACCAAAAAAGCAGAAGTAGCTATCCTATTTTCAGACAAAGTGAATTTCAAGCAAAAACTGACCAGAAAGGGCAAAAAAGGTCACTACGTATTGGTTAAAGGAACAATTCAACAGAAAGAGATAATTATTAACATATATGCATGAAACAATAGCTCACCCAGCTTTAAAGAACAAGTACTACTGGACATAAAAGATTAGATAAACATCAACACAATTATAGTAGGGGACCTCAATGCCCAATTATTACCAATAGATCAACTAGACAAAAAATCATTAAAGAAATATCAGAGCTCAATAAAACCTTCAAATAAATAAATTTAATGGACATCTACAGAGTGTTCCATCCAACAACAGGATACACATCCCTCTCAGTAGCATATGGAACTTTCCCTAAAAGAGACAACATACTATCTCATAAGGCATGCTTAAGTAAACTCAGAATAATCAAAATTATCCCATGCATATATCAGATCATAGTGCATGAAGCTAGAATTCAATGCCAAAAGAAACTACAGAAATTATGCAAATGAATGGAAATTAACCAATACATTCTTGAGTAATTAATAGGTCACAGAAGAAATCAAGGAAGAAATAAGACAGTTCTTAGAAGGAAACAATAATCCCAGTACAACACACAAGAATTGAGACAAAATGAAAGCAGTCCTAAGAGGGAAATTTATAGCTATGAATTCCTACATCAGAAAAAGAGACTGAGCCCAAATAAATAACATAATGATGCACTCAAGGTCCTAGAAAAATAGGAACAATCAAATCCACAGCTAGTACAGGAAAGGAAATTATAAATATCAGAGCAGAAATTAATGAAATGGAGACTAAAAGAACAATTCAAAGAAAGAATTAACTGAAATGCTGCCTCTTGAAATGAATAAAGAAAATGGACAAACTATTAGCCAATCTTACCCCCCCAAAAAGAAAAGAAAAGTCCCAAAGCAATGCAATTAAAAATTTTAAAAGGTAAACTCACAATGGACATCACCAAAATCCAAAAGATTAGTAACCACTTACAATATTTGTACTCTAATAAATTGGAGAATTCAGAAGAAATGGATAGATTCCTAAATACATAAGAATTATCAAAACTGAATCAAGAAGATATAAAAACCCTAAATAATCCAATAATAGGCAGTGAAATTGAAGCAGCAATTTTAAAAACCTACCAATTAAGAAAAGCCCAGGTCCTGATAGATTCACTGGTGAATTCTACAAGACTTCAGGCAAAATCTGACATCAATATTCCTCAAACTCTTTAATGAAATTGAAAGAGAAAGAGCACTCCCAAAATCATTCCTTAAAGATAGCATTACCATGATTCCAAAATCAGATTTGAACCAAAAAAGAAAACTATTGGCCAATCTCTTTAGTGAACACAGATACACAAATCCTCAACAAGATATTGCCAAATACAATTCAATAAATCATCAAAAAGATCATACATCAGGAGCCGGGGATTTAGCTCAGTGGTTATGCCACCTGCCTCACAAGCTCAAGGTCCTGAGTTCAATCCCTGGTACCAAAAAAAAAAAATAAAGAAAGATCATACTTCAAGACCAAGTAGGCTTCCTCCCAAGGATGGTTCAACATACACAAATTAATAAATGTAATATATCACATAAACAGAAGCAAGAACAAAAATCACATAATCATGACAATAGATGCAGAAAAAGACTGACAAAATCCAACATCTGTTCGTGATAAAAATCCTGAAGAAGGGCTGGCAATTTAGCTCAGTGGTGCGGATACCTGCCTTGCAAGTACAAGGCCTTGAGTTCGATCCCCAGTACCAAAAGAAAAAAAAAAAGTCCTGAAGAAAATAAGTATAGAAGGACCTTATCTCAATCTGACAAAAGATATTTATAACAAAGCTTTTACCAACATTATATTAAAAGCAGAAAACTGAACGCTTTCCCTCTAAAGTCAGGAACATGACAAGACAGTCTACTGCCACTACTCCTGTTTTACAGAGTATCAGAAACAATAGCCAGAGGAATCAGGCAAGGGGAAGAAACAAAAGGGATATGTACATGAAAAAATTAAATTATCATTATTTTCAGATGACACGATCATCTACATAGAAAACCAAAAAAATTCCACCAAAAGACTCCAAAATTAATATCCAAACAAAGCAATGTAACAGGATAAAAAAATCAACACACAAAAATTAATAATGTTCCTATACACCAATAACAAATTCACTGAGAAAGAAACTAGGAAATCCATACCATTCAAAATAGCAGAAAGAAAAATTAAATAATTGGGAATTAATTTAACCAAGGAAGTAAAACTTCTCTACAGTGAAAATTACAGTACTCTTAGAAAGGAGATTGAAGAGGACACCAGAAAATGGAAAGATATTATTTGTTCCTGGATAGGCAGAACCAATATAGCCAAAATACTTTCAAAACTAATATACAGATTGAATGCAATCCCAATCAAAATACCAATAGTAT
Source organism: Heterocephalus glaber (assembly GCF_000247695.1). The sequence goes on from NW_004624825.1 coordinate 296,283, forward strand.
TCCTCAAAACCTACAGAAAACAATCCTAAAATTCATATGAAACTGGAAGAGACCCAGAATAGTAAAAGCAAGCCTGAGTAACAAAAGCAAATCGGTAAAACTCTTGAAGACATAGCTATAGGCAAGAATTTTCTGAATAGAATCCCATGGCACAAGAAATAGTACCAAGAATCTACAAAGGGGATCATATCAAACTAAAAACCTTCTGCACAACAAAGGAGACAACCAACAAAGAAAAGAGACAACCTACGGAATAGGGGAAAAAAATTGCCAGCTATTCCCCAAAGGACTAATATCCGGAATATATAAAGAACAAAAAAATTAGATGCCTTCCCAAATATAAGACCCAATCAAAATGGGCAACAGAAATGAATAAATATTTCTTAGAAGAAGTACAATTGGCCAATAAATACATAGTTCAACATTGCTGGCCATTAGAGATATGCAAATTAAAACAACAATGAAATTCCGTTTTACCCCAGAAAGAATGGCTCTCATCAAGAAATCAAATAATAACAAATGCTGGCAAAGCAGCAGAGGGAAAAGGAACCCATCTACACTGTTGGTAGGATGGTAAACTAGTACAACCACTATGGAAATCAGTATAGAGATTCCTCAAACGACTAAAACTAGATATTCCATTTGACCGAGCTATTCCCTTTTTAGTTATCTTCATGAAAGAGTTAAAGACATCATATCACAGTGATACATGCATAGTCATGTTTATAGAAGCACAATTCATAATAGCTAAATCTTAGAAGCAGCCTATATGTCCAGCAACAGATGAATGGATAAAGAAAATGTGGTACTTATGCACAATGAAGAGCTAGTCTGACATGAGTAGCATAAATTTCAGTCATTTCTAGGAAAATGGATGCACCTTGAGACTTGAAATAAATCAGCCACACAAGTTTAAATACTGCATAGTTTCTCTTAGATGAGAAACTCAAAATATAAATAAAGAGCAAAATACAAGATAAATAATAAGAAGTAGGAAGATAGATTTGTTTTCAAATTGTAAGGAGATCAAGAGAAGAAGTGGGCAAGAGGGGAAGAAAATGGGATGAAAAAAATAATTGAGATGTGTTATGTACATGTACCAACTCCCCACAAGGAATGTAATCATTATGTACAGCAGGCACGTATTAATAAAAAGAAACCTGAAGAAAAAAAGAAAATGGAGAAAGACATGAAGGCAGCCTGGCAGGAAGAAGGGATAGCATTCATTAAAGTGGACACTGTGGAGTTTCATGCCATGTTCTAGAAGTACAAGCCATTAGGTGTGATTAGTGAGAAGGCCAAGGAAGAGGAGGAAAATAAAAATAGAGGTGAAATACACAGCAAGAGGACTTATGATTTAACCAAAGACCCTGCACTTTGTCCTGAAAACTGGAGGGAGACTAAAGAAGAAGTAAAGGGCATGGAAAGTTTTTAACTTGTTAAATTTTCACATTAAGGACATCCTTCGAGAGGCTGGATAAGTACTTTCCCTGCCAGCAAAAAAATACTTTCCTTCTCCAGCAGAAAAATGAGTTGGTGTAGATCAAGTGTTCACAATTTTGTTTGCCATAAGAATCACCTGAGAAATTGTTTTTTTAAAAAAACAAAAAAAAAAGCAGATAATCGAGCCTCACACCAAGAGATTTTTATTTAATTGATGAGGGGACAGGGAAGGGGTAGGTGGGAGTATGAAAGTGTGAGTCACCTAAGGATCCTTCTTGCTCTTAAATACTATCATCTGTGCCAAGGGAAGTTTGCACCTTGCAAAGAATGAGATGCCATTTCCTTTGCATTTTCAGAAAACAAGATCTGGAGAGGGGTTTGGAAAATACTTCCAAAATAATTTATATCTCTCTTTTTCTTTAACTGAGTTTCACTGAGTGTATCCAGTTTCTCCCCGAAAAAGCAAAGTTGATTTCATTGAACAAACTTCCATTTTAAAATTTCACAAATCTTTGATATGTAAAAGAAAGTACCAGCACCTCACAAATAAATGGAATGATAAGCAAAACTTACCAATCAGTTAACAAACATATATAAAATATTAGTCTATATATTGTTCAAAATGGGTCATCCCAATATTCCTGCTCATTTTCTGCCCCTATCTTCCCCTAGCCTGAACCTGAGACTGTTTGTTTGCTTGCATTAAAGCTAGTATTTATTGAGTACTTTGTACAGGCCAGGTATTGTGCCCAAGACTTTACCAGTAAATTAGTATTTGTTACCATTTTTTAATGAAGAAAGCAAAGAGACACAACTCAGAAACACAGAGCTAAAAGAACACTGACAGAAAAAAATGGAAATAGAGCTTTTGCAAACACAAAAGGGAACAAGCGTTGAGGGAGCAGGAGGAATAGGAGAGGAAGGGAATGAAAAAGGAATTACGATGTTTTACGCACATGTACAAACTCCCCATGATAAATGGAGGCATTATGTACTGTAAATATGTACTACTAAAATAAAAAGATTTTAAAAAGAAGCAGTAGGGCCTCACTCACTCACTATTACTCTACACTAATCTGCTATCGCTCCCCTGCTTCCTAATTACACTTCGTCTCCCACCCTGACTTGCGGAGCCAGATTCTACTCTGAGTTCAACCAAGGAATGTGAAGAAATGGATCACTTTGTCCTCAAGCTGGGGCCAGCCTTACGATTACTGTGGGTAGGGTGCCCTCTGCTGTGTAAGGAAGTGAGACCTGGGTTAAAAACCAAGGACAGGAAAGTTCACTTCTTGCACAGAAAAAACCTAAACTTAAAATGAATTTATCCCTTTTTAACAAAGATCTGTGCCGCCCATCATAAAGAAAACACTCCTTCTCCATAGGAGAACCAATCCAAAAGGGATACAATCCCGACTTATCAATCTCCATTTTCAGGAATGATTATGTCTAAATTCAAACCATGGAATCATCATAATGCCCTGAAATTAGTCCCCACTCCTCCGGTTACATGTCGTTATCTTCCTGTGTTTGCACAGTTCACAATGAACTTTTGTGGCTGTTGTTTTCTTTCAAAACTATGTGAGAAGAAATATATCTCTTTTCTTAGACATTATTGTGATTTTTGAGCTTGCTGCTAAAAGCACACAGCCGTGGATGCTTGCTTTCTTTACTCAGAAATTATAAAACATTTAGGGACTCCCGGGGCAAGTTAATCATAAAATATTCAGCAACATCTGTGTCATATTTACTGACAAAGTAGACCCAGAAAATATGGCGCCTATATCTCAGGCTACCCAGCATCACGTGGTAGACCATTAGACTGTGGCTGGAAGGCACTGTTTTATGGTTTCTCTCTCTCTCCCTCTCTCTCTCTCTCCCTCCTCACCTCCCTCTGGCAGCTTTTCTCTTTAGCTCCTTACACTCATGCGCCACCAGTGCAAGCTGAGGAGCGAGTTTGTACTCACCTTCCTGGAGCAAAGTAATTTCTAACAAAGGCAGCCTGGTCATGTAGGAGTGGGATTGTAATAATCTCCTCAGGAATTTACACAGGTGAGTCATGGCGGGGTAGGGAAAAGTAAGCACAGTCACAGCCCCGAGAGAGACTGACCTTGGAGAGAGCGAGAGCAACTCCTGCCTTCCTGGATTCCAGCACACAAGCAACATGCACACATGTATACAGAAGCTTCCAATCACTTTGCCCCAGAAACTGACAGGATTCCCGAGAATCCTAGAGAGGATAACAGGCTGGCAGTTGGGACAGAAGAGTTTTTTTGAGGCAGTGTCTCAATAAACACTCAATCATCACCTTCTGCCAGGCTCAGTGCAAGGCTCTGCCTCCATGTGACCCGCCAGGTACCTCTTTGCCCCTCAGTGTTTTTGTATGGGGTGGGCTTCGGTGGAGGAGGAGAGAGATAAGGCATCGACATGGAGAGCTGTAGGAATTCAGCTACACTGAATTCCTGGCACAGGATTCTGGCAAATAGCCCTGTCCACTCGATTCTCACTCCAACCATGCTTATTTTAGAAAGTTCCTCAGGAAGCTATCACGTGTCCCTTTCAGAAAGCTCCGGGTTAGATATTTGATAAGCAGAATGACCGCACATCTTGTTTGTTTTTGATAGTCCCAATTTACACCTGATACCCTGGCTATTTTATTAATAACATAACCTTTCACTCAAAAATGTCTCTGTTATACAGTCCCTTACAGATTTACTGTAACTTTAATACATCCTCATTGAAGATTTCAGGGCCTCTAGGATCTTCCCTACAAAAATCTCCCCAATTATTTTCTGATTCCCAGCTGCAAGGTCACACAGTTTTCCTCCTTTCCTGCTCTATTCCTCCAGGACCTCCAGAGAGACACTGCATGAAGACCTCTTGTCCTGCTACCTGCCCCTCCCATCACCAAGGATGTCACCTATGGGTGCCACCACCAAGCCCTGGCACACATTTCTGCATATTAAAGGGACATGGTCAAACATACTTCCTGATGCCACACTTGCACAAGAGGCCTCAGAAACAAAGTCAACTCAGGGTCTCAATAACTCCACTTCCTCACATAACATCTATTCTCACTGCTCATTGACCCTATTAAAGAAACTTCCGAGTATTTCTTAGCCTACCATCTTTGGGGGTACTTTAGTTTTCTTTTGACTGTTGCTGCAACTAAAAATTAGATTTCATATAAAACCAGTGGTGTGCCACTTGCAAGAGCCAAATGTTTAAGATTTTAAGAATTTTGTAACTGTTGAATATAGCTATTATTAAACTTTAAATTATATAAACCTACACCTGAATAAATTCCATTAAAAACAAAAGCAATAATTAGATTGTGGTAATGGTTCTACAATTCCATAAACATATTAAAATTCATAGAATTGTATAGTTGGACTATGGGAAGGGTGAATTTTATGGCATGTAAATTATGTTCCAATAAAACTTTTTAAAATGTTAAGGTAATACTCAAAACTTGCCACTTGCTAATTATTTTATTATAATTTACTATGATCTATGCTTTTGAGGGTTTTCTTCCAGTACTGAGGATTGAATCCAGGGCCTTCAAACTGAATGACATCTCCAGCTCTTTTTATTTTTTATTTTGAGACAAGTTCTCCCTGAGTCACTAAACTGCCCAGGCTAGGCTCAAATTTGTAATCTTCCTGCCTCTACCTCCCAGGTATTACATGTGCTCACCACTTACATCTATAATAGCTTCAGGGCAGAAATAGCTAAAGGAATTCTATTGCATAGCTCTTCCCAGATCCACATAACATCCCTTTGGTGGATTGCACTAAACCACAATGTGAATTTGACACCACAGAAATAGGTAAAGATTACAAAATCAAGGCTTGGTTCATTGATTACCTGGACTTAAAAAACTAGCATAATCATTATGGAAATCAGTACAGAGATTCTTCAAAAAATTAAAACTAGAAATTCCCTTCAATCCAGCTAGTTAACTTCCAGAATCTCCCCAAAAGAATTAAAGACATCATATTATGGTGATACATGCATATCCATATTTATATAACCACAATTCATAATAGCTCAATCTTGGAAGTAGCCTTATGTCCATCAACAGATAAATGGATAAAGAAAATGTGACATTTATACACAATGGAATACTAGTCTGGTATAAGAAGGATAAACTTGAATCATTTGTAGGAAAATGGATGCACCTTGAGACCATAAAATTAAGTGAAATAAATCAGACACACAAGTTTAAATATTGCATGGTTTCTCATATACGAGAAAAACAAATATAAATGAAGACGAAAATAACAGATAGATAATAGGAAAAGGGTAACTAGGTCTTTTGCAAAAGGGAAGAGGACTAAGACATGAAGGGAGGGAGAAAGAAGGGGAGGGGAAAAGGGATGAAAAAAGGAATTAAAATATGTTATGAACATGTACCAACTCCCCACAAGGAATGTAGTCATTATGTACTACAAACATGTACTAATAAAAGAAAAACTGAAAAAAAAAAGTAGCTAGGCACAATGGCACACACCTGTAATCTCAGCTACTGAGGAGGCTGAGGCAGGAGGAACAAAAATTTGAAGCCAGCCTGGACAATTTAGCAAGATCATGTGTCAAAATATTTTTTTAAAGGCTGGGATATAGCTCAGTGGAAAATCACTTGTCTAACATGTGAGACACCCTAGGGTTGATCCGTAGTATGACAAACAAACAAAAGAGTGATGAAGGAAATGTTAATGATGCAGATTAAATTTAATCATATTATACCTGCTGCTTTTACAATGGTAACATAACATTGAAAAAATGTTCTTCTAGTATTTGAAAACTACTATCCCAACTCAGAAGAAGTACTCATGTCATTGCCGAATAAGTGAAGTTATATATGAATGTTGGTTGACATTTTCATTTATCATAATGAAGCAACAATGAAAGTGAAACAATGAAGATGCATCTCAGATGTGAAGGTGTATCTTCACAACCATGCTTTTAATCCATTTATGGTTATGTGACCCTGTTGTCAATGATAGATTTATAAAAAGTGATAGGGAGTTGAGTAAGAAATAGCAAGTCATACAGAGTCATACATTTTATATTTAAGGAATATTTGCATATTTTATGCTACTATGCTTAATGCCAGAAACATGTATAATATACATACATGAATATACTTTATACTGTTAAACACTACCAGCACACTTAAAGTTCTCATCTCTGGGGTTCCCTTGAAAGATAAATCTAGTAATATTGCCTATGTACCTACCTAGTGATAGAGTTGGGTAAACTCAAGGTAACATCTTATCCTCCATTAGTCAATTTCAGAGTCTCCAGCTCATGCACACTCCCTGCCACCTCCTATTGTTTTACACTCAGCTTCTCTTGTTATCATCACCTCCCTGACTCTTGTAGGCTTCTGAGTTTACACCCTCTCTTGCTGGCTCTCTACTTGGAATTCAAACATTAGGCCATAAAATTCTGACCTGACCATGGGTAAGTGAAACAGACACTAACAGTATAGACTTCTTGTGGTACACTAATAGCCCTCAAAGAAATCCACAACCTAATCCCTTAATTTACCTTTCATGAAAAGGGACTGTGCAGGTGTGATTAAGAAGAGTCTAGAGCTGGGGAGGCAGTCCCTGGTTTATCCAGGATCCTTCTCAGAGGGAGGCAAGAGAACCAGAGTCTGAAAAGGGAGATGTAAAGACAGAAGCAGTGACTGGAATGGTGTGTTTTGAAGATTCCATGAACCCAGGAATATTGTCAGCCTCAAGAAGCTAAAGAAAGCAAAGAAACTTTCTCAGGAACCTCAAAAGGAGCACAGCCCTCTTGACACTGATTTTATTTCCTTAAGACTCATTTTAGATTTACAAGATAATAAATTTGTGTTGTTTTAAGTCACCAAGTATATGGTGTTTGATATAGCAGCAATGGGTAATGAATATGCCTACCATTACCTTTCCTTAACATATATTTTTCCCTCTGCCCAAATGCTCCTCTTCTCTAACCAATCATATTCCCACAGGAAGTTTTGTAACAAGACTCTTCAAACTAAGAACTGCATTTTTGCTTAAAATATTGACTTCAAGTCTATGACGAACAGAAGCTCAGGAAAGAACAAGCAGGGAGTCCAAACCCCGGACAAGCTCCTGTCCCTTCATCTTATGGTTACATCTGATGTTGTTCCATATCCTCTTTGTTCTCACTAAGAAAGAAGTGATGGGGGAATCATAGCATCTTATGCAAATAAACCCCAACTTCCTTCCAATCTGGCGGTACATTGTCCCTCCTCAGGTTATCCCATTTCCTTTTTGCCATCCCAGTTTTCATTCTTTGTCTTCCCTCCCACTTTGTCTTCACAGGCCACCAATCTGGTGTTTGAGCTCTTGGTTTACTGCTGTCATTTCCTACACTCGATCAAAGTGTTCCTTTCTGCTACAGTATCTCCACAGGCTTATGACTCAGAATTAAAACTCCCCTTGGACTAGCCTTGGAACCTCTTCATTATTCACGGAAACTACACTTACTCGAATGCCCTGGTCCAGTCTCAACTCAGCAACAAAGAATTTAAGTACCTATAGACCATGAAAATGAATAGGACCATGTCTTCTTTGTTAATGGATGTATTTGAGAATTCAGGTTCATATTTTTCTAAATAATAACATTGTAAATAAATGTACCATGTTGTGCATTAAACACATCATTTACCTGTAACATAACTAAGCTACAGAATTCCCCTGCCATCAAGATCATAGAGTGGTATTATGGTTCAGCTCTAGAATGTTCCCCCAGACTCTCCTGTGCTCAGGGCAGGGTTTTGGAAGGTGATGGGGGCGGGGGGGGGGGCTGTATACTCATCAGTGGATTCATGTGATCATAGAAGGTGAATCAGCATTTTTCTCCCCTTGAAATCCTGCCTAGAGTCATAAAATAGAATTGTCCACCAACATGTCCAGCTCCTAAAGAACTTTCTTTAGCAATTCTACCCTTCTTTTCAGAAAGAGAGGAGCAGCCACTTGTCTGATTGAGATTGGAGTAAAAATTCACAGCTCAGACATAATCTCTAGCTGAGTCTAGAGAATCAGGCTGAGACTAAAAACTGCAGAGCTGTGAAGTTAGGAAGAATGTTATTAAGTGTTTCTTTTACTCAGCATGGAGGAAATTTGAAGAAGAAATGAAATTGACAATTACTGAAGAAAACAGAAGCATTCCATGTATATACTCCAATATGGTATATATTTGTATTTGCATTTTGCCCTTTAATCTAAAATGGGATAGTATACCATATTTAAATCTCCAGATTACTTTTTTACTTAACAATCTATCTGAATACTTCTTCTATCATAGAAAACAACACTATAAATTGAATTGTATATTGTATGTTATGTTATTACCCACTAGACTGAAGTATTTATGAGGGCAGAATTAGTTCAATCAGAACTTAAAAAATAACTGAAACAGCTAGAATTGTCAAAGGCAAGAAGACTTGAGCATTGTTATACATTACTAATTACATTGACTAAACCATTCTTCAGACATTCTTAGCAGAAGTATCAAGTCCCTTCAAATATTCATAAGCTTTAGCATAACAATTTGATTTCTAGTAATTTATCCTAAGGAAATAACTCATATTCTATAGATCTCTGGATAAAAATAATTACAAGAATAGAAGTAATTTATATGTCAAAAATCAGAAGATAAATAAAATATAATCAAATTTTATGCCACTATAAAATTTGATTTATAAATGTATTACAGTTCTATTGATTTGGTTATAATATATTTAGTGAAAAAGAAATATGACACCAAATATCATTTAACTACATTTTTACAAAAGGATGTTGCTCTACATTAAACAAAGGATTAGAAAGATATGTGTCAAAATATTCTGTTCTTTTAACAATAGTTTTCTCCTATACAATGGGTGATCAAAGAGTATGGTGAATGTTTAAATTAAGAAAAACTTATTACAGTAAAAAACAGTGCCAAAAACAATGGAATAAGCGTGTTCAAAGCAAGGAGATTTTAAGTGACTTATGGGAGGTTGATGGCAATGTGGCTTTTACTATAATAAATTTTTTAAGCATTCACTATATTTTTATTACACCTCATGATCAAACATTTGTGGCAATTTCTGTCAAATAAAAATATTTTGGTGTGTTCTTATCCAACTTTTCACCAGATCTGGCACCTTGTGACTTCTGGCTCTTCCCCAAATCAAAAGGGCCATGAAAGGTAATGATTTGAATCAATTCAGGACATGGAAGCAGCTACAACCACAGAACTAAAGATACCCACAAAAGAACCGCCCTAGAAAGTGGCAAAAAAAAAGTGTGTTCAAAGTGAGGAGGACTATTTTGAGATACATTAGGGTCAATGTGTCTTTTACTGTAATAATATTTTAATTTAAATATTCATTATATATTTTATCACACCTTATATTCATTAATCCTTATAAGATTAGGCCTTGAGACTATAGGTAATGTTATCATACTTGTCTACATTTCCTTTTTTTCTCAACAATTAACATACACTGCTTTTTTTTAATCTGCAAGGAGCCCAGAGCTGTGCCATGTCTATTTTTTAAATTTATTAGTATGTGTGTAATACATAATGTGGAATATATGGCATGTCTTAAGTCCTTTTTTTATCACTTTTCCCTTCCCCCTCTCCCTGCTTCACCCATCTCTTGATCCCTTTCCTTTTTTTTGTACATGTTTGCAGTACATAATGAGATGGAGGATAGGGAGAGGGAGTGGAGGGATAGTGAATGAACAAAGGAATCAGGATGCGTTGTGTACATGTACCAAATCCACACAAGCATACATTTCTTTTCATACTAAAAAAAATTTTTAAACATCATTTTAAAAGAAAGAAAGGGGAGTTTCCCATCCCAGAATGTATTTTGGTCATATATTTTCTCCCAATCAACTTCAAAACAGCTGTATTTCAGGTAACTGCTACTCCTCTTCATGGCTCTTTTCCCTGGTACATATATCATGTGGATTCACGGTGGATTCGCAATTACTCATCCTCGCCTCAGCATATCTATTATTTTCATCACAGCTCTGGTAGGTGTGTGTCCTGTGGTAACAACAGAGAAGCAATGAAGCAGCTCATCAACACTGCTACAGTATCAAATGAGAAATAAACGGCTAAGTTGAAAGCAAGGACAATTTGGAGCAGATACACCCAGAATTTCAGCTTTCATACTGAGAAGAAAATTGTAATTGCATTTATTGTCCATGTGTTAGAAAAAACAAAGAACTTGTCTCCTTTGCCCATTCCCTCCCACCCCATACAATTTGTGCTATCATTTTATACACTTGCTTTGCTTATGCAGATGATAAAAAGGCAAGCTGTTTCTTATTCTGTTTTCCTCTTCTGCCAGTAATGCAATTTTAGCCCTATCACCTGACCTTGTTCAACCAGTTTCTAGAACCACAGTTTTCTCTTAAATCATGAGCTAAAAAGCAAAATGTTTTAAGATCTTGTATCCTTTAAGTAGAAAATGTCTTAGAGAATAACATGAATCATGTAGAGTGGTCATTAAATAACAGGTACTATTCTAAAAGTCATGCACTCATATTAACATATTTAACCCTTCCAGCTCTGAGGGAGCATTTACTACTCATTACAAAGATATAAACACTGCAGCACAGGCCACCTAAGTTAGATCATTTGTTGTGACACAAGCAGCATTCCTGGATTGGATCTGAGGTCACCTGCCACTGAAGTCCCCTATGTTGTACTGCCTCTTAGTCATCCATACAGCTGGTCCTCTTTGAAAACTGCCAAGTACCAGTCCCATTCAAGAAAAAATAAAACACAGATTACAAATCCCCCATGTTGGAGAGTGACATGGCTGACCATTTTTTGCTGACATATTATATATAGATGGGAAATGTATATTATATATATTGGGACATGTTAAGCACATGTTAAGTTTATATATATATAAACTTTGCTACATATATATTCTTTATATATCCTTTATATTTATCTTTGCAAAGTTCTCTCATTATTTGCTTTGAATAAATCTGTTAAATGTGAAATTACTGAGTCAACTTGTACACATACTGTTCAAATTCTTTATAGGTAAAAGCAGGGGAAAATGTTTTACAATTACTTTATTTATTTCTATCCACACATAAAATGGCATGATAGGTAAAACTAAAGCCTTCTTTTAGAAATACTCTTTAAAATTAATCTTTTAATCAACTATTTAAATTATCTTGAGAGAAGGTGAGCCGGTCCCAGCACCTGGAAGGAAGCTCCCCCGCCACCATCCCAAGCTCCTAGGGCACAGAAAGTGAGCCACATGGGCACCAGAAGCACACCACCCCCACAACCCCATGGAAATGAGAAGACACAGAAACAAGCCTCAGAAACAGACTTCTGGATCACCTACAGCAACCACAAAGAGAAATGAGATGGAACGATCTGATACTTAACTACCTGGACTCTCTGAACTGGCAACAAAAGAGGATCTGGGAAAAATGAAATCAAAAATAATTACTCAGAAAATAGCAAAGATTGTGCTCATGGTGCAAGTCATGATTAATAAATCTAGAGAGGACACAGATAAAAAAAATAGAGGATCTGAGGAACATGTTGGAATCCCAACATAGGAAACAAATGGAATCCATAAAATAGATGCAAATGGATTTCCAGGAGATTAAAAACTCCATCAGAAGTCTGCACAAGAGAATGAACCAATATGAGGATAGAATTTCAGATATGGAAGAAGAGATTCCAATTAGTGATCAGGAAAAGAAAAATTGCTTTAAAAGTGTAAAGGAACACAAGAAATCAATCCAGCAGCTGCTAGATGATGCAAAGAAGAATTAAGACTGATTGGAGTCAATGAAGAAAGAGGAGACAGTGCAGATGACATAAAAAAACTGTTCACAGCAGTGATGGCAGAAAACTTCCCAAGGAGGGGAAAAGAACTTGACATACAGATAAGTGAGGCA
>NW_004624825.1:356458-372247 GCF_000247695.1 Heterocephalus glaber
TTTGTTTCTTTTCTCTAACTGCCTGTAGAATGTTGTTCTTCTGTTGGGTTTCTGGGATCTTGACTATTATATGTCTAGGTGTAGATTTTTTTTTATCATGGCTGGGTGGAGTTCTATATGCCTCACTTATCTGTATGTCCAATTCTCTACCTCTGACTGGGAAGTTTTCTACTATTACTTCTGTGAACAGTTTTTTTATGTCAACTGCACTCTCTCCTGTTTCTTCATTGACTCCTATCAGTCTTAGTTATTCTTCTTTGCATCATCTAGCAGCTGTTGGATTGATTTCTCATGGTCCCTTATTATCTTTAAGAAATCTCTGTTTTCATGGTCCTTAACTGTGATCCTATCTTCTACATCTGATATTCTGTCTTCAGATTCTCTTAGTCTGCTCTGCATACTTTCAAAGGAGTTTTTAATCTCCTGAATATATCTGTTTGAATCTGTTTCATGGATTCCATTGCTTTCTTATGTTGGGCGATCATGGTTTCCATTTCTTTCTTATGCTGGGCATTCACGGCTTCCAGCATGTTTCTGATCTCATCTATTTTCTTATCTGTTTCTGCTCTAGAGCCTCTAATCATGTCTTTCACTCTACTCACTATCCCTGTATTTATCTGGGAGATTATTTCTGCTTTGAATTTTTCTAGAGCCTCATTCATCTGCTTTGTTACTTGCTGTGCTATCAGTTCAGGGTGTCCAGGTGGTTGATTATCAGACTTTTCTACCTCATTTCCCCCAGAATTTCCTTTTTGTGGTGTGGAAGCCTGCATTTGTGCTTTGCTTAAGTGTCTTCTCATTTTTGTTTTTGGTACTGTCCTTGGTTTAATTCCTGGGTTGATATTTCAAAATTGCTTAATGCAGTTTTCTTTGTTGCTTGTGTTTAAAACCCTTGTGGAATGATTGCTTTTCAGAGGTGTCTTCCAGATATGGCTTGTGTTTAGGTTTTGAGGTTCTAATGACTCTGAGGCTATTTTATTTTCCTTATACCAGGAAGGAAAACTGATTAGATCAATCACAACATGTTAGACCAAACGATACAATAAGCAATACCATACCACCAAGCACAGCTTAGAAAATAACAATTTGTGGTAGTTATTAATCTATCACATTTAACTATGTGAAGTATAATCCCCTGTGCCTCTGTATTGTGAGACCAGGTAGCAGAAGAGCCGGGCCGGGGGCGGGGGGGGGGATAGTGGAAGTGGGCCTTGCGTGCACCCTCGCGGCTAAGCAGAGCTCCAGAAGGGGGCGGGGCTCCAAGCCGCTCCCGGGACCTCACCGTGGCATGGACAGGAACTGGGACGCAGCCAAGGAGCTTCACGCTGCTTGGCTGACCCACGGAGAGAAGCGCCGGATGGGGGCGTGGCTCCAAGCTGCTCCTGGGACCTTACCCTTGGACTCAGATGATTTGAATAAAATTAATTTTAAAAAAACAAAAGAAAGCAAGGGGACAGGGATTTAGTTCAGTAGTTCCACCGCCTGCCTCACAAGTGCAAGGTCCTGAGTTTGATCCTGGGCACCAAAAAAAAAGAAAGAAAGAAAGTACCTTACGGGAACTAGAATAAAGATTCCTTGAGGGCATCTCAGAAATCAGGAAGACCCCACCTATAACAGTTTCAAAGTTATAAAAGTATAAATCTTTCATTGACAAGAGTTACTGCTCGAGAATGGCTTCCTAGTAAGTTGATTCTCCAGAATCTATTTCACTGCACTCAGCCATTCAAACACTCAGAGGCCACTCTATACATGGACCATGAGGGTGTGACTACTGCTTCTGGTGACCTTGATGTAGTAGACCTTGATGTTGTCCATGTGATACTGAGTTTACCAGAATGAGGAATGTAAAAGTTGCAGGGTCAGAGAAGCTTCCACCCACCTGGCTTTCAAAGACAGGCCTGGGAGGCCCTGAGAGGACAGTGTGTGAAGCCGTGGAAATCCAGTGAAGACCTCAAGAAGTCAGAGATGCCAGGAATGTGGAACATCTGCCAAGGGAAGCTTCAGGCCATCCCAAGAAAGAGGCCATATGGAATCCAACCAGGCTATAGAGGTGGGGCCACCCAAGCCCTCTAGACCTCACATCTCACCAACAGGTGCCCCAAATGCCAGACATGGAGCTACAATACTTAATTGTATTCAGTTGTTCTGCTGGGTTTCAGTCTTGCTTTACTCCCATTCTTTTCCATCTCCCTATTCCTCCGTCTTGGAATGGGAATGCTTCCACTATGTCACTGTACCTTGAGATAATGTAACTTGTTTTTTATGTTTACAGGGTTCACAGCTTGGAGTTTACCTTGAGTCTCAAAGGAGACTTTGACTTAACTTTTTACTAGTACTAGGACTGTCCAGATTTGGGGGAAGGGATTGTTGTGTTTTAGTTGTATGTGGAATAGTTGTATCATGTGAAGCAGAATTATGACCTTGGCTTAATTTGGAGAATAAGTACACTTTGAGATATGTTTGGGTGTCAAATTGACAAGCAGTGGAATGTGGTAAATAAGCTTAATTGTGTCAACTTGTTTGACTTGGGAGCCACCTAGGGGATTAGTATAGCACACTCCTGGATGTGTCTGGGTGGGTTGTAGAAGTGTAACCTTAGGCACTATATACATGGTACCTGTCCCCTTCCTTTCTGCTGTTCCCCTCTTTTGCTTCCCAGGCTCCATTAACTAAGCAGCTTTGCTCTGTCTCAAATTCCATTATGATATTCCTACATTGGTGCCAGCACATTATGGACTGAACCCCTAAAACTATGAGCCAAATTAAACCTCTCCTCTTTTAAACTGTGGATGTTGAGAATTGTGTCCCAGTAATGGGAAAGCTGATGAATATACACAGAATATGTATTTAGAGTGAAAGGATCTAAATGGGACACAACATGTTCTGGAAATCATGGGAGTATAGCAAGATTCAAACTACTCATATCAATTAAGTCTATGCACTTGTCCCACTCCTACTGATTCTACATATAAAGTTTATTGGAAAGCCTCATTGATGAAGTTGCCCAAGTCCCAACTAATTTGTTGCAAGAATTTGAGAAGATGTTAGACAGAGTTTCCCCCAAACTTTGTACAAGTTGCCCATCAATTGAGATGGAGACAGAAGTGAGAATATTCTTTGGTGAGGTACACAGTTGTTTCAGTTATTTGTCTCCCATTCAACGAATAACAATATTATTTATCAGCTTTTTTACAGCTCCCACATTTTGTGGGCTGTGTTGTCACTAGCTGACAAAACCAGAGGCTTTTAACCAAGAGAAAAGATACTATTCTGACTTCTGCATTCTGTCTTTAAGTGCCTGTGATGCTTAAGCCAGGTATCTAGTTTGCTAAGGTGCTTATCAAAATAAAAGAAAATTACTCCTATACAGTACTGTTCTAGCAGCATGTTAAGAACAATCCTGTTGGCAATTAGTCATAGTATAAATTCTTTCTCCCAAGCATTTTAAGTTTTATTCCATTTATTTTAGAATCTTTGTTTCATTTTGGAATCTATAACCTAAATAACTAAAGTGGAACTGAGACCACTAATTCACATAAATAGGGTGATCAGCAAGAGAACTATGATTGTTTGCACTCAGAATTATAGCAGAAATAATGAAAGCAGTGGCCTAAAGGTAATTACGCCCCTATCATCTCAATAACTTGCTTAGGGGACTCTTTGTGACTAGTAAATGTTTACTATGAATTTTCATCTAACCCTAATTGGGTTAAATAATACATTTAGCTTCTCTTTACAATCTAGATTGGCAAAAACAAAATTTTATTTAGTTATAGCTGAAGGATTCTGGCTTTGGGTGAAGGAATTTCTCACATACTTGTGTAGATTTATGGGATGCTATATCTGTTCCCCATACCATGTTAAATACTTCATGAAACCTCTCTTAATCTCTACAACAAGCCTATGAGGAAGCTACTATTAGCATTACCACTTTATAATTGATGTTTAGAAAGTTAGAGCTTGTCCAAAGTCCATCAGGTGGTCACTGTGGGGCAACAACAGTTTGACTCATGGGGCCTGGTCTTTGAATCATGAGTCTTTGTGTTACCTGAAAGTCTGTGTTTCTCAGCAGTTCCTGGGATATCATGATTATTTTAATAGATTGTCCTTCTCTTGTTTTTTAGTTAAAAAATTCAAAACCAAATGTTCAGCATTTCCTGGGGAAAGGGCATTTAGCACAGTGAAGAATGACTCAAGTTGGGTAAATCAGATACAGAGCAGTGTCTTGGTTTCTTTACTTAACTACCATGTGAACACAGGTCCGTTACTTCACTTAGCAGAGTGGTTTACTTGGGGTTGCTGTGAAGATGAAATAAGATGGAATAACACATGTTGTCTTGCTGGTTCATTGGTGGTGATGTGCTTGGTAGAAAGTAATCTCTGCTCTGGTGTTTTGCATGCAAGCACATCCACCCTCGGATGCCACATAAAATGTGAGTTGAGGCAAAAGTTGAAAAGCCACTGCTCTAATCCCTCCTCTTTTCCAACCCTACTTCTGAGCTCAAGGGTCCTTTTCCAGATCTTCTTTTGGGTTCCTCCTTTCAATGAGAAGCACAATAACCTTTTCCTTGGGATTTAAGCCTCCTGGCAAAGCTATTAGGAAATGCTGTAGACTAAATGTGTCTTCCAAAATGTCATTATGTTGAAATCCTACCCCCTCCATTGTAGGGCACTAGATGGTGGTACCAGTTGGTAGGGCCTTTAGGAGGTAAGTAGATTGTGAAGATGATGCCCTCATGAGTAGGACTGGTGCCCTATAAAAGGGAGCCCAGAGAGCACTCTTGTCCCTTCTGCCATATGAGAAAGATGCCAGTCAGGAAATAGGCCCTCACTAGACACCAAATCTAGGACTTCCCAGCCTCTAGAACAATGAGAAATAAATTCTGTTGTTTACAAGCCACTCAGTCTATGTTGTTTATTATAGCAGCATAAACTAAGATGGCAACTTTACTTATCATAAGATATTAAAATCTTTACCAGCCTTTTCTGGTTTAGGAAAAAGAAATGAAAACTGAACTAAATGGCAGAAACTTAAAAACTATTCCCAAATGCTGCCCCACAGGCATCTATGGACATAGAAGAAACCCCAGCACCATTTTCTAACTTGCTATTAATATTCTGTATCCAAAAAATTTCATTAATGACTATGTCTGAAGATTGAGACAAGTTACCCTATCCTTTTTCTTTCTTTGCTTTTTTCATTGTGTATTCCATTCTCCTAATTCCTTGTTATTTACTCCTTTACTTCCTCAACTCCTATTATTCCTTATAGCCAATAACTTAGAATGCAAAAATACTAATTTGGAATTCTTCATCATGTATTTTAATGACAAATACACAAAACCACATCCTTTAGTCAATCTAAATCAACACAATTCTTCAGTAACTGAATGATCATCAAAACAGTAGTTTTAATAACAATTGCTTCCACTTGAAGTCTGTTATTAATATATTATCAGAAACAGTAAGGTGGTATTAAATTCCCCAAGTCTAAGCAGTACCTCTACATAGTGACTTATGGGGCTGCCCTTTGATTTTCTAGTCTTGTGTGCTAATAGTAAAATAGCCATACATTCATTTAGAAGACATCTTCATGAAGCAAACAGCTCTATCAACAAAAAGAAACACTGGCACAGCCATCCTGAGCCAGTAGCACCATTATGTATACAAAACAAGATGAATGGTACAATATATGAGGCCAAGCAGAAATACTTCCAATGCAAGATGAAAAAGTCACCTGATTCACTGCAAATGCAAAAGACAATTGTCATCCTATGATATATCATTATTTTATTCACTGCAGATTATAAGGAAATGCTTCAATCATGTTAGCTGGGGATTTTTTTACTTTTACCATAATAATCATTATTGACAGATTCATTTGGGATAAGAAATGGTCTTTCAGAAAAACACTGGGGAATTGCAGCAGAGCCCAGGGTATGGGAGCAGATGTGCATTATAAACCAATATGTGGCATAATGAGAAAAGCATTCTTCCCTATCCTATTAATTGTTGGCACCACCTAATAATCAAGAACTGCTGACCCTCCCACCCTCCAGCTAGCAGATATTCCTGTATTATAATGCACTGTGGCCCACACACAAGCTCAAATCTATTAATGCTGAGAGCTTGCATTTCACTAACGTTCATCTGAACTCGTTCTCTGCATTACTGAAAAACAACTTGTCAATAACACATAAACACTCTCCAATATGTCCATGGCTGGGTAAACAACACAATGCAATTCATAAACTATTGTGAAAATTTTTTAATTGGCAATTATGAAGATAATTTTAAAATATGGAAAATGCTTTAGATTTGAGGTTAAATGATAAGATCAGAATACAAAAATGTCAGAATACTAAGGTTAGAGTTATATAAAAATACAGTGGGATATAAGGAAAAAAAGAATAGGCAAGCTGTTGTATTGACAAGTATTTTCTTTTGAAAATATCCTCTAATGTTCATATTATATTCTTATAATAAATTTATTTTTAAAATCAAACCCACCTCTCATGAAAAAGTTAGACCTTAACCAGAAAATCTATACACTAAAACTTGCATATGATAAATGCTGAAGTGCTTCTCTTTTTTCAGATTCAAAAATAGTGTTGGAATCTGCCAAGGAATCAGCTCACATTATTCAATGTCAAACACATTTATACTCATATGTATTAGTAATTCCTTTGGTTGATTTTCCTTGCCGTTGTCATAGCAACTATTTCCACTGCCATTAGTACCTCTAGGGCCCAGGATCGTTCACATATTTTAGGCCATTTCTCTTCTAACAAAGCAATTAATACTGTGGAATATCTGTTTCAGAAGCCCTGGTGATCTGTTCTGCCTCTTCCAACCTCTGAGTGTTCAGTTTCCTTCCTTTCTGCTTTGAAGTCACCTCTGTTTCTCTTTTTGGTGGTTCTTTTCACTAAACATTATGAGCCTCTTTACTGTTTCTAATTATATCCTATTTGGATTGTTTCAGGTTTCTTTCTTCACACATACTCTGTTTCTATTTCAAATGACTCTCTCTCTCCATCATCAGTAAAATAGCATATTTTTAAAGTAATGATCACTATGGACCACTTCCATAGAAAAGAACCAAATTATCTTAGGAAAAAAAATCAGACTTCAGAGTGATTCTGGACTAGTAATGGCATGATTATATCATTTGGACTTGCATACTTCCATTCACAAGAAATTCACAAAAGCACAAGGTATCCACTTGCATTTTCTGGCAACCGGAGTCATCTAATAGTCCTTTCTAATTGAAGACTGAAGTTGTTGGCTACCTTTTCTCACCTATTAAATTATTTAATAATAATTCTCATTATGGCGAGACTGATGTGGGATGGAATTCTTATTATACTACTGAATAGAGACTATATTTACACAAAATGTTATTAACCAATACCCACTATCAAAAGCATTAAAGTTTACTCCCTTTAGCTCTGCAGTTATTTTAAAAATCTTTTCTAAGTTAACAAAGCTAAAATGTAGAAAAAATACATAAACTATTTATTACTAAGTTGTTTATAAGGGCAAAAACATGAAGCACCATCTAAATGTCTAACAACAGAAAAGATGCATGGTATACTAACAAGGTAAAGTATTATGCAAGTAGTACATCTATAAAGGCACAGCAAATACATATGTTAATTTTTAAATGTTAAATTAAAAACAATATATGACTATTATGTGATTATAACTTTGTAAAAAAGAATAAACCATAAAAACAGTAACTGTCTTACCTACCTTGTAGGTAAAGAAAACTAAATTTTCTCCCCTACACTTTCCATGTTATTAGTTGGAGTGGATCCTGTAATAAAAGATAGGTTAAGAAGATGAAAACAAACAGAAGCTTACTAGCAAGTATATATAGTGTATAGATGTGAAATACCATGTATACAGGGAATGAGTAATTCTCAAAAGAGAATCTCTGAATTCCAGCTTATATAGCATCTTCACCAAAAAAAAAATCAATTTTTAGACAAGTGACAAGACAAAGGTAAGGACTTTGAGCTTCTAGGGATAGAAAATTGTGGCAAGCCACCTAAATGGCAGACAAAGTAAAGCTTGTTATGACGATTCCTCTGGTGCCATAGCCAGGTTGTTAAGATGCAAAGTACCTAGTCCTCAGTGATTAACCTTTGTCCTTCCCCGGAGGAAGGCACTTTTGTCTTTGTAAATCTGTGTCCTGCTTCTAGGAAAATGGGAGGGCAGAGAAGTTTTCTCATATCTGCTCTTTCTTAATTGCCCATAGCTTAAAATAATCCTCATGCCAATGTGGCATATTTTGCAGTGGCATATTTTGCAGTGGCATATCCTCATCTCCTTCAACCTCATATCTGTATAATCTACCACAATATCTGTCCATCTTATATAAATGAATACATGGATGGACAAATGAACATGTGTGACAAAAAGAATGGAAAGTAGTACACCAAGTTTTCAATAATAGTTATCTTTGGGGGATAATATTTTGGTGATTTCTAAGTTGTTCTTTACTTGTGTTTTCCATCTTGTTAACTTTTAAAAAAACTTTTGAAGTAACTGAATTAATTTTTCTATGCTTATGCTTCTCCTATGGAGACAATATAAATCTATGCCCCTTCTATATAGACCCCTTCAAATAATGAGGGTCTGCCCCAGTGGAGATGGATATTCAACCCTATATAGGGCTTTATCTACATCATTCTATAGAACCAAATATTTTTGAATTAGGTAGAAAAGCTCTGTAAACTCTAGAGCTCTATATATGTACAAGAGTTCTATGTATCATAATTAAACTTATTAGTTATTTTATAAATTATCTTCCCAAAATCTGAGTCAGATCACTTTCATCTTCAGAAGTCTTCCTGCCTAATGAATAAAATTCAACTTCTTAGTCTCATTCAAGGCCTTCCAAAACCAAAATATACCCCCAATTATCTGTCCCATCACAATATTGCCCAACTCCTGCACACTAATTTCATTATACTACTTTCCATTTTCTCTGTGTAAAGTGCAATGCCTTGTCTTTCTACATGTAGTCTCAGTGTGTTCTTAGTTTGAAAGGCTCTTTTTTCTTCTCCTCTGGTCAAAATCCTTCAACACTCAAGTGCACCTTCTCTGGACTGTGAAGATACGACAATGTTGAAAATAAATCTGTAGAATGTGCTCAATTAAAGTCTGTATCGATCCGTCTTATCCCACAGACTGGATAATTTATGAGTGGATAGTTCTTTCTTAAAGTTCTGGAAGCTAGAAAGTCCAAAATTGAGGGGCTTCATGTGGTGAGCACCTTCTTTCTCTGTCATAATATAAGAAAGGTAACACAGGAAGAGAAAGAGAAATCAAAAGAGTGCAAGAAAGAATCAAACTGGCTATTTTTTTTTAAATACTCACCCCCAAAATAATAGTATTAATCCATTCACAAAAGCTAATCACCTCTTAAACATCCCATCTCTCAATAATATTCCATTGGGGATTAAGCTTTCAACACATGAACTTTGGGCAGTGCAGTAAAACCTTTTGACATTTCCAAATAGTCAGACATTTAGTTTCTGCCTATCAAATCAGTCAAAAACAAAGCATGTGGGCCGGGGATTTAGCTCAGTGGTGCCACCACCTGCCTCGTAAGCACAAGGTCCTGAGTTCAATCCCCAGTACCACAAAACAGAAAAAAAGCATGTAATATTCACTGGCCTTCTAAGTAGAATATACTGTAAGCAACTCTCATTAATGATAGGCAGCCTTTTTACCTGACAGAGGTTCACTCGTGTGTGTGAACACATGTTTGTGTGTGAGTGTGTGTGTGTGTACGTGTGTGTGTGTGTGTGTGCCTAAGTTCAGGTCTGATGTTACCGGCACTGCCTGTTGGAGGAAAAAGAGTATTAACAAAAAGAATTTTCTGAGATTGTAGAACTATTTTATAACATTTTTAAGAGTTCCAAAATTGAAACTTGCTGTGAGAGAAGAGAGTAGCAATTTTCTAGTCTGGTAGATGGGCCAGGAACAGCATGTGGGGGGGGGGGGGAGAAAGAAACAGAATTTCAAAGGGCATTTGTTCCACCTTTTCATGCATACTTGGAAAATTCACCAAAAGATGACATTTTAAAATGTTTCTCTTTTATAATGGCTGTCCAATATTAGCCTTCACTCTGCCAGTGAGCATACACAGGAGCTAAAACCACCAACCCAGAAAAACACCAACTGTCAGAAGAGACTGACACATGGCACCCTCAGTTAATTCAAGCATGAAAATGCCATCACTGAAGCACCATGCACTCATCTTCTTCCCCCATGTGTGACACTTCAACACAGGCAAATTATTTTCCCTAGCCCCACAATCATCTTTCTGCAATCCTTTAGAGAATTTAGAATATTTCCATGTTTATAAGTGTTCAAATTTCCATCCTCATCAGTACAGGCCATTTACCTGTTACACACCTTCCATTCGTATGAAAATTCATTCAACTGGTTCTTTCCCAGTAAAGGCAATGCACACTTGTTCTCGCTTTGTGTGTCCCTAACTCTTCAATAAGCTCTAAAGGAATTACACCTAATGTCTTTTTCTTCTAATTCACTAGAGGATTGTTAGTTCAGACTATTTCAAGGGTCCAGATAGTTAATTGATGCTGACTAGTTTTACTCCACTCCAGAAGATTGAACAAAAAGAAATGGGATTAAATCACATCTGAGAGGAAATTCTGAGACAGAAGAGGAAATTTTGAGTATATAAGTCAAATGTTACAATGGTTTCTAAGAAGGTTGCAAAATACCAATCATCAAAGTTATTTAAAGAGAAGTTAAATCTGACTTTAAAGCCTGATATCCTTGGAAGAACTAATCTTGAATGAAAGACCTTTTGATTTTTCCTTCATAAAAATTCTATAACTAACAAGTATGACAGCAGTATGACTAACTGCCGATCTATTCTTTCTTGTTCCTGGCTAACAGACTCCATGCTGCTAGATAAAGTTATATAACCCAGCCAATCAGATGTAAGCAGAAGCAACTGGGAGAAGCTTCTAAGAACCACTTTTCAAAAAAACGAACCAAACCAGCCTACTTTTACTCTTTGTTTTTTTACCCTTTTTCATTCTTCTGGCTGAAAGGTAAACTCAAAGACCAGGGATGCAGCTGCCATCTTGCAATGGGCAGGATGGGAGCCACACACTAAACACAGCACAGTAGGAAGACAGAAGGCATCTTGAACTGCTGCTCCAGGCATGGATGGCCCCTTCTAGTCTTGTTGATACAGGAGAGGAATAAAACCCTTCCTTGTTGAAACCACTGTAATAGAGTTTTACATTATTTATGCCCAAAACCAAAGCTAACCTCCTCATGCCAGATTTCAGAGGCTCTCTTTTCTTTTCCTAAATCTCTATCCTTGTCCCATACCTGACTTCCTTTGTGCAGGCCACACTGGCCTTCTGAAATATCATTCACCTTAGGGACATGTCCACAAGCTTTTTTCTCTGCCTAAAATGCTCTTCCCAGATTTTCATTCTCAATCTTTAGGCCTCATCTCAAATGTCACCTCCTCATGGTGTTTACCTTGACTACCTTACATAAGACAGCCATTTAATTATCCTCTAAAACATCCCCCTATGTAAATTGCCCGCAAACCATATAATTTTATCTGATTTTTCCTATGAGGTTATTCTGTTTTTCCCTGGGGGAAATACAAAAGTCATGACAGCAGAGGTTTTGATGTCTTCTTTTCTGATGTATGCCAACATATTTGAAAATTGCTTGTAAGTGCTCAATAAATATTTGTTGTATGAATGAAACTTTTTCTTGAGATGTATCTTTACAGTTAGGAGCCACTCTCATCTAGTCCTTATTACTAGGTATCTTCACTATCATTGTTTATAATAAGTAGCTATATTTGACTTCTCCATTTATTTTTTATATCTCCTCTATTAGATGTGATGTCCTTGAATATAAGGATTATGAAACTGATGCAGTGAATAACTAGGACATCTCATCACCATAGTTGAATAGATAAGCGAATCAGTTAATGACTCTACAAATCAGTGAATGAGTTAATTAATGGGTAAAAGAGGACAGGAGCTTACTGTTACCACATCCTCTCTATACTCTCACCGGCTGCTTCAACAGAAAGATGCATAAAGATACAAACTAAATTAACAGATAGCAAATTCAGGTCAAAACATGCTTTGGTAAGTCTGCATTCTATATGGGGGCTGCTTATATGACTCTAGTTTTCCAGGAAAATAGATAATACAGGAAAATGATCTGGTTGATCCAATATAAAGGAAATGTCTGTTTGTACTAAGCATCAGTGTAGAATATACACTCCTAAATATTCTCTGCTTAAGAACACTATGAAAACCTCAAAAGTATTTGTGGGGAATCCCAAGACCTTCATTTTGTAATGAGAATGATATACAATTCACTCAATATACCAAAATACTAAAAGTTATATATTATAAAGTAGATTTTAATAATGATCTCCTTTCACAATGAAACTAGTATAAAATAATTTCAGTGGCATTTGTAAAGCTAATATAGAAAATTTCCAGAAACCTTACTAAAAGTTTTTCATGAGTTATGTTATAGCCTTATTTTACAGATAATATAAAAGTGAGGTCAAGAAAAACAGGTTATGTGGTTATTACATGGCAGACTCAGGACACAAAGTTGATCTGACTCCTGAATGCCAGTGCTTAACCACTGCGCAAAGCCTAAATTAACCAGAAGATGAGGGACTGGACAGATTTTCTCAGATGCTTCTCTCTGGGCCCTATTCTGAAAGGCGTAGTATTGTGGCTTCCATCCCACCTGGCCTATTCTCTGCTGGGATGTCTCGATGTTTTATGTTTGTTCTATAGCTCTTACTAGAAATGCTTGAATCTCTGCTTAAGGACTTAACCCATTTATGCCAAAGGTTGCAATTCTTTGAGTTTTTGCATAAAATTCATATGTTACCTAGAAAAATTCAAGAAGCAAGAATTTGAAGAGAAGAATTTTTATACATACCATTGTTATGTGCCATTCCAAAAATGGAACACTAGGCATAAATCGATTCATTCAAGACTGATTTTATCATATGCTAAATCCCTACACATTTGACTTTGCTCTCCTCAATGGGTTCTGGGTAAAGCTGGGCATGGATGCTGAATGCTAGGGCTACCCGGCTGAGCTGGGTGCTCTGCAGCTGGGCTCTCTTGGCTGGGCTTTCTGATGTGTCTCTTATTCTGTGTCTGAGCTCTGGCAGCAAGATTAGCATATTTCAAAGTTATTTTGACATGAAAAGTGTACATCTGCTTGAAATGAATGTTAAAATGACATCCTCATTGGACAGAAATATGGAAAGAATAGCACTTCCTTTGAATCATCATTTACTAACTCCACATAAAATGTTTAATTATTTCATATCTAATTTTGTGTAAGTTATTCTAGGATACTGTAATGGGGAACATGGCTTTTAATCACATTTGGCAGATTCTAAATTGAAAACACTTTAATAGATTAAATCATCAGGTACTTTCATTTCCTAATCATTTCAGCCCTGCAGCTCAGAACGAGAACACCGTTGTGACTTTTTTCTTCCATAATACTCCCCTGGACCCATCAGTAATGCATTCATGTGTCTATAATAAATTTTCTTTGGCAACTGATCATTTCAACAAAAGAGGTGAGGAGGAAAGGAGTAAAAGACAGAAACGTAGTTCTACCAATCTTTTCTATAAAGAAACCACATATCTACATAGCTCAATCTTTTAATCTTCCTTCTGGAATAAATTTTATACATATATATGGTGTATCCTCCATGTCATTTGCCTTTACTTTGGTTCATACTTTGGGCTATTCAAAAGAGCCAGGGAGAATTCCAGGAAAACTAGAAGAGAAAAAAATCACCAATCTAAGTCATAGTTGTATTTTCAAGCAGATTTCAGCATATTCTTTTAAACACTAAATAAAGTCATATGAATAAGAAATAGGTTGTAAAAATGCATCTACATTCAAACCACTAACACCTCCTGCTTCACTGAATGTGGATAAATTTCTAGATGGAGGCCATGTATCTTTAAAAATTTAAGGCCCTACGCATATTAGAAATATAGCCAGCCACACTGATCAAAAATAATTCATGCCTATGTTGCTTAGTACACAAGACACTGCTTACATTCAAAAAGAAATATTAGGCTTTGTAGTGTGACAGTTCCTCGCAGCTATCAGAAGCCAGTTTCCTTATTGGTCCAGCAGGAGTGCAATTAAAGACCACGGCCAGAGCAGCTGTATTGAAAAAACTAGTCATTTGTCTTCCCCTTCCCCCACTCCTTCTGCTCACGCAGTTAATCTGAACACAACATCAGCTCCATCATCAAGCCTCTTCAAAAGGCAGAATGTTTGAAAACATAGATCTATTATCCACTGTGGATGTGTTATCAAATTACATAAAATACAGGTAATTCAGACCTAGAAATTCAAAAGCTCCCGAGATAGGGCAAGTTTTGAAGAATAGGAACAATTGCCTTTAGGGACAGAAAGAATCTAGAAAATGATTTAGCATCAGTGGTGGTCTAGAAAATGTTTAATGGGCTTTCCAGAAGGAAAGCCTCTAATTTGGAACATTATCCAATTTCTAGGTGACAAATACCCTCACCAGGACTGATTTCAAGATATTGATCTGACATCACTGAACACAGAGAGTCTGAACACAGAATTGAGAAGAAATGACAACAGGATGTTATTATATAGTATTTCCACCACCCAGGTACAATAGATACAGATGATCTCAAGTACATTGATCATTGTAAAACATAATAAACAATTAGGAAATTATGAGTGGAGTTTTTATTACCTCTATTTATAATATAATTTGATATTTTATATAATTTAATTTTAAATAATGGTTACTTTTAATTACCATCTTATAGAATTCCTGGAAATAATCATCTCCCAGAAGCCAGTACAAACTGGCTACAGCCTGTCATTATCTGTGTGTAATCTGGCTGCCATGCTACTAGAAGTAACAAATAGCTCTCTTGGATGACAGATGAGAGAGAATGCATAACATTATTAATTTTAGAGTAGAATTCCATTACTTCTTCAACAATTTTCCCAAAATTACCTTTCCACAATGATCTCCCAAAACCAGGGGAAAAAGTAATTTAGGAACATGTGTACATGGTGTTATAAAAGAACAAAAAACACAGGTTCTTTTCATAATCAGAAATGCTGAAAATATATCCTGACATAGTGATACATGCCTGTAAAATCACAGCACTCCGAGGTTGAGACAGGAGAATCACCAAGAGTTCAAGAGCAGCCTGGGCTACATGATAGTTCAAGGCCAGTTTGAACTCTATAGTGAGAACCTGTCTCAAAAAACAAAACTAAACTAAGCAAAAGAAATGTTGAAAATGTATTCTGTAACTTTTTCTTCTTTGTGTGTATGTAACTAAATCTTAACAGAAAATTTTGGCTGAAGTACAGAAACAATAAATTCAGGGTGAGGTACAGAAGACTATCCTGAGAATTCAAAAAAAAAAAAGTCATCAAGAAAAGAGCTACAAGACTTCCACTTCTGGAAAGATGGAGTTAACATACTTTTCCCTATCCCTCCCACTATGTACAACTATAACACCTGGAATTTATACCTTTTTTTTAAGACTTTATTTTCATTTTTTCCATTTCTCATCATTTTTCCTTTCCCTTCTTTCCTTTCCCCTGCCCATCCCACTTCCCCTACACCTTTGGACCTTTTCTTCCTATTTTGCATTATCGATTATTTATTCTAATCATTGGTACATTTTAGGTATACAATATAATGAC
>NW_004624825.1:377132-393610 GCF_000247695.1 Heterocephalus glaber
GAGCTGGGTGAGGTGGGACAGGGGCCGGGAGCAGCGGTAGGGATGGTGACCCAAAAGCCCTTTCCTGTGGGCTGGGAGCAGCAGAAGGGATGGTGTCCTGGAAGCCCCTTTCTCTGGACCAGGAGCAGTGGGACGGCGGCTCAGAAGCCCCTACCTCTGGGCCGAGAGCGGCGGGACTCAGTACAGTGGTCTGGTGGTCCGGTGTCCTCTGCGTCTTTGTAGTGTAGAACCAGGTTGCTGTACAGAGCAGCGGGGGGGCGGCGGGTGTTGTCCAGTGGATTGTTGCTACGACCTCCGTAGGGCATGCGCAGACCTGCCTGTCTGTAGGGGGCTGATTCAGCGTGTTCCACAGGACTCTGGAATTTATACCTTAAACATGCAAAACAAAAGTTCTGAAAGGTAGAGAGGAGCAGACAGACCAGCTAGGTAATACCACCACAGTGGTAAGTTGGTTGGCTTTTCTTTCAACTTCATGTATCTCAGACTAGTGCCCAAGAAAGCCAACAACCTCAAAACCCCGGGGAACACAGATGCAAAAGTCCCCCCAAAGTCTATATTCTCTTTCTAAAGGACCTTGTGATGTTGAAACTGTTCTGAGCTTTGTATTGAGGACAGTATCCTAGTTGTGGTATTGTACTGTAGTTTGTTGGTTTGTTTGTTTGTTTCCAGTACACATTATTTGGTTGCTTGCTGGCTTGTTTTGTAGCCCTAGGGATGGAATGCAGCACCTCAGGCATGCTAGGCAAGCACTCTATTACTGAGCTACATCCCAGCCCAACAGTACAGACTATTTATAACCTTTTTAAATTAAATTTATTTTAACTAGTACAGAAAAATATTTAAATTTTTGCATATTAATGGAGTTACATTTGATGTTTCGATACTTGCATGCACTATAGTTTCACAAGATATTACTCTTGAGGAAAGCTGGGTAGAATATAAGGGATATCTCCATTATTTCTTACCACTACATGTAAGTTACATCTTAAAGAGTTTAAATTTAAAAAAAAAGAAACACCACTTACACATCTCCTACTTTCTCAGCTACATCAAAATATTTAAGAGTCACAAGTCAGACATTAGGAGATTTTGGAAAGGCTGTTGGTCCGTTAAGTAAGTAAAGATTTTTTTTAAAAAGATAGAATAGACACTCTATCATATTGCTGGAAAAAAATCTTATATGCAGAAACAATTGAAAATATTTCTAGAGACCAAAAACTCTGGTCCTTTTTTGCCCCATATTGGAAAGTTAACTATATAACAAGGCCACCCCATCATTTACTCATTCAGCACACATCAGTTTATCAGGTGGGCCTACCAGGAGTCATTACCATCCACCTATACTGGCTGGTCAGAGTCACAAGAATAATAGCTAACTTATTTGGGGCAATCATTGGGTTCCACACATTTGACATGCACTACTTCACACAATCCCTCAACAATCTTACACAGGAGGAACCATGGTTATCTTCATCTCATAAACGAGAAAAGCTGAAGTTTATAAAGAGGTTGACAGCTTTCCTTTGGTACTCAGCTAGTAAACTGTAGAATCAGAATTTAAAACCTTGTCATCTTACCCATTAGGCTATATGACACATAAATTTCAAAGTACATAGGCTTAGGCATCAAGCAGAAGTAACACAAGATCAACAAGATGTAACCCAGACTGATATCCAGAGGTTCCTCATTTTCTTAGACATCAAATAAGGGTGATAGGTACATAATCTACTACAGAAACTGGCATCCAAGTTCTGGTCCTGAAGCAGGGTTTAATTCCAAGTTTCACAAAATGGGGAGGCTGAAACTACTGGGTCCCTGCCTCCATCTGTCCAGGCTTAGGAGGTGGAATGGTCCTGAACTTTCATAAGTTCAGCTGCAGGGAGCAGGGGAAGAAAACAGGGAATCTTTGGTGGGGTGGACATGAAGCTAGTTGGTTACTCCAAAGTTTCCTGATAGGGAAATAGATCTTTTGCAAATGGGAAGAGGACTGAGAGATGGAGGGAAGGGAACTGGAAGTAAAAAGAATTAAGATGTATTATGTACATGTACCAAGTTCCCACAATGAATGTAATTACTCCTGCAAACATGTACTAATGAAAATGTTTAAAATTTTAAAAACAAAGTTTCCTGATAATGCTAAGGCTTACTATCTAGTATATGCTGTTCACTACAATGAAGAAATCAGAATCTTCAAAATGTACTATGATACTTGAAAATGCCAACACATAGGCCTAGAGCCATGATGGTGAACCTTTTAGAGACCAAGTGCCAAACTGCAACCCAAAACCCACTTATTTATCACAAAGTGTCAACAATGTAATTAAACCTGAATACTGAGGTTTTAGTTTAGAAAAAAACAACTCATACATTAACATCTTTTGTCCTAAAATAAAAACACAATAACATGCATGCCTTAGGTTCACCACCACTGGCCTAAAATACAGCTGGCCAAATTTTCTATTTTCTGGATTTTAAAAAAGACAAGTTCAGAAGATTTGTCATATTGAAACACATGCAAAAGTTAAAGGGTCTGGTGTATAAGCTTCTGAATGGTACTTCTGTTAAATGGATACACGATCAGTACCAAAAAAATCAAGGACATTTGTGCCCAGTTACTAGCAACACAACTTCTTCCAAGTAAAAAGACTTCACACAAAAAAAATCAGACTAAATGGAATATGGTAAAATTCTTACATCTCAGTACAATATGCTATACAGCCTTGAAAATCACATTTTAGCTGTCATACCATTGTTTGCACTCTATAAAATTCTACATAGAACAAGTAAGAGAAAAAATATACACATTTTTAATAACAACTCATGTTCTTCAGTATTATAGAAATAAGTATGATGTGATCATTAAACTATCCAGTTATTGTCTGAAGCTGAGCAATCTCAGGAGAACACCAAAGGGTTAAAGAAGTCATGGCCAGAGCCATTGCTGTGAAGACTACTCAGGGTCACTGTGTTTCACAACTTTCACCTGACTCTTGGCCACAGCAACACCTGGGAGACAAGACAACACAGAGGATGGAAATAGCCCTGCTGATAGCAGAAGAGCAACAGTACCTCTATAACTGAGGGAAATGTATAATTAAGTCATGGTTGACATTTTAGAGGTAATTCATTCAAATGGCATACCTTTTCATACCCTATCATTTCATGTGGTTCTCCTTTTAATAGCACACTGAACTGATGTTTGCACTCAAAACAGCAAGTTTTCTTCCCTCCACTATAGGTCTTCTGAAGGACGGGACAGAGAAGGTGAGTGATTGGGAAACAACAGGACCTCTGGCCTTTCCTGCCAGTCAGGTCATCGCTCCTCCTCAGTCTGATTTCTTCACCCCATCAGGGCTGCATCTGATTTCCTTTCCGTTTTGACAATATCATCACCTGTTCTGTATTCCCTCTGTGCTACAGTTTAGGACTCTGTCTCCTCCTCACCCTTCCTTCACTGTGATCTCCCAAAGTGAGCACTAGGCATGTTTTTAAGGAGTTTGCCATTTATCACTATGAGAAAACAGGAATAAATCAAAGTAACAAACACATTTAGGTTACAAATTGATAAGGCTCTCCTGAGCTCCCCTGGTAATTGTTCCTTGGGTGGAGCACAGTTCTTGGGACAAAAACTCAGTGTATGTTCTAGAAGGAAGAAATGTGCTATCAATTACTAGATTACAGTATGTTTCTATAAAATAAGACTCAAGTAGCCTTTAAAAAAGAGGAGCTGATGGTGTGTGGAGGGTACTCATCATGTAGAATGATCTGAAAAATATATTAGGTGAAAGCAAAGTAGAGAACAGATTTATTTTGTGTACAAAGGGGAGGAATATATATTTAAGAGTATTGAAGTGTAAATGCTTAAAATACTTGTAGAATGATATGCTAGAAAAAGATAATGCAGGCTACCTCCATGGAGGGGAACTGTGAGACTGGGTAGCAAAAAGACTTCTCCCTACTGTCCCTTTTATATCCTTTGAATTTGTATTTTTTTTCTCTTGGCCCCTTTACATGTGAATATACTCACTACCCAATAGGTACAGATAGATGACAGAGAGATTTTGATGTGAGGAATCTGCAGAGATCATCCAAATCTCCTGCACGAGAAAGATGACCCTTCTCCCTTTCTCTCACTGTCCCCATCTCTGTACCCATCCATCTACTACAAGATTATTGGGAAGTTTAAATGCAATTTTTATTAGTTATATTTATGTTTTGGTACATAATAGTTACATTTGTTTTGGGGAATTGGCACATGTATATGATATATCTTCATCACCTTTTATTCCTTTATCCCTCCTCTTCTTCCCTCTTCCCCAATCCCTTTCCCCATCTCCAAAATGTCTGCTTCCCTGTTTCTTACTGTCTCTCCTTAATTTTATCTTTAACTTATTTATATTTTGGGTTTCTCATGTAAGAGAAGCCATATGATATTTAACTTTCTGTGCCTAACTCTTCATTTAAAATTGCGATCTCGAGAACTATCCATTTCCCTGCAAATGACGTGAATTTATTGCTCTTTATGGATGAGTACTATTCCATTGTGTACATTTACCATATTTTCTTTATCCATTTGCCTGTTTATGGGCATCTAGGCTCTTTCCAAGGCTTAGCTATTGTGAATTACACTACTATAAACATGGATATTACATGTATCACTACAGTATGCTGTCTTTAACTCTTTTGGGAATATGGTAAAATGGAATTTCTATTTTTAGTTTTTTAAGAACATCCATACTGATTTCCATAGTAGTTGTACTAGTTCACATTTTCACCAATAAAGAAGGGTTCTTTTTCCCCACATTCTTGCTTATTTTTTTGTGTTCTTAGTGATAGCCATTTTGACTGGAGTAAGATGGAATCTCAAAGTTCTTTTTTATTTGCATTTCCTTACTGGCTAAAGATGATAAGCATTTTTTTTTCATGTACCTAATGGTCATTTGTACTTCTTTAGAGGAGTGTCTATTTAATTTTTAAGCCCATTTTTTGATTGGGTCATTTGCTTGGGGGGATTAATTTAGGGGGTTATTTAGATATTCTAGATATTAGTCCTCTATCAGAAAAGTAGCTGGCAAAATTTTTTCCCATTCTTAGGTTGTCTCTTCAATGCATTTTTGAAGTGGAAGAGAAAGATGAGACTAAATAACCAGTTCCTTTATTTGCCCTATTTCTTTCCTCCACCATATCCCTCTTTACATGAAGCCTTTCTTGGCTTAAAAAATAAATTTTCAAGAAAGCTTCTGAGTGACAGTTAATGCCCTGTTGGTTGTTAAATTGAGCTTTAAAACATTTTCAGAAGACTTGGTGGAAGCATACCCTTGTTCCCATGCCTTTTAATCTTTATAGGGTACTGTGGCCTAAATAGTTGTATCTCCTTAAAATTCAGATGTTGAAATCCTACCCTCCAGGGCAATGGCATTAGGAGGTATGGCCTTTAGAAGATAACTAGGCTATGAAGGTGGAGCCTCCCTCACTCCTAAATAAGATTAGTGCCCCTATAAAAGAAATGTGAAGGAGTTTATTTGCCTGTCCCAGTGAGGACAGTGAACAGACAGCTCACCATGAATCAGAAAGTGTACCCTCACCAGACACTACATCTTCTGGCACCTTGATCTTGGACTTCCTAGGTTTTATAATTGTCGGAAATAAATTAATGTTGTTTATGATCTACTCAGTTAATGGTATTTTGTTAGGTTGCCCAAATTAACTAAGACATATAGGGACCACTTTAAACTATTTGGCTGAAGTTCTGCAAGTCTTCTTTCAGAAAGCAAAAGACAACAGTCTTCCTGCACATAATAGCTCCATTCTGTCAAGCATTTCTCTTTTATTTTTCTCATTGTTTGCTTTTTATTTTTGTTTTGGTTTGGTTTGGTTTGGTTTTTTGTTTTTCGAGACAGGATCTCACTATATAGTTCAGGCTAGGCTTGAACTCACTATGTTGCCCAGGCTGGCCTCGAACTTATGGTAAGCCTTCTGCCTCAACCTCCTGAGTGCTGGGATTACAGACATGTGCTACCACACCCAGCTCATGAAGCATATTTTAAAAGAAAATAAACATCCTCAAGTTCAGTAAGAACAATTTGATCAAATAAGAATGTTGCTGCAGATAGGCCTCAAACTCTATCTCAGCTTTGACAACATGCTTCCTGAGTAACCAAAAAGCGATCTGCATTGTTAGTCCAATATGAAAAAATAACTCAGACTTCCCATAGAAAATTATAGCAAGGGCCAATATCTTGCATTTCTATAGGTCTGGAATTGACCTTAAAATATTTGTCCATTGTGTGGTCATTTATATCATTCCCAACTATTTGTTTCCTTCCCTGCTTCTGTCCTCATCATTCGCCTTGACTCCTGCAGGTGCAGAACCTCACTGACCCTTGTCAGATTTGACCACAGACTTCACTGGGCAGAAATGGCATCATGCTCACTCCAAGCAGGAACTTATTTAAGAGGTCTGTTTTTGCTTTTTAATTTATATCTCAAGAAGTGTGTCTTACCAAAAAAAGTGGGGGAGCTAGAGATGTATCCCAGTGGTAGAATGTTTGCCTAGTATGTTCAGGGTCCTGGGTTCAATCCCCACTACCACAAAAAAAAAAAAAATGTAAAAAAGAACAGTGTGTCTCATCAGCTTCTCCTTCAGCCTGGATTCCAAAAGGAAAACTCATGGAAAAGAGCCATATGGACCAGAGCCTCAGCCACAGCTGCAGCAAGAGGCAATCTGCAGCAGTAGGAGAGCTTCAGCCCATCCACAGAGGTTATGCAATGAGACAAAGAAATCTTTGTTGTTATTATTAGCCTCTGAGACTTGGGGGTTGCTTTCTATCACAGATTAGATGATTAATGCAACAAAAAATCATGGTGAGCTCATCTCAAAAATGAAGAAACTAGGTATATGTGTTCTAGGAAATGGAGAAAAGAAATTAATATTCACAGGTCATTTGCTCTAGGCCAAATGCTGTTCTAGGAGTTTTCACGAAATTCTCCTGCTTAATGCCTGAAATAACCTCTTGAATCTCATGTAGAAAACAAGAGGCCAGGGTTTTATAACCTCCAAGCACATTTCTAGAGATGGGATTTTACTTGAGTTCTTTACTAGAGCCTTTCATTAAAAAGTTCACTGCTGGGCCGAGGATTTAGCTCAGTGGTTTCACCGCCTGCTGCGCAAGCACAAGGACCTAAGTTCCATCCCTGGTACCAAAAAAAAAAAAAGTTCACTGCTGGGCTGGGGATTTAGCTCAGTGGTGCCACCACCTCCTTCACAAGCACAAGGACTGAGTACAATCCCCGGTAACAAAAAATAAAATTAAATTAAGTTAAAAATTTTTTAAAGTTCACTGCATCACCTACAGTCACCATATTTTCAAAGGAGTGAGTATCAGGCCTCTGTTTTTCCATAACATAACTGATGTTTTAAATGTGCCAAGAATTAGTAGAACCATTTTCAGAGAACATTGTCTTCCACTGTACTAAGGCCTAGAACTTTTATTTTCAAGAACATATTCATTTTTATTTCCTATTTTCACCTAATTAACTTTATCTAGCTACTAAGAATCTTGAAATTCATCCACTTTTTATGGGAAATCTTCAATTAAAATTTGGCTCCCTCTTATATTGTCATGAATTTGATTAAGCTGCTTATAAGTATAATAATGTTAATGTGAATCTGACTAATAATTTGTCTTTTCCAAAAGTTTATCAGTGGCAATGGAGATATCATCAAAGGATTTCAAGTCATCAGAGCCTAGTATTGTTAGAAATCACTATCATCACCATTAATGACACATGGGCATTGTTCTGGGAACGGAACTGCATCTAGAGTTTGATAAATGGATTTCAAATAAAAGAGACTGGAAACTAATCTTTTTGAGCAAAAGGAAGCTTTTAAAGGCAGGCAAAGTCAAATGTAATATTCTGAAGCAGAATTCTCCCTATATCCCTTCTGATTAGAAAGAAAAATATTGGTATAAAGACACTATCTACATCTTCTAGTGATGTTAATATTGTTAACCTTTTTTATGACATTTTAGCTATAAACCTTTTGGCTAGAACAAGAAGTCTATAAACCTGCCAATTTTTTTAATTCTAGATAAAAATTATAAGAAGCTGGACCAGAATTATAAATATGGCATTAGAAAACAATGTAGGGGCTAGTTTCTGAAGCATATCATTAAAATTCACTGCTATGAACAGTCACTTAGCATGTATACTATTATCTCTGTATATGGAATACAAATATAGACTGAAAAAATTTTAAAGATAAATTTAGATGAGGGAATTAGGGATGATGTTTGGTTTACATGTCTTTTATTATTGTTATAAAGATATCTCAGGGCCGAGGATGCAGCTCAGCAGCACCACATCTGCCTGGCAAGCGCAAGGTCCTGAGTTCAATCACCAGTTCCAGAAAAAAAAAAGATATTTTAAACAATTAAAAATGAACGTTACTGTTATTATCCTAGTTCATAATATAATTTAATGCCCTTATATGTGTTAATTTTATTTATTTTTATATATGTTAATGTCAATAAATGTAAACAATTCACATGCTTTTCAGAAAACACACATATTAAGGAAATTAAAAATAAAATCATCCATGGGACAAGGATTTAGCCCACTGGTTCCACCTCCTGCCTCGCAAGCACAAGGGGCCAAGTTCAATCCCAGGTACCAAAAAAAAAAAAGAGATCATCCATGATCCCACAAAAATTCTAAATAACTCAGCTGGATGTGATATCACACACCTGTAATCACTCGTAATGCATCCCTTTCCAGCTTCACGTAACATACCATTGGTGATTTGAACTAATCCATGATGAGAATTTGACAAATATAAGCAAACATTACAAAATCAGACCTTGGCTCATCATTTGTTAACTGTCAAGACTTCAGAAGACAATAGAAAGCTGGGCATGGTAATATCCTCCTGTAATCCCAGCTACCAGGGGAGGTTGAGGCCAGCCTGGGAAATCTAGCAAGACCCTGCCTTAAAACAAAATACAAAGGATTGGGAATGCATCTTAGCACTTGCCTGGCATGTGTGAGGCCCTGAATTCAATCCTCATTACTACAGAAACTAAAAAGATAACCAACTCAGTTACAGGGAAGATATACCATAAACAAATAAGGTTGAGAATAGAAGAATGGGAAAATTACATAGGCCATGCAAACACTAACCCAAAAAAAGCTGATGGATCTTCACTATAAGACAAAGCAGGCTTTAAGACAAGAAGCATTACTAAAAATAGAGAGGTTTTATCAGATGGAACAGTAAATTTGAAGGGAAAACATAATTCTGAATTTGTATAAACCTAAGAACATGATTTCAAAATACAGAAAGAAACAAAACTGGCAGAAATAAATAATAGAGAAATCCACATCATGTTTGGAGATTTTCTCATAGTCTCTGAATAATGGATAACAAATGCAAACAAAATATCAGTATGGACATAGATTTGAAAAAGATTAACAAACTATCTAATGGACAGATACAAAACATTGTACCTGCAATCAACTAGTATCAAATATATATTATTTTCAAGAACCACAAAACACAATTATCCAAAATCTGAGCCAAAAATTGTTTCAACAAATTTCAAAGGATTTAAATAATATTGTCTTGACTAATCACAGTGCAATTAGGCAGTAATCAATACCAAAAATGACTTTAAAATCCTCATATGTTTGGAAATTATCAATAAGTCAATAACCCATAAGTCAAAGACAATGATAAAAGTGAAAATATTTGGAATGAAAATAGTGTTTTTTAAACTATCCATTTTTATAGATGAAAAACAAAAGACACACCTGGAAGGACATTTATGGTCTTAAACATACATATTAGGAAAACAAGAAAAACAAAACTAAAAATCAGTGGTCTCAGCCCCTATTCTAAGAAGATAGATTGAAAAACAGGACCCGAGTTCAATCCTCAGTACCAAAAAAAGAAAAATTAGACTGAAAGAAAATAGAAAAAAAAGTAATAAAGATGGATTAAAAATTAATTAAATAAAACACAAATATGAAATAATTAACAAAGCAAAAAGTGGCTCTTTGAAAGGCCTAATAAAATTAACAAACCCCCATCAAGACCAAGAAAAATGACAAGAAAAAACAGAATTAGAAAATAACTTCAACTAAACTTTCTAGAAACATTCAACTATAATGGGGATATTATTAACAACTTTATGCCAATAAATTTGAAAGTGACAAATGAAATAGACTAATTCCTAAAAAAAGTTAACAACAAAAGTATCAGAAAAACTGAAAATATGAATGATCCTGTATCTATTAGAAAAACTGAGTATGGCCTGACTTTTTTTCACATAGTGGCATATTATAAACATTTCCTCCTGTTATTCAATATACTTCTTCAGTGATAGAGGACATCATAGGGGTAAGACTGAGATTTCATTTAAACATTGCTAGTTTCTAACTGTGTGTGGCCTTTAACAAATTACATAACCCATCTGTACCAGTTAATGGTCATTGTCAACTTCATTAGATAAAGAGACTGCTAGAGAGGTGACTGGATCCTGGGGACACTACACTCATCAGTGGATTAATCCACTGACATTCATGGTAAGAAATGGGACCCCATTGCGGAGGTAGGTTACTGGGGCATGAATTTGGAGGGCATCTCTAGCTGGTGCTCTTTCCTGTGCTGTTTCCAGCTATCATGAATTGAGTGGCTTCGTTCTACCACACCCTTCCACCATGGTGTTTCTGCATGGGAGCCTGCTGATCATGAACCTCTGAAACCATGAGCCAAATAAACCTTTCTTCTTTTAAAAGAAGCTGCTAGTCTCAGCTATTTTGGTCACACCAACAAATAGCTGACTAATACGCCCTCTGTGTGCAATTTTTTAAACTATTGATCTCATAGGTGAGATACTACATTTACTTAGTACAGTGCCTTGGGTCTAGTAAATGATAAGGATAACAGTAAGTTAAATGCACAATCATCTATGCTCCCCTCTCCTTAAGATACACTTCTGGAAGTGGAATTGATGGATCAAAATAAATTCATGTTAAATGGGGCTAAAGTGTCCTTCAGAATAGCTGAGTCAACTTACACTCCCATAGACAGCACATAGTTGTTTATTCTCCTAAACCCTTGCCCACATGGATATTCTCCTTTTTCCTATCTCATGGGAAGTTTTTTAATTTTTTAAATTTCTATTAGTACTTGTTTGTAATACATAATGATTACATTCATCTTGGGGAATTAGTACATGTACATAATATGTCTTAACTCTTTTTTAATTCTCCTTTTTCATATTTGATAATTTGGTAGGACAGTTATAGATCAGTATTATATTTATTTGGCAGGGTTTGTTTTGTTTTGTTTTGTTTTGTTTTGTTGCAGTGCTAAGGATCAAACCCAGAGTCTCTCAGATGCTAGTCAAGTGCTCTACCTCTGAACTACATCCCCAGCACCAATGGCAGTTTATTGTTTAGTGTACATGAACATTTATTAGATCTTTTGACATCTATAGCTATCCCTTCTTGAACTGCTTTTTTCATTCCTTTTACCAGAGGAGATGACAGGGAAGGAAACAATGCAAATCACAAAACCCTGGTGCAGAGTCCCAAAGCAAATCCCAAGTCTTCCCTTTCTGAAGACTCAAACTTGTTTGCGAGACAACCATTTTTCCATCGTCTTTCTTCTATGACACTGAATTTTTCATATTGCTTTATAAGAGCTCTTTATATGGTTCTTTGTTGTTTGCCTTTTAACTCTACTTATGATGATTCACTTACTTTCATTCACATTTAAAGAATTAAGGCAATGGATGAGGGCCTTGAATTGAAATTTTGGTCATATCCTATAGGTTCTTATGGGAAGATTTTTCACTATCATTTTTTTCTAAATTTTTGCATCTAAAATTTATTTTTTATCTTATCTGAAATTTTGTACATAAATACAAGGAAAGATTGAAAAATACTGTGAATGTTTAAATTTTTTAAAAAATTATTACAGTAATGAACACATTGGCATTAACGTTCCCTGAGAATACAACCCCTAGCTTCAAGTACACCTATCCCACTGTTCTTGCCACTTTCTGAAGCAGTTCTGAGCATCCTATTTCATGAATGCCTTTACAAGGTGCTATTTTTAAAAATACAGTGAATCCTGCTGCTGTCATCCAGAGAAAAAGCTGGCTCGTAAAAACATCATGGGGTGTTTTCATCCACGTTACTCACTGGATCTGGCACCATGGAACTTCTGGCTCTTCCCCAAAGTCGAAATGGCCAAGAAAGGTAAACGGATTTTTTTGTTGTTGTTTTTGTTTTGTACCAGGGATTGAACTGGAGACCTTGCACTTCCAAGGAAGGCAGCCGAACCACTGAGCTAAATCCCCAGCCCACTGGGTAAATGTTTTGAGTCCATTCATGACAGCATAACTGAAAATGCTCATAAAAAGGGTAAGAATGTGGTAAGGTAAAAAGTGGTAAGAATGATGGAGTATGTGTGCTCTGAACAAGGAGGAGTATTTTTAGGGGAATTAATGGTAATTTGTTTTTCACTGTAATAAATTTTTTAAATTTAAATATATACCATATATTAAATATATACTATATACTATATTTTTCAGTCTCAGCTTGTATAGAAGAAAAAACAAAATCAGGACAGCACTATTGCTAACTCACATTATCTGTTGGGTTTTAGTTCTTTAATAATTGCAGACTATTCAAGAAATCACATTTTTAAAAACATACCATGAAGATATTTGCAACTAGAGTAGTTTTCCCTTTCAATTTGTAAGTTAGAGGAAAAAACATGGGATTAAGGAGGGAATATAAATTTTAAAAGGCAAAAAATAACACATATCCACTTTTAGGGATTGTATGCAGTTGAAATTATACTGCACAGATTATCAAATAATGTTTTTTACTTTATCAAAAAATGTTTTCACATATCAGAAGTACTCTATGATTCTTAGAACTCAGAAAATGAGGTAATTTGAATGCCTGCCTGTGAACAGCATCAGCTATAATTGAGTCTTGAGTGATCTCCAGTACATCACATATCATCACAACAAACTTCTCTGAACTCTGTTTCCCAGGAACTTGAAATTACTTCCAGGATTAACAAAGTATGTAGCATCATTTATATTGTAGCATCAACAGT
The DNA here is from genome assembly GCF_000247695.1 of Heterocephalus glaber. The sequence goes on from NW_004624825.1 coordinate 390,271, forward strand.
TTAAAAATAGTTGACATCTCCAAAACAGCCACCTGATTAAAATTATTTGAACTGAGGGCAACTCATACTTTCTTGTTAAATGCCTAGAGAGATAGAGGATGGTGGGGAGCCCAGAACAAGACCCCTAGGCACACGCAATCTAACAAGTGCACTGACCAAACCAAGGTGTTTCCTAAATATTTACATATCATGTTTTGCAATGGAAGTTATTTTTGCTAATTGGGTAGAACTCTAATTTTTCTTAACAGTATTTATAAAACTAATACTTAATACCTTCCCTCATGAGTAGATAAAAATTTATGTCAAAAAGATTAAACTGTTCACTATCCAATGAGATATAATAAGAGGCTAAGAGCTTAGGAAAGCAAAGTAATGGAAGATGGGTAAAATATACAACAGTAAAGGGATACAGACTCTACTCTTTTTTGGCATGAGTGACCCTGTTCTCCTGAAAGCATAATTGTGAGAATCTGAGTCACAGGCTTTTTTCAGATGCTACAAACATAGCGCATTCTCTGATTTCAGCACTTTCCAAACTCACATCCCACAGAATCCTTATATCCAAGAATACACACACAGAACTTTGGTCTGGGAAAACCATTTGAAATACATTTTGTAGGAGGCCTGGGCTTGTAATTTAATGGTAATAGCATGCATTTAGCTTGCACAAGGTCCTGGGTTAGATCACTAGCACCAAGAAAAGAAAAAAAGAAATAAAATATATTTTCAAAAGGATATTTTTCACATGAATACAATATATCATCAGGTAGTGCAATGCTATGTAAAAGATATTAACAATTGTTAATATTTTTTTATATTTAATGAAAATATGAAAAATATATTTAGTATGTTTTATAATATATACCTGTACAATCAATTCTCATTATTTATAATTCAATATTTGCAGATTCACCTATTTGTGATAATTTATTGTAATCCCAAAATAATACCCATAGTACTTTTGCAGTTATTCTCAGATATATGCAGAGTGATGAAAGATTGGAGTTCTCTCACACTGACATTCCCAGGAGAGGTCCAAGGAGGTGACATTCTGCCTTATTTCAGCTCTTATATTGTGCACAAATGTCATTTCCTCATTTTATTTAGTGCCAGGTTTTTCCACATTTTTCTGCTTCAGTGGGCTTTGTCTTGGTTAGTGATTTCACTGTTTAAAACCACTCCTACATGTGCTGAGATTTTATTTACTGTTATTAAGAAGGTATCTGTGATACCCTTTCAGGAGAAAACATGTTTGAAAGATAAGCTCCCATTAAGCATGCGTTATAGTGCTGTTGGCCATGAGTTCCATGTTAATAACCCAACAATGATATCAAATAAAGTGTCTTTTAATAGAAACACATAAGGTTATATATTGATTAATTGACAAAAATCATGTGAGCACAGGTCATCAGAAACCTAACCCTGTATTTTCCCTATAGGAGCAGGAGATGTGGCTCCATATCTACTGATTCAGTTTTCACAGTATCTTTATAGACTATAACTAATACAAATGAGAATGAATTATATGTACAAGTGAGTCAGAAAAACCTTAGGAATTTTAATTTTTAAAGCTGAATAAACAAGGATGAATAAGAACTATTTCTGGTAGTCATTTGCTTATTCAGTCAATATTTTTTATTTTTTACTGTGTGCTGGCTATAAAGTGAGCTATAAAGTGGGGTTCAGCCAAGGATACCCCAGGCATGGTACTTTGGCACTTTGAGTACTTTGAAAAGGACAACAGAAGAGCCTCAGAAATAAAGTTCTCTAATCTTTTCTTGTTCTCCTGTCTCCCACCCCTTGCTCTCACCCAAGCAGTCAAGGAAACCAGATTTCTTCTCCCCAAAGTTGGTCATTGAAACTAGAATCCCTTTTCCCCAAAGCAACCCATAAAAGCTAAACATCTTACTCTAACCTTTTCCTGACTTTCTGTGGAGGAGCTGGCCGTAAAAGAATATTTTGATTTACCTTACCTGAAAGTAGACTGTAAGACCCTCATTGTAGGAGGGTCCTTCCCCATGTTCAGGGGAAGGAATGCTATCCAAAGAGGCCAGAGATTCTGAAAAGACAGCCCTTGCTGAGTTCCCCCATTCAGTCTCCTACACCAGATCATACTTTTTGGCCTATCACATTTCTACACAAGCTTCCACTGTTCATCTAATCTAAGAGTAAAAATAGACAGCTTTCCCTAGATCTTTGAGTCTTTAATCTGAAAGGTCCCATGTGATGGGAACTTTGATTAAATAAATCTCCTGTGCTTTCCTCCAGTTAAGCATTGTCGTAGAAGTGTTGACCTTGCCCCTTCTACCTCTCCCGTGGTGTATAGACATCAACTTGACTTTCTGGACAAAAGTCTAACAGAAGGGCCACCATTTGCACATGTTGGGTAATGTACAAACTGAATGGAGAACACAGATCTAACCACATAATCATGTTAATAAATTAACTATTGTGAACTTGGATAAGTACTTGGAAAGAAAAGAACATGGTTCCGTTAACAAAGAAGCCACCCAACATATATGGAGGATGAGATCTGGGAGAGGGTACTCCAATCAGGCATAGGAAGGGGAGGTAACATTCTATGGCAACTGAGATAAGACTCTTCCACCTGAAGCAGTGCAGGGAAAAGGCAAATAATCCAAATAAAGCCAAACAGATAGGCAGGGGGAGAGCCATTCAAGGCTTTATAAGCCAAGAAATTTTGGTTTTATTCTGAGAAACCACTAATGAGCAGTGGTTAGGTTATTTACCTTAAAAATCACTCTGGCTAAAGTATTTAGCTAGATAGAAGGCAGAATGGGGTGGTTAGGTTCAATGTGGAAAAAACAGTGAAATTACCACAACCTCCCAGAAGTGTTCCTTCAGTATAATTATAGCCTACAAGGGCACAGACATAAATGTGAAGTCTTGACCTTGCACTGAGGGAAGAATGATGAGAAAATTAAGCACAGCCATAATCAAAAGTTTTATACCTCTTATCCTAAATTTATAAACCATGGGAATATGGTGAATTCTTTCAATTATATACAGTTTCTGAATTTCCTTTCAGATGCATACTTAGCCATACAATCATTTATTTTATTAAATATTGTGTATTTATAAAATATTAATGAAACCATGAAAGATATAAAGATTACTAATACAGTATAGACTCATATTCCTATCATCCAATTTTTAAAAAATAGGTCAACAACTTTGAACTTCTCTATAAGCCAAACATTATATTGGTTGTTCTCAAAGTTTCTTGATGTTTCTTTTTTTTATTTTTAATTTTTTCCCCATTAACTTTATTGGTACATTTTAGGTATAAAATACAGTTACATTCATCATTGGGATCTTG
>NW_004624825.1:426648-503187 GCF_000247695.1 Heterocephalus glaber
CAGGACTTCCCGCTTGCAAGCCAGACGGAGGAAACACTGAGCTAAATCCCCGGCCCCTCTGTCTCTTTTGATAGTCACTTTATCTGCAAATAGAATAGCTACTAGAAATAGAAATAGAAATACTGTTTTCCATCCTTTGACTTTCCGTCTATGAATTTCTTTTTTAGTTAAATGTGTTTCCTGTATGCAGCAAATTGTTGGATCTTGTTTCTTGATCCATTCTGCCAGTCTCTTTTGATTGGTGCATTGAGATCATTTACATAGATGGTTATAAATGGTATGTGTTGGCTTATCCTTGTCACATTGTTTTCCTGTTGTTGGTTCCTCTATTTAATCGCCTGCCTTGCCTAGTGTGTTAGTTACTTTTCTCTTATTGCTGAGACAAAATATCAGACATCCAAAGTTGAAGCGGGAAAGGTTTATTTGGCTTACAGTTCATAGAGGTTTCAGTCCATAATCAGCTGGCTCTAAAGCAGGGATGGCAAACAGGCATCATAGAGGAGAAACAACATGATGCACACATGGTAGCAAAGGTAACAAGGGACTTTAACAGTGTCTTTCTGCTCCTTTTATCCTATTCAGACTACCAGGATTAGGGCAGTGCCAAGCCAATTACTCACATGTATTGGTTTAGTAATCACACACCCTTAATCCTAGCATCACACACTCTAGATTCACCCACCTATGACCACATGAGGTGGGGGGGGGGGCGGCACCTAGTCCCAAACCATAACACCAGGTGACTTCTTTCTGTTAGTGCTCATGGAATTGTGGTCTTCATTACCTCTTTCTAAAATATCCTACAGAATATTTTAAGAGCTGGTTTGGTGGTCATGAATTTCTTCAGTTGTTCTTTGTCATGAAAGTATCTTAGTTTTTATTGATTTTGAAAGATAGTTTTGCAGGGTACATCAATCTGGGTTGGAGGTTGTTTTATTTCAGAATTTGAAATACTTCACTTCAAGCTGTCTTTGCCCTAAGGGTTTGTGTTGAGAAGTCTGCAGACCTTCTTAGAAAGAAATCAGGTCTTTCCCCTAAAAAGGTCAAGTCACTTTTATGAAAAACCATCTAAATGTTAACCAGATACAAGGCTTCTACAAAGCATACATCCATATAGACTAGATACTCCCAGACTGTCTGGAAAGGGTCAGATAGCAAATATTTTTGACTGAGCAAACTACATGATCTCTGTACAACTACATGTGGTTGTACAAAAGACTGAAGATATAGGGACAAACAGCCATGCCTGTGCTCCATTTAAACTTTATTTACAAAAATTGGTAGAGAGCCAGATTTACCCCAAGTGCCACAGTTTGCTGGCCCCTTGCTCTTTCTTCTTTAAGTTAATAGAAAACAAAGCCAAAGAGAGGAGCCGTGAATACTCTACACACTTAATTTTTCCATGTAAATCAAAGCTCAGGGTTCCTGTGCTCCCTCTAAAGCTGATTTCTAAATAATATAATAGCTCCTCGGGCTCACCAGAGACACTCTCCCTTTGTCTTGCTTTTTAGTATTCCAGACAGAGCCTCACAGTCAGTGAAGAAGAGAAGATGCAGAGGCCATTTTCAGAGGAATCTGCTGCAACATGACTCCCTCACTTCAAAGAGATGCTCTTGGCTCAAAGCGTTTCTACCTAAGGCCCTGCTTCTTTCTCAAAAATCAAGAACCAGAGTACGAGCCTGCCACCTTGTGGCAAAGAGGAGAATAGACTGAGACACTGTGAGACCAAGACATCCTAAAGAGCCAGAATAACTGCGCCCTTTGCAACAAGTACTGGACTGTGGTGCTATTCAGGGAGCCAAAAAAAAAAACTACAGTTCTGTGCCCTCAAGGAGCTTAGGATGTGTAAGAGAGGAGGTGGACATAAATCCCTCCAAAATATGGAAACATATGTAAAATTGCAAACGTGAAAAAGTCTGAAAGAGTTATACAATATGCTCTGCAGTAAACAAAAGTGATTCAACACAGGCAAGAGAAAGTGCCCCTGAGAAAGGTACTTAAATTGAGGCCTGAGGTGAGTAGACGCCTCAGGTGAAAAGTGAGGGACAATGAATCTAGACTCAGCAATAGTAACTATAAAAAATCCATGCCTGGAGGAAAGGGAGAAAGAGTTTAGGGATCACCCCATAAGAAATAAAGAAAACAGAATAGTAGAAAGAAAATCATAGAGAGATAAAACAGATGTAAGGAACAGCCAGCATCCAAGGAGGAGCCTCTTGCTTCCACATCTGAGATCCTGTGTGGCTGGAGAAGGCACAGCCATGGCTCACTGGGTGCCAGAGACGTCTTGGTGATAGAATTTACTGAAAATGCTTCCTCTAGTGCATCAGGAAAAGCTACTCTAAAGGAAATAACTCTCCAGAGATACTGTTAGCAAGCTGCCCCTGGAGGATGCCACAGAAAACTTGTGGCTACTGAGGGCTCAGCAGCCTGGAGCCCAAGCTGATACCCATAGGAAGAAGCCACATAGGAAGCCAGGTGCACTGCAGGGGATACCTCAGAGCCATGCACTCCAACTAAGAGAAAATAGTTCTTCCTCTTCCAACATAATGCTGGTGCCCTCAACTAACAACATTTAGTGTCATGCCACTTGGCCAAGGAAAAATATTTCAAAGATCCAGCTGAGCAATCAATGCAGACTTAAAGGTGTAAGGCCATAAATTTTTAACCACCACACATTTGCTTCTATGTGGAGAGCTTTCTAGAAGACTAACAAGAGTAGATACAAACAGATCAGTTAGATGATGCTTAAATAAGCTAAGAGAGGGAGGCAGAAATGGCAATGACCTAGAGGTAGTAGAAGAAATAACATGAGCAAGTTCCCCATGGACTATACAAAGGACACCAAATATCTGGGCTTATCTTCCTATGCTCACTGGGCTTGCAGAAGAGCTGCCTCAGAGAGCAAGAAGGGAGAGCTGTCACAAGCCCAAGACAAGAGGTGGACAGCACCAGCTGTACTGGGGCAATTCTTGGTATACCAAAGGCACAGGTGTAAGACTGCCCTGAGAGATGGACTTGCCAGGCTTAACAAAAACACCAGGTGTGATCACAGTGACACCCAATCCACACAAACATGCTAGACCACAGCTAGGTTTGCAAGGGCAGGGCTTTGGGTCTGAAAAATTATGAGAAAAAGCATGAGTTGTGAGAAACCATCACTCCCATTTTTAATAAGCTTTTAAATGAAAGGCTTTTTGTTTAAAGCCAGCAAGCCTGGCCTTCAGGGGCTTCATAAAAGCCTTCAGTTTACCTACTGTCTCAAAATCATCAGGGAGGAGGGTCCAGGTTGAGGGAGAGTGCCACAGCATGTCCCCAAGAAAGAGTTGTCCTTTGTTCTCCAAAATATTAACATCACCAGGTGGCAGAACTTGAGTACCTCAGGATTGAAGAAATTTGTCAACCACTACAATTTACTACTTAATCATGAAAACAAGCATTTAAAATAACTTCCTCCAGAGAGTCAAACTGCAGTGGAGGGAGGAGGAGGAAGAGCAGGTGACTGCTGCTTTTTTAATAAACTCTGCATGGGGTTTTTTTTGTTTGTTTTGTTTTGTTTTTAATGTCTTCACTGAGTGAAGACAAGAAAATTGTTATATGAGTATGACATTGGACTGGAATTTTAATAATTTGAGGTTATTCTTGGGTCTGAAAGTAACTGGAGGACCTTTGTTATGGCTTGTGTCTAGATGTCCCCCCAAAGCATCATTCAGTTATAGGTGGGGCTTTTTCAGAGGTGGCTGGATCTAGAGTGTGTGACACTGGGATTGATTCATGGTGCAATGCTAGGATTAAGGGTGTAAGTACTATTCACCCTAAGTCTCCTGGATAAGATACAAGGGGTAGAAAGCCCTGTGGTTGTCCCTTGTTGCTTTGCTACCTTCTGCCCACCATGAGCTTTTTCTCCTCTGCAATGTCTGTCTGCCATCCACCCTGCCTTGGAGCCAGCTGATTATGGTCTGAAATCCCTACAAACTGTGAGCTAAATAAACCTTTTCCCCTTTAACTTTCAGTGTCAGGTATTTTGTCTCAGCAACAAGAGAAAAGTAAGACAACTTTTTATTATCCGAATTTAAGAAGGTATAGGATATCCCTGAGATGGAAAAGAAAGTTTCCCTGTGTCAGCACCCTTTTGAATTAATCTCTCTGGATTTAGTGGCATCTGTAGGAAGTATGCTAAGAGAGTATGGCCTAGAATTGAACTCTGCTTGTTTGGTGCAACTAAGATTTGGACAAGTCTGAATGTAGGGGTAGCCTTTGTTTCTGAGATAAAGCTGTGCAAGCTCCTTCATTCCATGATACTGCAGCAACAAATCAAAATTCTGTTTTGGAGTTGTGAATTGATATATCAAAATGAGCAGTATGGTAAAACAGACCATCCTGGTGGATTTGCAAAGTAAAACTTAGTGAACAACTTCTTGAACCTTCCTGTTCATAAAGACAATAAAAAATTTTTTTAAAGATATGAAGGAAAATGGGTGAGGATTTTTTTCTGGACAGTTCTGCTGCACCTCCAGCCAAGGTTATTGTTACGGTTTATATTTAGATGCCCCCCCACCAAAGCTTCATGCTATCATAGTTGGGACTTTGGGAAGGTGATTGGATGATGGGGCTGTGATACTTGTCAGCGAATTAGTCCACTGATGACTTCATGGCTAAATGTGAGGGTGGGAGGTAGCCTAGTCTGAGGAGGTGGGTCACTAGGGGTGTGGCCTGGAAAGATATATCTCCCTTTCTCCTCCCTTGATCTCTCTCAGCTTCCTACCGGCATGCTTTAAGCAAGCCTCTTCTGCCATGCTGCCCTGCCAACTTCTCCTCCCTTTAATTTGTAGGAGGCAGATATCGTGTCCCAGAGATAAGGAAGTAATTAGTACAGCCATGGTGTGGGAGGCCTGCCTTTAACTTCAGGTTTAGCAAAGGGGGACTTCATAGGACCACGAAGGGGACAGAGTGGATTGCTGATTCCTCCTTGGGAAACTTGGAGAGTGGTGGTGTCTCCCAGGTGTGGCAACTTCCTGGGGCTTGACCCTTTTTCTTGCGGAGCACTTAAGAGGTTCCATGGCAACGCTCCTCTTTCAACAGGCACCACACACCACCCCCACCCCCAACACCCCAGCTGCTGCGGCTGACAGCCGAGAGTCCACTCGGCTCTGCCGTGGCCCAGAAAAAAATGCCCATCTGTCATTCTAAGGACAACTTCTTTCTAAATTTAATTTGACGGGCCATAAACTGCAAAGCTGTAACAGCTTAGTTGCCAACCACAAATAACAGTTCCAAGAGAGATCATTCGTATTTCAACCATAAAGAGAAGAAAAGGAAATAATTTAAACTTCTCCGCTAGGGTGGAGCTGCAAAGTTCATCATTATTGTGCAGAATTATATTGTCATTAATAAATTTCCTACTTATTAGACTTATTAGCACGAATTCCTAGAAAACAAAGGGCTTAATCAGACCCGCTGCAGTCCAGCTCAGCATCTGGAAGCTGGCCCGGGAGAAACGCCCCGCCCTGAGGCCCGACGCCTGCGCAGTGGCGCCGGTTTCCTATTGCTCTGCAGTGCGCATGCGTTACGACATTCGCTCTTTTTACTCCCGCGAAACTGCTGGCTCTGGTACTCCTCCTGCGGGAAATAGAGTCTTCCCTTTGGGAAACCGGGTGACCGATTTCGAGATGGTTAAGGGTGGTTTCTGGAGCCGCTCTGTCCTGGGGGCCACGCCCCTCTACACTGCCCGACCGGAGGCTGGCGCTCCCCTGAATACCTGGGCTTAGGCGGGGCTCCAAGGGGCGAGGGGCCCTGGCACTCTGGTAAACTTGTTAAGAGTTAAATAAAATTCCTAAGGCCTTAAAGAGCATAATAAATCGTAGCTATTTTACCTGTTTCCTTCGGATGCCAGAAACTATTTAGCTCTTCCTCTTCGAGATTAATCTCGTGTGCTCAATTATCTTATCTTCCGTTTCTCAAGAATTTATAACTGGTCGCCACACCTGCGGCCTTCACTTTATTCCTTCCTAAATGGACCTTCTTCAGCCCGTCCCCTCCACCATTTATAAATATACTCGTGTTCTCTATGCTCCTCTCTCTCCGTATCTACCTTTTCCTCTCTTCTTCCTCTCATGAAAACTGTAAATTTATCACATTCGTTTCTTCTTCACCCCACACATCTACAAACTCAACTTACTGGAATCTAGCTGTTTCTACCTGTTCCGTGAAAATTGCCCCCGGCCAAGTCCACGGTGACCTCGCCGCCGAGTCCAAGGAACAGCTGTCAGTCCTGCGCTCTCAGAGCCTGACACATCTGTCTGCCTGTATCAGTCACTCCCTCTGCTGCTTTCGCTACTTTCCTTAATACGCACACTCCTGGTTTTCCTACCTCTCTGATCACTCTGTTGTTTGTTTGTTCGTTTTGTTTTTTGTTTTGGTACCAGGGATCGAACTCAGGAACTTATGCTTCCAAAGTAGGCGACGGAACCACTGAGCTAAATCCCTGGCAGTTTTGTTTTGGGGGGTTTTTTCCTCTGATCACTCTTTACCTGCCACATGTCTTCCTTCGCCTTCCCTTTTGTTGGTTCCCTTTCATGTCATTGTCTTAGTGTACTGATGACTCTCAATTCTGTACTTCTAGCCCAGATCTTTCCTCCGAGCTTCAGGCTCTTGGCTGTCCCACGGGCATGTCAGACTCAACACTACTAAAATATTTCTTTTCCAGTAACCCTGTGTAAACATCTATACCTTGCCTTTCTCCTATGTTCCCGATCCCTGTGAGTGGCATCTTTTGCTGTCTCACTCCAGAAATCTAAGAGTCACCTTTGACTCCTCCCTCTCCATCATGCCCAGTTGTGAGCAGGTTCCCTAAGAAAACAAGATTCTGCACATTGTATGCAGGTGGTTTATTGAGGGCTGTTCTCAGGAATAGCACCGGTGAGGGATGAGGAATTCCAGATGGAGGAGTGTAGAGGAAAGTTGAATAGTTGAAGTTGTAACAGTGGCCCAGGATGGCCCTTCAAAGTTCTTCCACACTGAGGCTACAGGTCAGACACATACCCCTCAGTCAACCAGTGAGAAGGTGTGAGCTGCCTTCAAGAGGAGCATGATCTTGGGTGGCTCGCTAGGAGGGAAACTCTTGGAGGAGTTGACTGAGGGCCATCATCCACCAAAACATTCAGCATCTGGAGGGATGCGTGCCTAGCCTTAAAGAGGGAACCAGGCAGAGCATCACACCACAACACCCACTGCACCCCTTATACTCAGTCACCAAGTGTTTGACCTGTTTCTACATTTTAATTTTCATACCAGATCTCTCCATTTTCAGACTTTCTTTACTATTCAAAAAATAGGAGACACTGTGCCATGAACAAAGCAATGGGCCAGGCACAGTTCCAGCTCTCAAGATGCTTACAGTCTAGTTGGGGAATGAACAATCACCCATATATAGACTTTAAAACCATAATGTGAACCTGAGTTCATATAACAGGGGAGACTTGCCAGTCAGAGTTGGGGAGGAGGCAGGGAAAGCTTCCTGAAGAAATACCATTTTAACTGGAATCAAAAAGATGAACAAAAGTTAACTAGTGTGAGCTTGGGTGCTTGGTGGATGGGAATGAGAGGTGTGGACACACAAAGGCCCTAAGACAGGTGGGACAAGACACTGGAGGACCTGAAAGACCAGCAGGTCTGGAATGCAGAAACTGAGGGGAAGAGTACAAAGAGATGAGGATGAAGACTCAGGCAGGAGCCAGGTCCTGCAACACCAATATTTAGGTCATTTTCTCCTAAAAGTAATGAAAGCCACTGAGTGGTCTTAATTTCTATATAGTATATTGATGTGTCTTAGTTAAGCAAAATATTCAACTATTCCCAATCAATACAGATCAACTGGATCATATAAATAAAATGGTTTAAGGTTAAATTCTGTTAATACTAAATCCTGAAGGCAAAAATAAAAAATTTTAATGCAGATATTATTATAGTGGAGTGCTTATCTCTAAAGGCTACTGTGTTTCCTCTAAACAGTAACACCTAATTAGTTACTGACTTGCTTACTAAATGCTAGTTTGTGTTTTTTAATAAATTGACTTAACAAAACATCTTTACAAAGTGGATACTGGAAACACAGATCCAGAGTATGACTTGCCCAAGTTCTCATAAATGGCCAAGTAAGACGTGAAGCCAGATGTCCAGTTGTAAAGCTAAAGTTCTCGATTGTAACACAGAAATACTCCATTTAAGCTTTGGGAACCAACCAACTTTATGTGGCTTTACTGACTATTGCAAAGCAGTATTCTTCAGCCAGACTCCCTGCACACATCTGTGCCAACTGAAGCCCAGATTCAGTTGCACATGCACACACACATATTCTTAATCAACATCAACAATCACAGACTACCTATTGAGGGCTAGCCCTAGAGCCAGGGCACTGTCCCCTAGGTGATCTGAACCAATGCTAACTTACTCTTCCCTACCTTACCAGACCATCATTTTGATGTCCCATATTCTGGCACCACCAACAGTAACAACTATGCGCTAAAGAAAGTAAAACACCTAAATATGGTAAAATGAGAATAAGGTGAATCCACTGTAGTCACCTCCTAATAAAATTATGATCATTGGTGTGATTTTTCTCTGCTAAAACGAGCACTCAGTTCCTAATCAAGAGAATATACCAAACCTACATACAGTGTAAACATTTGTGAAAATAGCCACTAGATGTCAGCCTTGAGCTGCGATGGTGTTTCCTAGAAAGGCAAAGAAGCAAGCTCCATACAGTATTAGGAATTGAGCCCAGACTCCCTAATGGAAAACATTTGGAGTTTGGGTCATTTTCTTTGCAGTGAACTACAATAGGAACCATACAGGCTTTTTTAATGAAACACATGATTTAATTTTTCAACAAGTACAAAGGTAACAAATTAGAGCATGTCATTCTGCTCAACATGACAAAATGGGTCCCCTTCTCCTTTGGAATAAAAACCGAAGTCCTTATTGCAGCCTCTGACACTGCACTCCTCCTACTCCTCCATTTTCAGCCAGAGTTCTGAACACATCTGAAACTCTGCCAAAATCCTGTACCTGAAAGTTGAATTCATTAAATTCAAGTGTGCCCATCTTACCAGAGGGCTTCCAGAACCTTTTCTTAAAAAGCAGTGGCCTACTCTACCATGCCTGTAACTCTACCTCCTTACCCTTACTTTTCTTCGTAACACTTACCACCATCTAAGCTACATTCATTTATTAATTGTCTCCCTGGAATTAGCTCTCTGCTCACTGCTTTATTCCTAAACCCCAAGAGTACAAGGCTTATTGGTGCTCAATAAAAACCCACCCACCTCCACCCCCCAAAAAAATTACCTGAATTCATAGATATTCAGAGGCCAGAATTCAGAGGCATTTGTTTGTTGTCATTCAATAAACACGTATTAAATTCCTAATACAAAGGAACAGAGTTTGGCATGGTGGCACACGCCTATAATCCCAGCTCTCTGGAGAAGCAGAGGCAAGATCACAAGCAAGTTTGAGCTCAGCATGGACAACTTATCAACTTAGTCTGACCCGGTTTCAAAATAAATTTTTTAAACCAATTGGGGGTGTGGCTTAGTACAGAGGTCCATTGTTCAATGTCCAGTACTACACACACACAAATCAATGTTATGTGGATATGTCACAGCTGCCTATTACCAATAACTGTGGAACAAAAGAAATATGATGAATGCATCCATCTTGGCACTTCATTTACTACCCTGCCTCCAAACAGAAGACTGTTTAATTCTTAAAATCTCCCTTGAAAGAGGGAGTTCTATAGAGTAGGAGCCTTTGATTCCCTTCTGCATTTGGAACCCTTTTCACCCCTCAGCATGATCTATTTCATGTTCCTGGCTTTGATCCTCAGTTTGCAGTTGAGTGGGTGGTGGTGTTTTTCTGTCTAGAAGACTCACAATTAAGTTTCATGTTTTCTATGTCCATCCTCACCATTCCTACACCTCATTCCACTGGTTTAAAAACAAGATTATCACCACCATCATCACCTTCTACATGAAATTTTTGAAAACAGGAAAAATAATCCACCAAATACATATGGCTGGGTTTCCATCAAATCAATAGTAAATCACAGGCTTCTTTGGATGCTAACCAACTTTGGCCGTTCTGCAGCCTCTCTAGCCCCACAGGTGCCATCATCTGGAAGAGGCAAAAGGATGAGGGAGAGATGCTTAAGGAGGTCAGCAATGAAAGATGATTTTTTTTTTAACTATGGAAGAATAACTAGTAAATCTTAGGTGATTTTACTCTCCAACACAGATGCACCTGAAATGCTGGTGATTTCTTTTTACATGGGAAAGATGTATGAATTTCAAGTAGAGAATATGTTTATGCATTCTCATGAATTTACAAGGTATGGTTTATTTGGATATTTTCTCTCCTCTTAAAGAAATTTTAGTCCTATATTTTGACAGTTGACAAGCATATCAACATTTCTCTGAAATCTCTTATTACTTTGAACTAGAACTAAGCACATCCCATGCATAATTCTGTTAAATTTCTCCTTATGGAAACATTCCAAATAAATGTGGCCACTTGAAAGGTGCTAACAATTAAAACAATACACTCATTTCAAGATTTTATTTTACCCTAAAACAACATGGCTACATAACCGTGACCTGCAAATTTAAAGCTTGTTCAGATACATCTGAGACCCAGATAAACTATGAATATTGGCCCACGAGATTATTAGGATGACTTAGCTACCTTATAGTATTATGCAGTGGGCAAACTTCAGCCAGGAATACCTTTTCGAACTCATAGCAAGAAATTGAGCCAAATCCCAGACTGTGGTCCTCACTGTAGTTCTAAATTTCTGCTTAGAGGGCTGGGGATTTAGCTCAGTGGTTTCACTGCCTGCTGTGCAAGCGCAAGGACCCGAGTTCGATCCCCGGTACCCAAAACAAAAAACAAAAACAAGTCAAAATTTCTTAGAATATGTCATGTTCCTCTTGAAGTGAATTAAATATGGGGTTGGAAACCAGTGTTTCACAGGTAATTCTTGCCCTTTCAAAGTTCTGATGTCACAGACTAATCAGGAGAAAATTATTCATGAACTATATAGCCCAAGAACAACTGTTCAGAAGAACAGCCAAAAGTGGAAGTAAGGCAAACTTATCCAGAAGCCAGTCATGATGGCATGCCTGTAATCTCAGAACTCTGAGAGGCTGAGACAGGAGAATCTTGAATTCAAGCACAGCCACAGAAACTTAAGTGATTTAGTGAGATAATGTCTCAAAATAAAAAGGGCTAGGGATGTAGCTAATACAAAGGCCTTGGGTTGGATCCCCACACTACAATTTTTTTAAAAAATCTGCCCTTTCCTTCAATCTGTCTCTCCACCTTTTCACTTACCTACAGTTTAACCAGTATGTATCACACCCTTTCCTCAGTAATATCCAACTTGCCTATCCCCTTCACTGGTCCTCACTGAAGATTAGTACTTCAACTCAGTGGGTCCAAAACAAGCCTGAGAAGTAGCAGAAGCCAAGTTCACTAGCTGTTTAACTCTGCACATTAGACTTTGAAAGCACAAACCAAGTTACGTCTTTACATTGGACCCTACACTCAGGTGTGGTGAATTTTCTGGCCCAGGGACTCTGGCTTTCCAACTCCTTGTTACTGCCCACTTGAGTTGAAAGCAATAAAGATCTCCATTCCCACTGGCCTCTGCTGGCTAAATATGTGAGGCAGGCCCGTGGAACTGTTAATGACATGGATGCCCTTGTTCCCAACCTTGTTTTCCCCCTGGCACACCAGGGCATGCTAGTCTCCAGAGAGAAAGGGGGACCTATCTCCTCTCTTGAGCCTAAGCCATCTTCATTATTATAATTTACCAGATGCCCTACATTTGGGGGATCTACTGGATATTTGCCCAGCCCAAAATAAAAACACTTCAGTCTTCATTTGCTATCAATCCCTGTATAAAGTCTCCATCAGCCACATTGTTGGAGAATGAGTTGCATCAAATCTATCTTAAACCCCTTATATTTTTGATGCTCTTACTCAGATCCAATGTGACAATGAGGGATCACCAAGCTCAGCCTATGATGGCGGCTGATTTGAACAGCCACATGAATCTAGGCAACTGGCCTTGGCAATGGCGCAGGTCACAGCAGCTTTTACCGTGTTGACTAGAACAAAACAGTCTTGGCTGGATTCCTCAGATGTCAAACAATAACTGAGATGAGAAAAAACAATCCATTCTAGAAATGAGGTGCAGCTTTTCTTTGGACCAAATAATGAGCAAGCAGAACTCTGGCCTTGGGCAAAGATAGATGAGAGAGACATTCCCAATGGCTTTTGATGTACAAAGTACTTCTGCTTCTCAAGGACTTTGCAGCCCAGATAGGGCAGGGAGGGCAAGGCGCTTGCTAGAGCCAGGAAAAGAGCTCCTTAAAGCAGGCCATTCTGCAAGCAGCAATAGGGAGTCACTATGGCTGGAATGTGCAGGCCTCCAGCATGGTAGCTCTAAGGCATAGGCACAGTTCCCTTGTGCTCCTAGGCCTCACCAAGGGATGAGTAACCAAAGCTGCAAGCAGAGAGTAGAAGAGAACGATTAGAGTGCTAAGAATCACAGAATCCTGTATTTTTTGTGTCAGCAATGGGCACAGCTACTTGCCCAAGTCAAAAGCCTGGCAATTCTGGGGTCCCCATCACAACTCACATCCAAGTTTACCCCCTCCACAGCTCAGTTACTGCTTCATTTCAGGTAATCCTCTCTCATCTAGAAAAATGCAAGTATCATACTAACTGGTCTTTGCTCTGGTCTGTTAGCAAAGTATCCTCTCTAAAACATTCATCATGGCACTCAGCTTAAAATTCTCTCCATACATTCTACAGCCTTTAATATAAAACAATACCAGATACTGGGTTTAAATATTTTTAAAACCTCCACAGATAACTCCCAACAAGTATCTAGTTATGAGAAACACTGGTTAAAATGTATTTTTAAATTGCTCTTCTGTTTAATTGTTAATGTCAGGAAAAATGAATGCTTCTCCATATTTGTGATTTTTTTTTATTATTAAAGTGTTAACGGTTGCTTCTGAAAAAAAAAAAAAAAGAAAACAATACCAGATAGCCTAAATTGCATTTTGCCTTGGACTCCATGTTACTTGACTGGTGATTAGCCTTCAAATGCCATTGTAAACACTTTGCCTAGTTTTCAAGTAGTTTTTTCTCAGATTATTAATCTCCTTCCTCTTTGCTCCCCATCATCCTTTCTCAAGTCTGAGCATGACTCATATCCTTCACCAGGAGAAAAGTTCCTTAACATAGGGACCTCATCTCTCATCTCTGGATTTGTAACAGCTGGCCAGCAACAGCACCAGAAGGGTCTCCAAATACTGGTGACCCCAAAATGAGTAAAACACAGTTCCTGCCCTTGAGAAGCAGAGTCTAGTTAGAAGAGTTACATAAACTATAATACACTGCACATACTAGAACAGATGTATGATCAAAATGTTATGTAAACACCTTTCATCTCTACATTCACCATCTTATACATAGCACTAGTTACACTGCTGAATTTTTGCTTGACTCTCCCTGACACTATGAGCTTAAGATAAAGGCTAGAAAGTTAGAAGGAAAACTCAAGAGTTCTCAGTGCCTTGTACAGAATCTGACACACTGAATTTAGGGGGTAATTAATTATGCCCTTTCTAAGAGATGACCAGGAAGCTAAAAACAGGAAAGTCATCTCCTAGAATGAAAGGGAAAGGTGGTAATCTAAGCAGACATACAGCATATGCAAAAACATCAAGTGGCCAAGCATTCTGGGGAAGGCTTTCTGATAAGTACAGCTGATTTTAGGAAGATATTCAAAGTATATTCAAAGCCCAATAATATTCTGCCACCTTATTCTGTCCTAGGAGACTCACTGAGAAGCAGTAGTTATCCGAGATTCACTACTTATGAAATATGCTGACAGGTTCTGACCTGGCAAGGGCAGCTATAAATTCTTAGATATGGCATAACTCAGAGATGGTCAAAAGAATGACACAAAACAGCACGAAGCTTTTTCAGTTTTCACTCACTACAGACCAGGATGGCTCAAATTCAAGTACAACTAAGGATGAAAACAATGGTTTCCCCTTATCTGGGGAGTGTAATCTGTAAATTTTCTTAGTAGAGTTCAATAAAAGAAGTTTTAGAAAACATGTCTCAGACAGAAAAAAAAAAGGCCAATGATTTAGTAACAGAACTGCATAGTTAACAATGGAATGCTTTACATAACATGACCCATGCTTTTGAGCTAGCAGAATCACAACTTCAGGCTTTCTTCTAAACTAAATCCATTAATGTGCCTAGATGACAAAGAATCAAGTGGAAATGGTTTGTATTTTTATTTTGGTTTGTATTTTTCATTTACAAAAATTTGCTCATGGGGAGGTACACACACACACATACACACGGCAAGCTGACCACTCATGCCCTTTATCATTGTTATACATTTGCCCTATTTCTATAACCTGTAAGCCAGGACTGGACCATTACGGACTCAGAGGAAAGGAACCTGGTCATCACATGCAGGGGACAGACTTGCACTTTCCTCCCCTGCTGTCTACTCTGTGGAAGGCTTTAGAGTGGGCATCATGTACTTGGTTTCTGAGGGTGTTGTGCTGCTCCACTCATAGTAGGGAAGGGAATACATCCTCTAACTAGTTTCATTTAAATAAATTATCTAAAGTCTGGTGTGCATAATTTCTAAAACACAGATGAGCAAGTAATCTGTTCAGTGTTGTTTGAAACTTTTAAAATAAAGGATGCTGACTAGAATTTTCTTTACATTAAGTGGGATGTGTGATTTTGCAGCCCATTATCTTTACACCTAGAAAAGAAGGCAAAAGAGAAGAAATTATAAATGTGGAATTTAGAAATGCCTTATATGGGAAGAAGTGTTAAGAGATAGAAGTGACACAGATGGAAAATCTTAGCAGCAAAAAAGCAGTACAGGATTACAATGAAACTCTAGGGACATGAAACCATTGTAGTGTTTCTGGGTTTGCACAAAATCTACCATGAAGAAGAGCTGACCAAGTTGTAACTCTTTCCTCATAAAAATTCAAATATACCTATATGGGAAACGTTCCATAAAATGTCAAGTTTGCTCATATAATCAGTCAGTAAGCAAAAATTCTTGACAGTAATATTTGCAAAAAAATTTACCCCATGACATTCTTTATACTCTTCCAAATCTAGGAACATATCTATTATAAGAAGGGCTACAATATCAGACTTCATTTACATATTAGTGTTTGCATTTTTAGTAAAAATATTTACAACTAGGACACTGACATTTGCAATGTCTTTTTAAATTCAAATTTATTATGACTCTTAAGGAAATACGTGATTAGGCAGCCAAGCTTCTTCTAAGCTGTGTTAAAAATGTTTTTAGAATTGTTATTTTAAAATTTTATTCCAGTGTATACACTTTAGTTTTCAATACAGAAAGATAATAAGATGACCATTTACAATTTTATGTATTTGGGTAGAGTGAATAGAAAGTAACATTGAATCAAACTCCTAAACTAAAATATCTGGATAATCAAGTAAAATATTTTATGTGTGCCTGTGTACATACGTATATATTATTTTTAGTTACTACATGATGATTCAAAACTGATCTGAAAGTCTAAAAACTGGAGTAGCTGATTATGATCAAATTCAACAATTCCATCATTTCTTTCATAGTAAAAAAAAAGAACCCAGAATTTAAATGTACTAGAACCATACAGCCAGTGTGACCATCTTCCTTTCTTTGGAATAAATCTACTTCCTATCTAAAAGCCAAAAGCTAAGTAAAATCTGGCTACCTCAAGGAGCTATGATGAACACCTACACACACTGTATTATACAGCTGGACCGTGAATGCTTCACCCTGGAGAGGAGAAATTCTGGAGGTCATTTCCAAACTCACTGCAACAGAGAAGACTTTAGAAAGGCCACTTGACAGCCAAGCATGGTGGCACACTCTTACAATCCCAGCTACACGGGAGGCTAATGCAGAAGGAATTCAAGGCTAGCCTGGGCAACTTAGCAAGAGACAGCCTATCTCAAAACAGGCTGAGGATATATGAAGCTCAATGTGAAGGACTTGTGTCCAATCTCCAGTTTAAAAAAAAAGAAGGAAAGAAAGAAAAGGGGGGGGGAAAGAAAAGCAAAGCAAGAAATAAAGCTACTTGATAACAGAGCCAGTCGTATGCCTCATGCTGTAAAAGTTGCTGTTGTCCACCACAAATCTAAAAGCAAAAGAAAATTAGAAAAGGATTTTCCAAGAAACATTTTAAGACACATCTAAAACCTAAAGTTTGATTGTAATCTTTGATGAAAAGATTGTCACTCAAACATTTATTTTATATTCTTGCTTCTATGGAAAGATTTAAGAAGACTGATTATAGTTTCTGTCCAACCTAGGCCCTCACTGCCTGGTGCTGAGGGCCTCTTCAGAAGGTGTAATTATTTCAGTTCTGTGGTTGAGAACCCATCGTGATTTGTTTCTCTCTGGATGTACTTTTTGCTTTCCCAGAACATGTGACATTTCCTCTGGTCTTCACAACAGTCCTTTGAGAAGGGCAGGACAAGCAAACCCTCCCCATTTCTATGGGTGAGGAGAAAAAGCCCGTGACTCAGGAAGTGTCTCACTATTAGTAAAGCTATGATACTAGAACTAAATGCTGTCATGAGAGAGGATGACATAAGAGGAAAAGGATGCTACCTACTATCATATATGCTCAGGAAAAATAAAATAATACATTTTCCCAGGGAAAATGTATGTAATATTTATGTGATATTCAAGATGTTAAATGTTAGAAATGAAACACATCACTAGTTTTCCTACATGGCATATAAATAAATGTAAATAATTACACTATTCAAACTAAAACTCCATGAGTGAGGCTTTTTACTTAATTCCTCCTTATGAAGACTGCTTTAAATCTAGTAAGAGTGATTCATCATCCTCTACTTTCACCTGAGGTTTAAAAGTTACTTTTAAAGGCTCAGGGGTTGAGATCTCCCCTCCTTCTTGGGAAGCACACGCCGCCTTGGCTTCCTCCTGTTCTGTTTCACTGAGCTCATCAGAGTGAAGCTCGGGGATGGGGACCAGAGATGGACTCCGGGCAATGATATCCATGCCCATCTCTCTGCCTGCATCCTGACCTTCGGCCACAGTTGGGTCCTTGGCCTTCCTAAGGCTGGGCATCTTAAAAGCTTCCCTTGAGGGAGCAGCATTAGAAATAGATTTCTTAAATCTTTCCCCTGACTGCCGCAGCCTCTCCCCTGACTGCCGAAGTCTCTCTCCTGACTGTCTCAACCTCTCTCTCCTCTCAGGTGTCACTATTCTCGTTCTAATTCTGTTTACTTTCTTGTCTAAGTTCTGCCTTGTCTTCTGCATGTTTTCTTTGGAAAATGCCTTTTTGATGTGATCAATGCGCTCTTTGCCTGACTTTCTAAACCTGGCAGATCTGCTTTCTTCGACATAATATTCCTCGTCTGAAGAGAGCTCTATTGGAGGATCAAAGGCTTCATCAAAGGCTTCATCTTCTTCCTCCTGATTCTGGGTGAGGTTTCTGTCTTTGACAATAGACAGGGATGTTGGACACTGAATCTCCTCCTAAAGAAAAGAAAAGCATAGTAGGTGAGTGCTTTCTTTGCAGTGTAGAACAGCTCTTTGACCTGCTGGCCACATCCTGCAAACTTCCTCCACAAGCTGTTTATCCTCTACCTGCTCCTTAAATGTTGGCATTTCCCAGGGCCAATGAGAAAGAATTCTCGTTGACCCTCAAGAACACTTTAGTACACCTCTCTACTTCTCCTAACATGAAGATACATACAAATGATGGGCAGATTTCTCCACCTGGATGTAACACACCTCAAACTTACGAAGTCCAAACACCATGGCCCATCCATCACCCTCTCCACTTTTACTTCTTCTCCTGTACCTCTCAGCACTAATAACCATCCAGGTGCTACACGATAGAAACCTCAAAACCATCATCCCCAGTATTTTTTCTCCCTCTCATCGTACATTCAACTGGTCACCAAGCCCTGTTGATAATAACTGCTTAATAACTCACATGTTCCCTCCTCTCCTTCTACCAATGTCTTAATTCAGGTTCTTGTCATCTCATTCCTGAACTGTGTAATAACTTATTTCCTGGTCCCTCTACTACAGAACATCACACGTATTACCTGAGAAACTTTACTGAGGCACACCCCCGATTATTCTCTTTAGAACTTTTCAGAGATTCCTCCATACTTACAGGAAAGAATTCAAATTCTTAAGTATGCTCAGAGTCTCTTTAGTCAACCTGACTCATTTTCTGTCTTCACTAGCCCAGTAACACATACCACTCTCAATTCCTCAAATATAAAATGTTTCCATTCCCCTGTATATAGTTTCTGGTATCTTCAATGACTCACCTCTTTTCTACTTTATGAATGGTATCTTTCTTCAAGAATCAATTCATATGCCCCAACTTCCCAAGTTAGCTAATGTTATTTCCAATTTATACCAAAAGAACACGTACACACCACTATAAGTTATTACAGTTTGAAATGAATTGGAATTCTACTCACTTATATACATATTCCTGGGCCCTACTGTGGTATCAGGTTCCTCAAAGCAGAGATAGTATGTCTTAATTATGATTTACTCCTAGCATGTATAGTCACTAATAATAAATTACTACTGGATTAAACAAAAAACTTGTGCCTTCAACAAAGAGTTATGAAACTATCACCATATATTACTCAATACTGCAGGAACTGAGAACCCTTATTTTAAAAACAGTGAAAGAAATCATTTGTTTCTTGGACAGAGAGAGACAAATAAATGCGTAAAATATACAGTAGGTTTCACAGCAATGAATGCTAAGGTGGCAAAAGAGGGAAGGGGATATTCAGTGATGGGGGATACTCATTGCTGTTTGGAAATACAGTGGTCAGAGAGGCCTAATAAGGTGACATCTAAGCCCAGACCTGAAGGTTGTACAGGAAGAAGAGACACTGAATAGGGCAGTGTGGCTAAAACAGAGTAACCAAGCGCCAAGAGGAAAAAGAAGTGTGAGAAAGATAGCACATGGGCCATGTTACAAAGGACTCTGTGTCCAATAAAAAGAACAGTGGCTTCTATTCTGAGTATGACAGAAAGACTTTTAAAGATTTTGAGATGATCTGACACATGCTGTATAAGAATGACTCTGTTTAAAACAAGCTACAGAGGCAAGGTAAGATAAGAGCCAACAGGATCTGCTGCAAAGAAGCAGATACCTAAAATGAGGATGAGAGCAGGAGGAAGAGACTGGTAGGGAAAGATAAGATCCCAACATGTCTTTGAAATGCCCACTGGATATGCAGACAATTTCAAAGTCATTAATGTAGAAATGGGATTAAAAGTCATGAGGCCAGTAAAAAATCACCAAGAGATTCAACATTCCTTGAAGATAAGGCATGTTTCAATATTGAAAGTATTTTAGATTTTGTAAAACTAATGTGATGCACTATACACAATACATACATGTGATCCCAGTGAGATCTTGGGAACAAATGCTTCTGCGGTTAAAAAAAAAAAAAATGAATATTTATACTGAGGTGGGATAAAGACTATACATAGCCTCATGCTATTTCAGGTCAGGTTCTACCACCAAATGACTTCAGGTCAAGCTAAGACTTTTTACCAAGTTATCTTAAAGGTTTTGCTTTTTAAAATATGTTGGATGTAAGTGTTACAGATCATGGATTTGGGCCCAGTAGATAAGAAAGAAGAAGGAAGAGATTTTAAAAAGGGTAAGGAAAGAGAAACATCTACCAAAAAGCAGGAAGAAACCCCAGAGAGTGCAGCAGGGCAGAAAGCGGTTTCAAGAAGAGAGGAGGGCCAGGGATTTAGCTCAGTGGTGCCGCCGCCTGCCTTTCAAGCCCAAGGTCCTGAGGTCAATCCCAGGTACCGCAAAAAAAAATTAAGAAGAGAGGAAAGGCCCAACAACTATGCCAAGTGTCAAAAGATTAAGGATGAGGGCCGGGGATTTAGCTCAGTGGTTTCGCTGCCTGCTGTGCAAGCGCAAGGACCCGAGTTCGATCCCTGGTACCAAAAAAAAGATTAAGGATGAGAGCTGGATGGGAGAAAATGAAGGGCACCAGTGTCCTTGAAGCCAGGCCAGACCACAGGTATAAAGAAAGCCAGCTTACTATTCAGAGAATTATTTCTAAAACCAAACAGGTAAAACTGTAAAGATCATGAAGTTTTTTACTGAACTATGAGTTATAATTTCTAAAGGAAATTGTGTTCCTATTTGAGATCCAGATTAAGTCTATTCGATAATGTATAAAAAATACACTTACACACATTCTAAAATTTAATGAGCCAAAAAGGCATCCTTGAATCTTATTTCTTTGGACACCTATTTAAAATTAAATTCTTTGGCTACAGGACTGGAGTGTCTGGAAGCTAAAAAAAAAAGGGCAGAGGTGGGCGTCTCATAACTCTCTGATGAATCAGTTAAGAGGCAGTAAAAGTATTCCTCTCCTTTCCTGACACCTGCTGTAGGGAACAGCTTCAGTAACACAGTGTGGGTTGGTCTGGCTTGAGAAGGTATAATTAGAAAAGGAAGAAGCCCAAGAGCAATTACTGCTTGGTAGGGAAAAAACTCTCACGAGCTTTCTGTGAAGACATCAGATATAGCTTAACTTGGGAACACACACCCTTCTCTTCCACTGCACAACAAATAGTATAAAATCAGACTTAAAAACAGTAAAACAAAGCAGTCAGAAAAAGTACTTGCTATAGAGATCCATTTGTTACAACTCCTATGAGTCAGCAATAAATGAATGGTGAATACACTCTAATAATAACTGAAGATTACAGGATTGAATTAGAGTTGTTTCCTAAATACAATTATATTTGTAAAAGTTCAGGTTAAAAATGTCATTTTTGTAACAGAATTAAAACTATGGGGAAGAGTACTTGACTGAATATCAAAGTAATGTAGCTAGGGGATTTTGGATACACAGAAGTCTGGGACTTATCGTTAGGGCCTTGCCAAAGAGTCCATTTATTAACCAAACACTTATGGTTAATGACCAAAATTATCAGAAGACACAGACAACTTGTGGCTCACATGATGACAGGGAAGGCTCATCAAGGTGAATGTCTGTTCAAAAAGAAACATAATTGGGCATGAAATATTAGATTATTTTTAAATGGCAGCATCCAGGATTTGGTAAAAGTTTTGCCATATACAACTATAGGAGATATACTAATACCAATAAAGATTACAGCCAAATGATATACTCAGGGAAACCTTTCACGAAAAACACAAATGGAAATGAAAATATACTACAGATAAATAGCTCAGTTTCAAGATAACTTTAGAAGAGAAAATCTCCACATAACCATGTATACAAATGAACTGTGATAATTAATTACAACTGATTTTAGGGGCTAAGAATAACCAGTGAATATTGCAGGGAGTGTTCTAGTTCTCTGTCCATTGTCATGTGCCTTTATCTTTCTCCACATGCTTACAAAATGTAACAACTGCTTTTTGACAAATTGCTGCTTACTCTTCACAATATAATTTCACAGAATCATCATGGCTTTACATCTTAAAAGAAAAGAAATCTGTCCTAAACTAGTACTGCTCAGTTTCTTTAACTACCAGGGCTTGAAGAAAGGAAAAACAGGGAAGAAAGAAATAAAGAAAGAAAGAAGCATTTTAATTTCAAAAAAATTGTATCAATAGACAAACAGGACTTTCAGAAGTATTTTTGTGGTTCAAAGGGGTAGGGGTAGCAGGAGGGGAAGGGGAGAGATCAAAGTTACAGGCTGGAATCTGGAAAGAATCTGTATATAGACTGTGTTTAAAACTATAGGAAGAGATGTAGGTAGAGACTAGGCTGGAGCTCATCAGTGGGTTGCAAAGGAAGAGTCACTGAGATCAAAGGAGAGAAGGGTGTGCTTCCAGAAGAAGCACATACAACTATGTATAGTACATAGTACTCAACAGTGTGATAAATGACTGTTACTGTTTTAGGTACTTATCATAATATGCTGTGCTTTTCATCCTTTAGAGCACAGTCCTACTTATACAAAAGAATTTACTGTAAAACAGTGTGCTGCTATGCCAATGGTAGCCTCATGTATCTTGTGTTTAAGTGCGTATTTGGATAATATCAAGGGGCCATCACAGATGATTGATGTATACCTTCTCAGTTTGCACTTAGAAGTTGGCAATCTGTGTGGTTCTTTGCAATACACATGGATGAAATTGCCTAATAAAATATTTCTCACATTATATTTCCATCACGTGTCATATGACTGTATTAAAATTGAAATTTAAAAAAATTTGACCTATGTGGAGTCTACTAGCTAATTAGAGGTTTTTTTCAGACCACTATTTGTTCAATATTAGTTTTGAAAATCTTTCTAAAACAAATCACATCCTTTGATGTCTTATTAATGCATGAGATTTTTTTAAAATTATACGGAAAAATGTTTAAGTACTTTTCAGTTTTACTTTGGTTGAGTCCTATTATATTTGAATATTATTATAGCTTTTTTTCCCCTTGCATTGCTTTTCTTTGAATAATTTTAATTTTTGTATATTTGTGTGTTTAGTGAATGATAATAAAGTTATACATTTAATTTTAAAAGTTAAAAAAAGTATTTTTGTGATAGCTTTTGTAAATCTTGACTGGCACCTGGTCCATTGCCTTACACAAAGATCCTCAAGAGCTGTGTTGGATACTACCATGTTCCTGGCACACAGTATGTAAACGGAGGGTGAGAAACACTCGCTATTGCTAGTGGCCTTCAAAATGAATCAAAGAATCAATACTATATTCTCCAATACCAAATTAGATCCCCACTACAGACACTAACACTGGAACTGGTCTCTGAAAGTATGGTGACATTTTTAAGCCAGAGACCTGGAAGGAAAGGGAAATGGTAAAGGACTTCTAATGGCATAGTCCACTCTGTCTACCTTTGAAATAAGCACCTCTACTCTCTCCTAAACAACTGCAATTTCTTTAAAACAGATCCAAAATACCACTTTACCATCCCAATATAACTCTGTCAGTCAACAAAGACTATGGAGAATTGACTAATGAGTAAGGAACACTGTGGGGTTTATGAGTCACATTCTTAGGAGTGTTTATAAATATTTGCCTACATAATCCAATTGTGTTCCTATGTCATTTTTATTTTTCTAGGGTTTTCCCCTATGCACACAGGCATCTATTTTTAAAATATAGTTGTGGTTAATACTTTAGATTTGCACCAGTGAACATCCTTGTATATATTCCTGATCTTATTTTTAGAACAAATTCTTTGATACAAAATTTTAGGGTAAGATTTGTGAACTTTTAAGTTTTATAACCCACCAAAACTACTCTTCAAAACGCATTAATATTTCTTCCAGCAAAACATGGAAATGCTTGCTTTCTCCTACCTTTAAGTATACATGTGACTTCACATTTTGTTTTGCTTTGGGTTTTTTGTGATGGGAGAAGAGTTCAATTTTTTCCTTCTAATTTGTAAGCATTTAAAAAATATACTGTAGAGGGCCGGGGATTTAGCTCAGTGGTTTCACTGCCTGCTGCACAAGCGCAAGGACCCAAGTTTGATCCCCAGTACCAAAAAAAAAAAAAATATGAGCACAGTGTTATAGGAAATTAGCTCAATACACAATGCTACATAAAAATTACTTTATTAAATCAGCTAAGTAAAAAGAATCGGCAATCAAATAAAGAACTATTTATGCAACTTCTGTATCTGCATTACTATAATATTACAACAATATTTTTAAAATTTCCTGATTGCTCTTTAAAGAAATAGCTGTTATTATTGTGACTGAAAAGTAAAAACTACAATAAACAAATAATATTCTTAAAAGTTTATATTTTACTGGTTGGACTTTTCAGGCTTTCCACAGTAAGTGTAAACATTCTTATAAGTGTACTAGTTGCCAGTTTCTTCTTTTTTGCAGTTCTGGGGACTGAATCCAGGGCCTCAAGACATACTAGGGAAGCACCCCTTCTAATTTCTCCTTTTATGGAAACAAGGGGTGTTTTAAACTAGAGATTTCTTAGGTCTCTTCTAGTGCTAACATTCTCAAAGTCTACAAGAAGACATCATGCTTACTACTAAGGCTAATATGGTAAAAGAGCCTTAGCAAAAAAAAAAAAAAAAAAAAGAGCCTTACCAATATTAAATTTCAAAGGCAAGAAATAGCCTTAGCTACTAGCCATAGTTCATATTACATGAAATGGTTGAGAAGTTGAAAATACTGATATGGTAGATAGCACATTAGTTAACATACAAATGGTTTTATTGTTAGGTCTCTGCTAACCCAGTACTCCACTACATTAACATATACAATGGCTAAGATGCAACACAGTAAACCTCTGCTATGACATGCTGGCAGTTAAAGGATCCAAAAGATTATAGTAACCAAGCTGAACATTAGTGCAAGCTTACCTGGAATATTACAACACGGAATTTGTTTTTCTTCATAATTTCCTCTTGCTTGGTTTCAACTTTTGTCACATGAGCTTGTTGTTTCTCCACTCGGGCCTTCACATCTCTGATGTGAGCACTGACTTTTCGGGTTTTCTCAAACAATTTGTTAATGACATAGCTTGTATTGCTGTGTGATTGTGAAAGCTTCAACAGGTCAATCTGGAAAGATTTTACGGTGTTTTCCATTTCCCTATGTCTCTCTTCTATTCTCTTCTGGCTTGCTTGCACACTGTCCATGATGGTGGCGACTTTGTCCAGCACAGTCACAATGGTAAGAGCAGCATCTTGGTCTTCATCTTCAGAAACACTTGACAGACGATTTTGGTGGATTTTATCAGCATTTGAAGCAGACCCGTTATGTTCCATTTTCTCAGTGGAAGATATCCTACTGCAATCAATTCTGGTACTTGAAGCAAAAAACCAGCTTGATAACAGGCAACAGAACTGCTTAAAGGGTTGGAAACCCCACCCCTGGAGAACAGTCAAATATTTATAACTACAAATACCCATACGTGACTGTTCTGCAATACGAGCCCTTGCAAAGCACTGGGGACGGTTCCAAACATACTTGCTGACTGACTAAGGGACTCAAGTAAGACTGTGTGGGTAGCAGATGAAAGCTTTGTAAAAAAGTTCACTGAAGCTGCTGTGTTACTAATATTAAGCCTAGGAGCCAGGTGACAAAAAGGCAAAACCCAAATACTGGGTGAAGCTTTTGTCTTTAATAATTTCAAGCAGTATTTGTAAAAGCAAAGGGGAATTTTGAACTGAAATCTGCTTCTGCTTTTTCAGTTGAATTCATCTATTATAAATACTGATACAACAATATTAAAGAACAGAGTAAATAATCACACCAAAACAGGCCATATAGTGAAAACATTATATTATAACATGCTTTTCCAAACCGAATATTAAAATTAATATTTAATTTTGAACATATTTTGTAAATTCTACATGCATATTTTTGACTATCTAAACTACACATTAAACAGCTCGATACATTCTACTCGTACTTCAGACCTTTAAACACCAACAATCTATTAATATAGCTATTACTACAAGACAAATTTGGATAGAGGTCATAGGTCATTTTTAAGCTCACTTTAAGAGCACCAACCAGTAACAATTTTTGCATTGTATTCACAAACACTGATACAATTTGTTTATTTATGTTAAAACAAATATTTTGTTTAAAAATGAATGTGTATTAAAGTAGTTTAACTGACAGAAGGCTTTATTCCAATCCATTTGTTAAAAAGCCTATTTTGACAATATCTAATCTACTTCTCAGTGATCTGTTCCATCATTACTACCAGATTCTTTTTCAAATTATCAGAATTATTTTTTCAAAGAGAAGAATAATGAAATTCCAGTCCACACATCTTATAAATATTTTACATCTAACACACATAGCTTTATAGTTCATGCGGTAGGCAGTGTCTAAAAAAATCAGATACTAAATCTCAAAAACATTTAAATATCTATTTAAACACAGTGTCTTCTAGATTTTTTTGTAAGAAAAGTAATCTGTAAACATCTTTACCTTTAGTTCATGCTTGGTCATTTGCTGTGGTCATTGTGGAAGAAGTGAGTATGACTTTATAACCATTTGTGAAGTGGGTCCATCTTTGCAAAAATATTACATTCCATGGGTAAAGAACAAATCTTAGAATTACCATGTGGTACAAATTTGTCAAATTAATTTCTGTATTTAAAAACAAAACAAAGACTACTGAACAGTCCAAAACTGTTGTAGTTGAATATTCTAAATACGAGCCAACAGTACTACACTAAAAATGTCCAAAAATAAGGCCTCTGAAATAAATATTTTCATTCTTTAAAAAAAGACATAATAAATGTACATCACGTGGTCAGTGTACATATAAAAGTCATCAGCTTAAACCATTCTAGATGATGTATCTGAAGTAAAATGACCTAGGTTTTGCTTCTGTCGACGTCCTCTATTGTTTTTGGGGCATTTTCTGTTGTGTTAAAAAAAAAAAAAAAAGAAAAGAAAAAGATTTTGTTATGAATATTTCAAATGAATGCACATTTCACACATAAAGTCATATGGAATGCAATTATATGAAGCTATTTGGTGCAAAACAAGGTGAAGGCAAACACAAAATACCTTCCCCACAAAGCTGGGTGTTGGGAAGATCAGACACACATACAATTAAATAAAGACCCACCAGAGCAAAGCTCATTCTCAGTCTGTACCTACTGCATCTGCATCCCTGATAGGGACACCTGCCCCTCCTCTGACTTGGCCACACCCTAGCCACAGTGACTACTAACATATCAAACAGGTGACAATAGAAAGATCCTTGACCTACTTACTTTCCCTGGGCAGTATGACACTCCCCAACTGACGAGAAAATCTTAAATGAAGGAAAAACTCAGGTAGGAAAATACATGTTAGCCTCAGATATGAACAGGTAGGAATGTCTACTGATTTTAAACAATCACTCAAAGAGCTGTTTCATACCCTACCAGAATACACCACTGAAAACTACAAAGAACTGGGACCCTGAGGACAAGAGATAATTCTTGATTCTGCTCTCAATTTACCATAAATGTTTCTCCATGGAAAGAATCTCATCGTGATGTGAGCACTCTTCTGCCTGTTGCCTAGAATGCAAACAGTCCTTGCTGTGCACGAGATGCTGTGTTAGGCAAAGTACTATAAAGGGGCTAAGGCAAATTCCGGTAATTCTGAGTTTGGGCTCTGCTGATGTGTGCAACCTCAATTTTCCTATATGTGAAATATTATGAGATGAACTAATCTTATTATTAAGGAATTTATAACCTAATGGATAGAAAGTTGTATAATAGTGAGTGTTCCTACTCTGATGGCCCTTGTTTTTATTTGGTATCAAAGAATATTGCTTTGCTTTGACTTAAAACTTGATGATAGGGCCGGGGATTTAGCTCAGTGGTTTTGCCACCTGCTGTGCAAGTGCAAGGACCCAAGTTCAATCCCCGGTACCAAAAAAAAAAAAAGAATAAAACTTGATGATAATACTTCTATTTTGTGTATAGTTTTCTGAAGACGCTCACTAATCTGCATAAAAATACTTTGAGGTAGACAGAGCTGGAATCATCTCCATTCATGAGACTGGTTGCAAGGTCAAGCACTCTGTTTAACCATCACTAACTCACGATGAGCTTGGAAAAGTTCCAGCTTCCTCAGACCATTGTTCTTTCACCTATAAAGTAAGAGGGTTTGGCTAAGATGCTATTCAAAGTCCTTACCAATCTGTCATTCTTAAGTCTAAAATACGAGAAGATTTCACACATGAAAGAAAAAATGTGACTCATGCAGTCTTGATAAGCAGGTCAGTGAAAAGATCCTTTTAAAGGAAGATTCCTCATAAGCAACAGCCACCACGGGATACATGAACAGCTGTCCCATAATGGACTGTGTGGGAGAGGCATTCCTTAAATATTCAGTGGAGATAAGTCCAAGTACCTAATTATAATATTCCAAATTCAATAGAGCAAGAGGTGGGAGAGATACCAAAGAAAAAAGCAGGGCTTAAGGAGAAATCCTTGATAAATACAATAAGGGAAACCCTTTGGTTGTGGAAGAGAGTGGGCAATGAAAATACTATGTCACTGTGTTGTCCAAGTGTCTGTGAAGGCACCAATGGAGGTGGAGAATAAACTCAAGGGTACTGACTTAATATCTGCCATGTAATTTTAATTTAAAATGGATAATACACCCCAGTGAGAACAAAAGCAGTGAGTAGGGTAAAAGGCTGGGTTGGGGGTTTTAAAAAGGTTTAACTAGGACTGAGGCAAGGTTTCAGTTTTCTCAATTCCCTAAAGGAAGAGGGTGAACTCAAAGGTGCTTCTCAGTGCCTCTAACAGCCTTTGATTCTAAGATGATAATACCCTTGGCCTCAAAAATTTTTCCTTTCATTTATATATTTCTTTAGTTTCACCTTCCAAATCATTCATTACTCTTGTATTATTCTAATAATGTTCCAAATAGTCTTTCCCTATCACATGTTTTCACTACTCCAGTAAATTTTGCACACAACCCTTTGAATAATGCTCTAGAAAAAATGGTTTGTACCAATCCCTCCCCTGCTCAAAAGCCTCAAACTCCTACCTTAAAATCAATTTTGAACCTCCTCCCATGTAACAGTCATGTGTGGTAAACCTGTTTCCCATCATTACCAAACATGGACCTTCCTCTCTTGACGGTTCATTCAGAAGAGGAATGATTCAGGAATCAGATAGCACTCAATCCTAATTCAGGGATATCTTACTAGTTATTGTACGATCACAGGCAAACTACTTAATCTCCAAGCCTATATGAAATGGCCACAGCCACCTTTGCTATTGAACGGAGTTTTTTCTATTTTCTCTTTCTGTTGTCATTATGTCCCTTGTTTGATCTATTGACCAATCCTATACCAGTAGTCTTGCCTAAGGCCACATCATCTGCTCTCTGGTATAAAGCACACTGACTTTTGTGCCTGAAATTAACAAAAAATATTTTTTACTCAAAGAGTATCTTTTATCATTCTACATTTATCAATTCAGCTCCAGATAGCTGAGTCTACTGAAGGTCTGGCTTCTATCCAGACCTTGGATAGAAGGGCCATAAATTCAATGTGGCTTGTCAGTATCTTGCTCCAATCTTCTGCACAGGAAAATGCAGGAAAGTACAGATAATGTTTATGGACTATGTGAACAAAACCTTAATAGATACAGAAGGAAGGGTCATGGGTTTTGCTCAGTAGCACAGCGCCTGCCTGGCAAGTGCAAGGTCCAGAGTTTGATCCCCAGTACAAAAAAAAGATACAGAAAGAGGTGAGCAAGAAGAAAAGATAGGACTGGCTGAGAAGCACAAGGACATTTGTTCTGACATTTCTCAAGTCCAATTTAGTCTGACTCAGTTTGGAAAACAGCCAAATAAGTCCCTTTATGTGCTCCAAATGAGTCTTTTATGATAAATGATTTTTATTTATGATATATAATTTTAAAATCTATTATTTGTCACTGTAATCTAGACTATGAAGTAAAGTTAAGACAATGATGTAATATGAAAAATAGTTATCTTTCACCTCTGGATTTCTTCCTTTATTATATTTACCACAGAAAAATATATTCTTAGGGCATAATGCAGGGATCAAACTGAAGCTAGAGGGCTGAAAACATTCTTATATGGCTTTTCTGTACATGTGTAGATCATCTAAAATCTCTGCTACTACCATTATTGTTCCTGAACACAGTGCTTGTGATACACAATACTAAGATCCATAAATTCCTTTAGTTCCTTGACTGTTGTCTTGCACCCTTTGCCTGTAACTCAGATATCCTTAGCCCTGGGAATGAGTGCTACCCATATTCTAACAAGGTCAGACAAAGAGAGATCAGATCTAAATAGAAATCGCAAGGAAGTGACTCTAGGATTTTTCCTAATAGGCTGGTGAATTTAAAACCTCTACCATTTTGAGTGTGCTCCAAAGTTTGTTTCTAATTTAACTGCTACTCACCCCTAGTTTAAGTTCACATGTCTTATATCATTGCTTACCTCGTTATGCACATGACAATTGCTACTATAATGGCAATCTGCACAGCTCCAATAATGGCTGCAATAAGAACATGAGTGAGTTTCTGCCTACTTGGCACTACGTAGAGAATACTAAAGTCTGTCTTTTCACAGTGCTGTCCAGTGTAACCAGATTCACATCTGAAAAAGAAAAACAAAGGAATTTCTATGAGGATTACAAATTTTTACATGTCAGGTTTCTAAGGTGTAAGATACGAAAGAATGAAAAAATTTAAACAGGAACAAAAACAAATCACTTTTCTAGCACCTGAAAAAAAATGCCTTCTGGGTATTTCCCTAGCCTTTTTGATGCATATTTTACATAGTGCTTCTTTTAACTATGTTAAAACACATAAATTTTAAAGTTGCTAAATAAATCTTTATCACCATCATTTAAAAATAGAACCATAACATTCTATCCAGTAACTATAATATGGCTAGCTTATCTGTTCCCCATTCTAGGTTCTTATCAGTAGTTTTCTATTTTCACAATATAAACTAGGTATGATAATAAACATCTTTAAATGTGCACTTTTCCATAGTGTTATTTTGTAGGCTTAGATACCTGGAAATGGGACTACTGAATAAAAAATAAGTGTAAACACTTACTGTTCTATAAACACACCATCAAATTATATTCATGACACTTTCGGTGTACAAAGCACAAACATTTACGATGCAGGGAGGAGATGAAAATAAGTTATAAATAACAAACAGCAAAGTAGTCAAGTAGGTGCTAACCTTAGAAATTATCTGAATCTCAATTAAAAGTAAATATACAGGCAACATCATCAGCTGAGGATAATAATTTGACAGAAGGAAACATGTAAGATATTTAACAGAAAATTTATATTTTTAGCTAACTGAAGTGAAATGTATAAATTAGCCAGTCTTCCATTGGAACTGATTAATAAAACACGTTAAGGACAATGTGTGCATTTATCAATGTATCACACCTCATTACAAAAGGATTTGAGGCAGCTTATCATAAAGCACCCATAACAACAGACAGGAAACCTGGACAAAGGGAGATCAGGAAACCCATGGTGATATAAATTTACCTTCCAATCCCTTACAGTGCCTGGACATCTGCCAGGAGGTTTCACTTTGGGCTTTAAAGCTTCCCAACAGACAAGTAGTGAGGCAGATACAGAGGTCAAGGAATGGAACTGAGAGTCTAGGAATAAACCCATACTTCCATGGTCAACTGATTTTGGACAAAGGTGCTAAGACAGTTCAATGAGGAAAGAATAATCTCTTTAACAAATGATGTTGGGTAAACGATACCACTATAAAACAGTGAAGCTGAACCTCCTCACAATATACATAAAATTTGACTCAAAATGGATCGTAGATCTAAATACAAGAACTACAGCTCTCAAACTCTTAGAAAAAACACAGATATAAATCTTCGTGACCTTAGACTGGGCAATAATTTCTTAGGTATGACACCATAAGCAACAATAACTGAAACAAAAGAGATAAACTGGACTAAATCAAAATTAAGATCTTTTGTGCTTATTGAGAAAGTGAAAACCCACAAAATAAAGAAAAACTTATGCAAATTATGTATCTAATAAGGGACCTGTACCAAGAACATGTAAAGAACCAATAATAAAAAGACCATGGGCGGGGGACTTAGCGCAA
Source organism: Heterocephalus glaber (assembly GCF_000247695.1). The sequence continues at coordinate 458,415 of NW_004624825.1, forward strand.
GGACCCGAGTTCTATCCCTGGTACCAAAAAAAAAAAAAGACCAAAAATATCACCAATTAAGAAATGAGCAAAGAATCTATATAGACGTTTTTCCCAATAAGCACTAAAAAGATACACAAATAACTAATACAAAGTCATTAGTCACTATGGAGTTGAAAATCAAAACCACAATAAGATACCATTTCACAGTTACAGTATGACAGTCAGATGATTACAAATATGAGTGATGGCACTATAGGGAATGTAAAATGGTATAGCTACTTTAGAGAAGTCTGGCATTCTCAGAAAGTTATGCATAGAGTTACCATTTGGCCCAGCAGTTCTCCTAGGAATTTACCCAAGTGTAAAAACCTACATCCACACAAAGGTTTGCCATGATTAATAATGGCCCAAAAAGGAAAACAATTCAAATGTTCATCAACTGATGAGTGTTGTGTATTGTCCACACTATGGAATATTATTCAGCCATAAAAAGGAACAAAGTGCCTTACAAAGTACATGCTACACTATGCATAAACCTTAAAAACACTGCGCAAACTGAAAGAAGTCAGTCACAGAAGACCACATACATTTCATTCATGTGAAATGTCCAGAATAAGTACATCTATTTAAAGACAGAAAATAGGTTAGTGGCTGCGGAGGGCTAGAGTTAATAGGAAGACATGGGAAAAACAGCTAAAGGGTATGGAATTTCTTCTTGAGGTAATGAAAATGTTTTAAAATTGACTGTATTGGCAGTTGCATAACTCTGAATATACTAAAAATAGCTAGCTGGGGGAGGGGGGCAGAAAAGAAGAAAAAGAGGAAAGGAGGGGAGGAGGAAAGGAGGGAAGGACAGAGAGTAAAATGGAGAAAAGACGAAAGGTCTATCAATGGCCAAGAAAACAATCATCCTACAGTAGCTCAGGAGATGCAGAGTGTTTGCCTAGCATGCAGGAGGCTCTGGATTCAATCTTTAGTACTACCACTACACAATAAAAGAACCAAAACAGCAATCTCCATAAAATAAAACCAAACAAGGCATTTCCAAGGAGCAGTTACTACTATTATTAGACTCAAGGGAATTTCCCCTCATTGGTCCTTATTTAAAGAGGGTACCTTCTAACATAGAGTAACATCCTCAATAATACAGCAATAATAAATTTAATAACATAACGAAGTCTCATAGGACATTTAAAATAATGTCCTTCATGGTAGGTTAATGGCCAAAAGTCAAAGCTCAGTAAAATCAAAACAGTTCCACAGAGAGTAATGTCAATGTCTTAGATCTGCAGTTCTCGGACAGTTTGGCTTAATCTAAAGATTAGAATGAGAATATAAAAAAGAATCTTTAGGCCATATATTATTCAAATAATCCTTCCTGGATTTTCTACAACTGACTTGTGGTCATACTCTCCAAATATGTAGAGTATTAAGTTGCTACACCTTCTTCTCTTATTAAAGGTGGGAAGGGGTGTTCAGTACACTACCCTCTACTCTCACCTCAATATTCTCCATAGGTCATCTCCTTTACTACCTGCCCTTGTGTGCTGATTCATTTACTCATCCATTTCACACATTTACTGAGTACCTGTTATATGTCAGGTACTACTGTGGTAAGCATTTGGGATATATCAGCTAAAGATTCCTGTCCTACTGACCCTCTAAGAGGAGGAAGGGGGTCAATGAACATAATAACTACTTATGATAAAGGGTGGTATGTGCTTGTGTGTGTGTAAAAGAGGGGTGTGTGTCTATGAGGGGAAGGGGGGGGATATGTGTGTTAAGGTACACTATGAGTACCATATATTGGCCAGAAAAACAGGACCGTAATTTTTAAATAAGTGGTCAGCATAGGCTTCATTAAGAAGGTGACATGTAGGCCAGTGATTTAGCTCAGTGGTTTTGCTGCCTGCTACACAAGTGTAAGGACCCGAGTTCGATCCCTGGTACCAAAAAAAAAAGAAGGTGGCATGTAGAACATGGCATAGTGCTTGCTTAGCATGTATATGAGGTCTTGGGTTTTCTCCTCACCACCACAAATATATATTTTTTAAAAAGAAAGTGGCATGTAAGTGAAGATATGAAGGAGCAGAGGAGGTCTGCCATGCGGAAAACTGAGAGGAGGGCATACCAAGCAAAGTAAGAGAAAAGCTTCCAAAGATGGGAGCATGGTGTGTCCGAGAACAGCAAGCACGGCTAAAGTGGAGTGGGCAAGACAGAGGGGAGCAAGACAGGTGAAGGAGCCAAACTGTATAGGGCCTTCTGTACTTGGTGATACAAAGGAGCCACTGAACAGCTCTAAAAGAGATTGACATGAGCTGGTTTTTATTTTCCAAGGTTCACTCTGGCTACTGTGTTCAATATGCTTACTGGAGACCATCAAGGAGGTTGCTGCAATAATCCCAAAAAGAAAATGCTGGCATGGACTAGGAAGGAATGATGAGGAGTACGCAAATTCTGGACACATTCTGAAAAAAGAGCTAACAGATTTCCCAGCTAATTGGATATGGGGTATATGAGAGAAGACAGCAATATCTTGGTGTTTTGTCTGAGCACCTAAAAAGCTGGAGCCGGCATCAATTGAGAGGGAAAGGTTGTAGGTGGAGCAGATTTAGGGAAGGGAATCATTCAAGAGATCAGCTTCAGTCCTGTTGAGACTTAAGTGTCCAATATCCACTGGAAATGTAAAGGAGGCAGAGGGATCTGAGTCTCAAATTCAGGAGAGACAGCTGAGATTTATACCAGGAGCCATCGGCAAGTGTCATGTAAAGCCCTATATATGACTAGATAGAATTACTAAGGAAGAGTAGTAGGACTGAACCCTGATGCACTGCAACATAGAGGGGCCAGGAAACCCAGGAGGAGCCAGCTGAGAAGACTAGAATGTCAGCAAGGTAGGAGAACCCAAGAGAGCAATCCCAGAAGTCAAGCAAAGCATGTGCATTGCACAAAAGGGAGGGATAAATTAACGTGTTGATGCATGTCTGTAATTCCAGCACTCTGGGAGGCTGAGACAGGAGAATACTGAGAAATTTAGCAAGACCCTGTCTCAAAATAAAAAAATAAAATGTTGGGGGATGCAGCTCAGTGCCAGCGCCCTGAGTTCAATCCCTAGTACCATATTAACTAATTAATTAAGTGATGAATTGTGCCAACTGCCACTGACTGTTCAAATGTAACTGAGGACTAAGAATTGACCAATGACTTTAGCAATGAGAAAAGTCTCCATGGAATGTTTTCAACAAAAGCTTACTGAATGGGTTTTCAAGAGAGATGGGAAGTGAAGTGAAAACTAGAGGTAGACTACAGACAACTCTTTCAAGAAGCTGTACAGGGCCAGGGATTTAGCTCAGTGGCTCTGACGCCTGCCCTGCAAAGTGCAAGGACCTGAGTTTGATCCCCGGTATCAAAAAAAAAAAAAAAAAATCAAAGAAGCTGTACAAGAGAAAGAAATGACAGTAGCTGATGGGAATGACAATAAGCAGTTCTTTCAAGATGGAAGAAATAATAGTTATATACGTAAAATAAGTTTATATCAAGACATGACATGGAAGAACAGGGAGAGAACCGATGGCTGGTGATAGTGACAGTCTGTGGAAGTTCTCTTCATACTACAGTTTCCTCAGAGAACTTGGGAGTAAAATCATCCATCCTGAGTGAGGACAAGAGAGGAAGTACTGACAATCTGTGGAGAGAGGTGAAGGTACACAGCAGCAGGCCAGGAAAACATGAGAATGCCTGGAAGCATGAAGGGCCCATGACAGCAGTTTCATTCAGCTGTGTGGGCATCAGCAGGCAGGGAGAGAGAAGCTGAGATGAACCAGGATGGTAGTTTTGTCAAGTGAGTATAATGATCTAAGAAAGGGACAGAAGCCTGTGTAAGCAATCAACTATAGTGAATGACCACAACAACATCCAGGGGATGAAGATCAATGAAAAGGTGACAGGATCAATAAAGTAAAGGTCTACTGGAATGGAAGGATTGCTAGGAGGAAAGTAGAGGGGATTGCTAGAGATGAAATTATTTACAAGTATACATCTTCAACTTGTATCTCCCCTGGATTTTTGTTTCTGTTTTGTTTTGTGGTGATGGGGATAGAATCCAGGGGCACATGCACTCTAGGCAAGCACTCTACCACTGAGCTACACTCCTAGCCTTCCCATCAGCTGGTAAACAAAAATAAACTCAACAGCCCACTAGCTGTCATTCGTAGTGGATATCCCACTAGCACCTCAGACCAAGCATGTTAATATATCATTTTCCCCCAAACCTCTTCACTCTTCCCAATGTATTTCTTATTCAATTTGGCCATAGCCAGAAACCTGAGACTCTCATGACTCTTCATCCCACTCCCTTCTACTAATCCCCAACTGGTTACCAATATCTGCAAATTCAACTGTTTATTATATTTCTGTAACTCGTCTACTTATCTCAGCCCTAGGACAACTCTATTACTTAATTTATGTTCTCACTTTTTACTAAGTCTCTCAGTCTTCTAACACATTTTCCACAATTCTATCAGACTGTCTTTCAGATCTGATCACCTCACGTCACTGCTATGTGAAGTTCTGTAGTGGCTTCTCATTGACTTTAAAAACAAAGACCGCATTCCTGGGATAGCACAAATATTTCTGTAAAATCTGACCCCTCCTGTAACAATGTTCCCTTTCAGGTTGAAGTACCTTTTCTGAAGTCCCAAATCATCTTGTATATACCTATGTATAGAAACATTTTTCATGTATTTTATTTATTATTTGTCAGTCCCTTTCATCAGGCTATGTTTCAAAGGCAAGCTCTCTGGATCCCGGTCATATTTATCTGCCAGTGCCAGGTAGAATTTGGTAAAGTTTGCAATAAATAAACAAAACAGTGGTGGGATAATGCTAGAAGATTTTAATCAAATAATAGGACTGTAGCTAAAGGTTCTTTATCACTGGTTGTTTACTGAAGGCATGTGATATTTCAGCCTGATTCTTACAGATACTATAAATACTCAAAAAAGAAAAGGACCAGTTGCTTTTATGGGGGTGGGGGGTACCAGGGATCGAACTCAGGTCCTTGTGCTTGCAAGGCAGGCAGCGGAACCACTGAGCTAAATCCCTGGCCCAACCAGCTGATTTTTAAGAGTTATAAGCAGGTTATAAAAAAAAAAAAGATTCTTTAGTATTTAAGAAACTCCTCTGGTGTGAAGAAGGAAGTTGACAATCATCATGTATCACTCAAATAAATAACTGCTAAGTACCTACTGGGCTAGATCCTATTATCCACTTACTAGTTCATTACTTAAAAACAGAATGATCAAACATTGCATTTTTCATTAATTTTTATAAGATAACAGGAAATATAAAAACAACAATTTTATCAAATTTATTCAATACAAGAATTGACTGGTTGAAATGACAACTCCCTGAGACACTCGGGATAGTCAGTACGGAGTGAAGCTTAGGGTAAACTTAAGTGGTCTGGAAGACTGGTTAGCAGAACAAAGAAACTGATGTAATGGGCTTACAGTCTAACAATAACAATTGTTATTTATTAAATACCAGATAATGTTTACTAAGCATTTTAAATGTACAGTCTCATTTAAACAACACTGAGATAGTTGCTATTACCATTATCATTTTAGAAATGAGGAAAATGAGAATTAGGCAATTTAAGTATCTTCCAAAGGACATATATAGCCAATAATTGGCCAACTCAGTAAACCTGATTCCAAAAGCTTTAACCAGTATACCATTCAATCTTCTTATTGTCAATTAGTAAAATGGCGCATAGTGGCCTCATATCATTATCAGAACATCATCCTCTCTCTCTTTGTTGTTTGTTTATTTGTTTTGTCGTACCAGGGATCAAACTCAGGACCTTGCACTTGGCTAGGCAGGTGTAGTGCCACTGAGTTAAATGCAGATATCTTGAAAAATGCCACATCCTAAGAGGCTAACAGGATTTGAGCTTCTATCAACATACAGGATCTATGCCACAGTAAGACAATTAAGAGGAATCCACTGTATGACATGGTTTTAAACCTGGTCTGTTGTCTTATAAAGGTATTTTTTTAAATGTTTAAGCAAAAAGGGTGGGGGTAGACTAGCTCCTTCAAAGATAATAACTCTTCATCAGGAAAAACCCAAAGGCTTAACAAACATCTATTCAACCATAAACAGTATAGTCTTTTGTTTGGGCTTTTGCTTTGCTTTTTGTTTGCACTACTGGGGAATGAATACAGGGTCTTCACACTAAACTATATCCCAACCCATTTTTTATTTTTTATTTTGAAACATAGTCTTGCTAAGTCACTAAATTGCCTAGGCTGGGAGTGAGCTTGCAATTCTCCTGCCTCAGCCTCCCAGAGTGCTGGCCTTATAGGCATGTGCCAACACACAGACCCATTTTTGAAGCAAGAGTAAAGGGGAAAATGAAAATCAGGAGGATGGAACTAAAGAAGCAGAGGAACCCAAAAGACTGATGTCTAACAATTTCCTTTTTCTTTTGGAAAGATTTACCACCTTCTGGGTTGACAGAACAAAAAGAAAGTATAATATCGCTCCATGTTTCCATGTTTTGACTAAGAGAGGAAAAAGCATTCTGGCTCAGCTCCCAGAAGCAGGAGCCAGAAGAATGACAGCAATTTTCCCTTGGCTATGGAAACATAACCTGGCTAACCAGACCACCTGTGGTAGAGGATGAGCTCCTGGCACCAGCAGCAAGAAGAAAGAGCAGCAAAAAGCACTACGATCATTAGCTTAGGTATCAGGAAATGTGAGATCGACTTTTTTCGCAGCTCTACATATATTTCCTGTTGACCTTGAAGAAGTTATATAACGTTTCCAAAATCAAGGAGCTGAGAATTTATATCCTTTCCATCGCTCAACTCACACCTGGTTCTTCATCCTCCCTTATTTTTAGAAATCTATTTTAGCATATATTTTGAACTACATATTTTCTATTCTTAATACATTTTTCGAGTTGCTCAACCACATTGTGATAGATTGCCTAAAGACAAAAATAGTACTGAAATATGGCATATTTATTTTTTATATTAAAAATATGTAACATTATCATTAAAATGTTAAGCCCATAATCTCAAAACCCCAATAAAACATGTTTTTGCATATTTCTTGCCAGGTTTGGAGGAAGGGTTTTTTTTTTAAATGATGCTAATTTATTTTTCACTTGCCTGTCACAGATAAACACTATATTTGGTAATATTAATCCACATTTTTTCACTACCTTCTATAAAGCAGTGATCACTGATGGAAAAGAAATTCTCACCACTGATCTGGAGGCACTGACTTACCTACAAGAAGCCTTCTGAGTAGAATAGATGAATTCACATTTACCATGGATGCAGAAACCATTGAGGTTTTCAGGGCAAGGCATGTGGTTTCCAATATAAACATCTTCTCTTTGATCACTAGCATCTTAAAAGAACAAAAACCAGGTCACTGAAAAGTGAAAAACAAACTGAAGAATACAAAGGTTCTGAAACAGCGAATAAACTGACGCCTTGTCAACCACCTGGTGGGCAATTCGGAAAGGAAATTTATCAGATGGGGAATGAATAAAATCCAAGGTCCCCTTCAAATTCCTATTATACCATATACACAGCAGAAGACTATTTGGATTCAAAGCATTTAAAAATATTTGCATTATGTGATTACTATGAGCTAGCTTTACATAAATACAATGTGCCAAAGAAAATTACCAAAATTATCTTTGCTAAAGAAATAATGCTAGAGTTGGGCATGGTGCCACATGCCTGTATCCTAGCACTGGGGAGGCTGAAGCAGAAGGATCACCGTGAGTTCAAGGCTGGCCTGGAATAGACAGTGAGTTCGAGGCCATCCTGAACCATATGAGGAGACCCTGTCTCAAAAAACCAAAAAAAATAAATAAATAAAATAAAATAATAATAATAATAATGCTAGGTCTAAAAGAAAATTCTCCTCTGTGACAAAGATATATTGAATGTAGCACTAGCTTTAGAAGAGTGAATTTACTCAAACCCAGGGCCTACAAAACTGAGATCAAAAACACACTAAAATGACAGAGAGCAAGTTATGGGATTTTAAACATTTAGGGTAAAGGTTTATTCTTGAAACGAAAACAATTAAGTACATTGACTTTTTTTTCAAATGAAAATAGGTTTGCTTTTTTTATATATAATTTTTCCTCAGATGTTCACTGGTTTAAAAAACTGCAAACATAAGAGAATAAAGAAATTTAAAATCATCTGAGAGCCCTCCTTCTATCCACACAGAACCACTATAAACATGTTGGTGATCACCTGTTAAGACCTAGGTATAATGATTTAGACCAAACTTAGCTGAAGTGAAGAAAATAGAAGTGTGGTGAGTACTATCATTGTTGGAAAAGGGACAGAAACTCAGGAAGGAAACAGAATGGGGCAGGAAAGACAGAAATGAGGCCCCAGTATTCAAAATCAATTATATCCATCACCCCAACACATACACACACACACACACACACACACACACACAAATTTAGAAATGGATTTTTGTACCTCTTTTTCTCACATATACACCTATATACTAATCCTGTACTCCATGGACCCAGAGTTCTCCAACGGTCTGTTCACATGTAGGAAAATCCTCAGGTTTCCTGCCATTTCTATCTTACAGTTCCAACTTACAGATTCTGTGTCTATCAGCTGTGTGACTGACCATTCTACCCTCAAACCTGAGATTCTATAACTACAAAATCAGGATAATAGGACCTCTATTTCATGCTGTTTTGAAAGGATTACATGAGATATCTAATTTATGTACAATACTGCTAAAATAACCACCTGTCTATATGACAAATCATATAACAGCAAAGGCCTTATCTGTCCAAAATACCAATAAAGATGTTAGCAAAATCTGAAGACAGCTAATAGAAACAAATTAAAAGGGAATGAAATAGGAGCTTCACATACAGGAAAGAGGAAGATCAATGGAGACATGAGAATGTAGGTGGCAAGGTGTGAAAAAATTGAGAACTCAAGATGCAGATTTTTCTGGAAATCAAAATTTACAGATGAATAAAAAATCATTAATGAGTATTAAACACAATAATAAAGCAGAGATTATGTCATGGCTAACAAAGTGATGCCATTTTGCCTCAAAATTTACATATTTACATTTTACTAATTTAACTTATGCCAACAAAGAGAATGAACTACAAGATGGGGAATCCAAGATATAAATTCTCAATTTAAAGAATGTCTTTGCTACTGTATGTGACTTTGGTCAAATCGCTTCCTCTCACTGAGGGAGTAGAATGAGATCAGCACTGTCCAACAGATCTATAAGACATGAGACACATATGTCATTTTTTATTTCCTAGCAGCCAAAAAAGGTAAATTAATTTTACACTTATAGCCAACAAATATCATTTCACCAAAATATCAATATAAAAATTGAGGTACTTTACATTCTTTTTAAAAATAAGTCTCCAAAGTCTGGTATTTTATACTCACAACACATCTTAATTCTAATGAGCAATTACCATATTGGACAGCATAGAATAAATGACTAATTTACTAATCATCTATTAATCATATTCCATATGCCAAATATTCTTCTAGACACTGAAGATATAAAAATAGGGTTTATCCTGACCTCGATGGGCTTACATGGTCTCTTCCAGCTCCCAGACTGTAATTTTGCTGTGGCAAAAAAAGGCTACTAATGGGCTGCTATAACCCTGAACACCCTCCACTGTGGTAGAGCTATCTGGGTTTTAAAACAGTCTCAGAGCTCCCTGAGAATGAGGATTATCTGTTTCTGTTACTGTTTTTGTGTAACTCCTAAACACTATGTACAATACAAGAGGACAAGGACAGCCCTGGAGTCAGACTGCTTGGGTCTGAATCCCAGTTACAACATTCCCTAGCTGTACAACCTAAAGGCAGTTACTTCATCACTCAAGGCACTGTTTCCTCATCTGAGAAAAAGAGATAACAACATCCACTTCTCATAAGGCTGTTTTGATGAAATGAGATAATATATTTAATGTACTAGTATGTTAAGTTTGTACAGAACTTAAAAGAGTGGCTAGCAAAAAGTAAACTTATAAGAAGTATTACCAAGTATTATTCCATGTTCAACAAATGTTACATGAATGAATTCTAATTTTCACTTGCTGATATGTTATACTATAAAAATCTCCAGATTTATGGCCAACTGCCCAGCATGCAGAAGGCCCTGACTTAGATCCCAGCACCACAGAAGAAAGTAAAGTCTTCAGTCTTAAAATCCTTTACTGGGGAAGAAATTATTTAAGAGTTATATCTTGTTTTTCATTGACAAAATTATTATTCAAATAAAGATTTCCATCTTGAATCTCCTCTTAGTGAACTGTACTGCTTTTAAAAGTCCTATTCTGAGGTTTACAACAGAGGCTGAGATTTATCAGATGTTTCATTTATAAATACTTGTAATCAAAGCAGAAGGCCTTCCTCAAACAATCAGCACTGATGAGAAATACTTGTTAAGGTTTAAACAAAAAATGCCATCCTCCAATAACAGTCAAGTCATAAGTGATCAGAAGAAAGTACTCATCATCCTATATCATAGCACATCTCAAAGCATGGTACTTCCATAGTGGAACACAAGATAAGTATATAACTATGGGACTACAGAAAGTGAGGTTATGTATAATTGAAATCCTGTAACATGTACAACAATAGGACCATATATTTCTATAGCCAGGGAGTAATACACTAACCTAAGAAAGTCCTATAAACATCAAGAAATTTCAGTGAGAATGCAGAAAGGGAAGCAGCCCAAGAAGCCAGCTACATGAAAGCAGAAAGAAAAAGTTAACTAAATAACAGAGTTTAAGAAATAAAGTATGGCTCCAACAAACATTTACTGAATGAACTAATGAAAGAATGTGAGATCAAGTTGTAGAAACAGTGATACGGCTTTAAAGAAAAACTAATAAGGCTTTAAAGTCTGTGGCTGACATTGAGTTCAAATTCAGCATTTCACTCAATGCCAACATCATTCATTCTATTAGACTTACATACTATTCTGTGCATAGCCAAAGGCTCTATATTAAGCTGAGTATATAAAGAAAAAAGCATCTTGGTTCCTGTCTTCAGGAATGTTATATTCAATTAGAGACTGAACAAATATACATGAAAAGCTGAACATAAGAGAAGCAGAGCTTACATGGCAGTTTACAAGTGAATACCACCAGATGCTATGGAAGTTCACATTCAGAGAAGTCACTGTAAGATAAAATATGCAGAAAAGGATTTATAGACAGGATAGGATTCAAGTTAGGCATCAAAGCATAAATAGGCATAGATAGAGAAATAGTAGAAAGCATAATGTATGACGCATTCTTGGGAACAAACTGTAGATCAGCCTTCCAAATGCAGTAAGTGGAGAATGAGGAAGGGTGTAAGTCAAAGGTGGAAAAGCAGGCTAAAGCCAGATTATGGGAAAATTCGAATTTCAAATGAGACATATTTTCTTACCCATGCAGATAAGGAAGACACTAGAGGCCTTCTAAATGGGGTACAATGAAAGCTGTATTCTATATGAAAGTTAATTGAGAGTGATTGGTGGTTATGCCAAATAAGAACCCATAGGTGTGAGATTTTTTTTTTAAGGGTGAAGAAAACATTCTAAAATTAATTATGGTATGCTTTTACAACTCTGCAAGTATACCAAAACCACTGAATCACATAATTTAAACAAGTGAACATGACAGTATGTAAATTATATCTCAACAAAGCTGTTAAAATAATTGAGGGGCAAAGAAAAACAGGTGACCATTAGCAGGTTTATAGTACCTACTACAAACTTGTGGCAATGAAAAGCTAAGCTAGAGTTCAGCAGTAGGAATAAATACTAGGAATACATGGAAAAAATAAATACAGCTGGAAGGTACTTTAGAAAATGAATGAGCTCAGAAACTTAGATTTAGAAGAGCCCATGAAATCCCTTTAATTAAACCCTGAAAGCTCATTTCTACTTGAACACTTCCAGGGTTAATGAACACATCACAATACAGTGTATTTCAATACTGTTAGATTTTCCTCATGTTGAATAAAATTTGTAACTCTGCAGATTTTCTAGTGCCTGTTCAACCCCAATCCACTGCTTACCAGTCTTTTATTCCATCCTTATTTGTACAAATGTAGTTTGCAATTATCTTTAAGAGGAGTGCCCAGCACTACCTCAATATATTTAATAGAACAGAACCACTCTCTTTACTAAAGATGATGTTAATCCAGAATTATGTAAAATGGCTCTAAATGTGAGTATAATCGGTGGGAGGGGGTGTCAGTAGAGAGAATGTAGTAATACACCAAGTTCAAACTTTGAACCTCAGGGCCAGGAATTTAGCTCAGTGGTGCCACCGTCTGCCTCGCAAGCAGAAGGTCCTGAGTTCAATCCCCAGTACCAAAAAAAAAGTTGAACTTCAGTCACCTAAAAAGTATTTGTTAAGCACCTATTATGTTTTAGACACGTTCTAGAGTTTCAGGCAATGGCAGAACAACAGTAAGTACAAAAACCCACTAGGCCTTTGGGCATGTGAAACTAGTCCAGAGAGAAAAAAATAAGCCTAGAGAACAAATGTGAAAGTTCACCAAGGTAATAATATGAACAGATTAAATATTCAGAAAGGGATTCAGAATGACAGCAAAGGGACAGAACAGCATTCTGGAATAGTAATGATACAAAGAAAAGAACACCAGCACTTAGGGTCAGAAAGTCTGGATTCTACTCCTTGTTCTCCCATTCTACATGAGCAATAAACCTCCACAGTCTTAGCTTCTTCATTTACAAAATGAGAACAGCATGGTTATATATGAAAACATATAGCACACAATAAGGCACTTCATCAGTAACTGTTATAAAGGATGAATACTCTGTTTTGTACCCTTTTTTTGGCACTGAGAATTGAACTCAGGACCTTGCACTTGCCAGGCAGGTGCAGTACCACTGAGCTAATATAATTCCTGGCCTGGATACCTGCTGATGTCATTTGTGAGCCACATATAAAATATCATGATACCTAAACTCACCAAAGGTGAGAACTGTGAGCACAGCCAGTTACCCACAGTGGAACCGAAAGCAAAATTATCAGCCACAACAACATCACTAAAGAAGTCAGTAATCTGGTGTTTATATTCAGTGATCCTCAGGAGTACATACTCCAGCCCCACTTCACAGATGTAATCATTGAGGCTCAGAAAAATCAGGTCACACAGGTTTAAACAAAGACCAAATCTGACTCCAAAATACAAGCTCTTACCCATTGCACTATTATTTTACCAAGCAACCCTGGTGATGTATAGGGAATGGACAAAAAACAGAATGTCCAAGCACCTGCTCTCTACGCCAAGTAAATTAAGACAACTTCAAAAAGAAAACCTAAAAAAGGCTTTTAAAATGCAACAAAGCATGATTTCAGAAACTATGGCAGAGATGTAGCCTCCACATAGTAAGAATTAGTCACAGAACAATGTCCTTAGGCAACTAGTGACAGGCTCCATGAGCAACAGCTGCAATTGCTGGTGAATGAACAATGTTTGTGTGTGTGCAATATAACAAGTACACTTGGTCAGCCAGTGGCTCATTCCATCCACAGAAGCTTTCACAAACAAATCTGCCACCAGCAGCAGTGTTTTTAAATACAAGGATAGTATGGTTCCAAGTAATGATGTCATAAGAAAACCCAGGGGCTGGGGGTAGCCCAGTGGTAGGCTGCTACCCCAGCATGTGTGAGGCCCTGCATTTCATTACTCAGTCTAGGAAAGAAATACAATACCAGTATCTGCAAAGGCTTGTTCCACTGGCTATGTGTCCAAGTCCATCTGTGAATGACCCAGTTAAAGCTTGAGGAGTCACCGTTAGCAACTGAAATGTGTATCTGGAAGGTAAACTGTCGAGACTTCAACATCAACATTACATCAGGAACTCCAGGGCTCATTATTTCTACAAATACCTACAGTTAAAAAATTCAAAATATTTTGGCTTGCTTTCCCCATACTACCCTACATCCCAACCTTTATCACTAACATGTCCCTCCATATATCCTTTCTTAATCCTGTCTCCTCGAACCCCATTAAGAAATCCTCTACCAAATACCCACTCTACCTACTTTCTAACACCTCCCACACTCATTTATAAACCTACCGTTCTCCATCCTAACTCTGACTCTCCCGTACCCTACTCTACCAGTGAAACGCCTTTTTTCGTGTGAATAAACCATCTGCCTTCTCAATTATTCCCTTAGAAAAGACTCCATCCATCCCCCTGATATACCAAGAACATACTATTTCCCAGATCCCCATTCGGTCCCCGTGCCACCTTCTCCTGACATGCTTACTACGGTCACTTCCTTTCTGCTCTCATTTATTAACAAACTTCATTCAGAAGTCCTCCAATCACCCTCATTGTGATGCTTCATGACACACACTCTCAGACTTCCTTCAATGAGTCTAGCACCTGGATCACAACCTCATCATTTTTAAAAGGATAATCAAAAGAGCGAGACTGAAATATTCAAGTAACAGTCACCATATTGACTCACTATCTCACTATCTCTGGCATCCTTGGCCAGCAGAAACAGACAGACCACTGAGGCTCAAATATGAGGCCAAAGATGGGTAAGGACTGGGATGAGGTAAAACTTAGGAATGAAGTGAGAATTATCCATTATCATCCTTATAGCCAAGGACTGCCTCTCAAGGCATTGAGAACAGTGAACATGCTGAACAGTTACCTGGATGAATTCCAAAAGTACTTCAAACTCCAAAATGTAATTAATTATCTCCATTATCAACTCTTCCCTCACCTTACCCCAAACGTCTTTCTCCTCCCAGCACCCTAAGTTCTATTTTAAAAGACTCTATCACTCTGTCTTCTAAGCTAAGTTCTTATTCACTTTGAACTCTATGCTTCATATCTAAGCAAATGTCTGTTCCTTTTGAGTCTACTCTATTCCAATATAAATAATAAGCACAGGGCCGGGGATTTAGCTCAGTGGTTCCGCCAACTGCTTCACAAGCGCAAGGACCTGAGTTCGATCCCTGGTACCAAAAAAAAAAAGAAAGAAATTGCAATAATAAGCACAATGTTCCTGCCACACATCATTCACACAAGTAGTTAACTTTGTAGCGTTACTGTTTTCAACTATATTAAGAAATCCCTGTTGTCCACAAATAAAGTCTAAATTTCCTGGGTAGCACATTCTGGCCCCCAGCTCTCTATAGCCTGGACTTTCAATTCTATCTTTAAAGCCCTTTATTTTCCAGACAACAAGGATTCCTTGCCACTCTCTCCACATAGCTTATCATCATGTTTGGGTCACATCTCTGCTCATTTTTCAACCTTTCTTAAATATCCTTCAAATCTTCATCATCCTTCAAGGTTCACTCAAACACCATTTTCATGACATTTCTCAGATTCTCACTGTTGCCCACCGAAGAGTAATCTTACCCTTTCTCAATGCCTATTACACATTTTAACTACACTACATTTTATGACAATAATCAGTTTCCATTTTGTTAGAAGTTGTATGTACTTCTTACTGTAGGATAAACTCTACAGATGCATATTTAGGTACTAAATATCTTTCTATCCATAAGTAGTTTCTACTAAAACAAAGTATAAGTTAGGTAACATAGCAAATTTTATCTACCAATTATGATAATTTCATTGAAGTTAAATTCTTATGTGTAAAGAATTTTAAGCATCTCAAAATGACATAGGCACTAATTTATCAAAGAATTTTAAGCATCTCAAAATGGCATGGGCACTAATTTATCAATAGTCATACTATTATGTGATTTGGCATAAACAGTTCTCCAAATTGTTGTAAGAGCATCTAAATACTGAAAGTTGGCCTTCCTGTTTTGGTAATGCACTCTCAGTGAAGAGAATAAAACTGGAAATGATCTATTATGTCCCTTTAGGGGACATAATACAGGAGATTTCCTATTTCAAATACAGTACTTTGGGGCCAGGGATTTAGCTCAGTGGTTCGGCTGCCTGCCTGGCAAGCGCAAGGTTCTGAGTTCAATTCCCGGTAACCCCCCCAAAAAAGAAAATCAAATACAGTACTTTGTATTAGCATAAGAAACTTGTATTTCAGGGGCTCCTGGCTTATAACAAATTCAGGTTTGATAACATTCAAGTAAAAGAAGTAACAAATTATTCATTGACATTAAGTTACCATTTATTGAGCACTTATGTCAGACAATATTCTAAGCACTTAGCATGTATTGTCTCATTTAATTTTTATAAGGCTCTGAGATAGATACTATTACCATTCCCAAGATATACTTTTTTTTTTTTTTTTTTTAGAAATTAGGCATATGAGGTAGATCACACATTTTTAATGTCCATTAGAATAATCAAACAAATGAGTGGAAGATACACTTGTGAGAGGGCAATTATATACAAGTTCTGATTTAGAAGCCAAAAGATCTAGATGTGCTTCAGTTAACTATAACTAACATTCACTGAGTCTCAGTGTTCCCTCTGGTTTAGTGCTTTTACTAGGTAGTGGTAAGAATCAAACAAATAATGCATGTAAACCCAAATCAGGAAAGAGCAATGAACTTGAGGTCAAGGATTCCAATTTCTGCTCTAACCTATACTAGATGTGAGACTTTGTGCAAATAGATTGTATACCTTCTTTGACCTACATCCATCCTGTCAATAAGTCTGAAGCAACTACTTAATACCAAACATGCTGCTCAGGAATACAAAGTGGAAATGACAGATATGGTTTTCCATCCTCACAGAATTCATAGCCTATGGGAGAGATACAGATGAGTAAAAAAGACATTACAATACAGTAGGTTAAGTGCAAAATAAGGGAGAACATAAGAGACACCTAATCCAGATTTAAGGGCGAAGAAATACTTCTCAAAAGGAAATAGTTTCCAAACTGAAACTAAAAGGAATTAATAAAACAAAGAAGTGAAGACTTCCAGGCAGAGGGGAAAAAGATTCAAAGAACTAGGCATAGAAGCGCTAATAGCAGATTCTAGAAAAGAGGATTTTAAAAAAACATTTATAAGGACTGTTCCATGTCGTGGTTAAGCTTGATTGTGTCAACTCCATTGGCTTGGAAGACACCCAGGAGATAAGTAAAGCACACTCCTGCTTATGTCATGGAGGTGTGACCTTGGGTGTTATATCTGATCCCCTCCCTGCTTACTCTCTGGTGCTATTCTCTTACTCTGCTTCCTGACAGCCATGAACTGAGCAGCTTTGCTCCACCACACCCATGATATTTTTGCCTTGAAGGCAGCTGATCATGGACTGAATTCCCTGAAACTGTGAGGCAAATTAAACCTCTCCTTTAAGTTATGAGTATTAGGTATTGTGTCTCAGTGATAGGCAATCTAATACATTCCCATCTAATTTCTTACAACTCCATGTAAACCTATAATTATCTCAATCATTTTAACCTAACATATATATGGGAGCACTCTATAAACTGAGATGCACCTTAGCTGTCACTTAATACTAATAATCAACTGTATATAGGTTATTACTACAGAGAGAATGCTAGAGGAATTGTTATGATGGAAATGGAACTACCTAGGACAGTGATAACTGTATTTCAGTAGTTGGTCAGAATTTAGAAAATCACAATTCAGTACCTTTCACATCTGGTAGGTATTGTAGTCCGTCATCTTTCTTTCCCAACAAACTAGTATCATCTGTGTCTGTAAGAGAAAATCGTTTTTAAATTAGTATGATGTTGAAGTCACATCATGAAACTCTCAATTATTTCAAATATTCCAGGTACTTCTGAACTCTCTATCCACATATCCTGCTCTCACATTTGCTACCATAGTCTCTCTCCCTTCCTCTCTCTCCCTGGACAGATGTGGTATTTATTTGTCATATATAAAATGATGTCATATATATAATAATGTTTTGACATATACAACATTGTGGAGTGGTTTCTATCACTGTTTTCACCAACTCTTTTCTGTCTCAGGCCTCAAGCTATCCCAGGTATATTGATGAACAGTCTGGTTTTATTTGGACTTCAATTCAAATGTCAACTACTTTTAAAGTCCTGTGCAAGCTAAAATAATACATTGAGAAAGGGTTAACCTTCTCTCCAAGAAATAAGGACCTCAAGATTTATCTACCTGTTTTCTGGGAAACATCAGAATCTCAAATGTTATCAAACAAAATTTACTGTAAAAAAAGGAAGAAAAGACCTTTGATTTGTGAACTGCTTGTACATTTAGAAGAACTGTAAAACTATAAACACCTACTGGGAGACACAAGCTTCAGCCTCCCAATCACAGTGTGGTAGGTAATGTGAAGGTTCAGTTAGCTGTGGATAGAAAACTACTAAGGGAATCAAAATATAACTTTAGGTCCTACCACTACAAAACGGTCTAAATCTACATGAATCTAAAATTCTCAAGCTTGGTCAACTGTTCTGAACTTGATAGGACAGGGAGTACCACTCAAACATGTACTAATTCTTCAGAGGAGATATTAAGCTATTCTTCCCACCTAAAAATCAAAGGCAAGAAAAATACCGACCTGCAGAGGATCTCTGTCAGGAAATGACTTCCTCTATCATACCCATACCAAGCTGATCTGGAAATCCTCAGATAAGCTTCTAGGACATTCTCAGATAGCTCAAACCAGGTTTTTGCAATCAGTTGGGCAGCTGACACAAATGATTTGTGGCCAAGATAAAATACCAAACTTTGGCTTACAACCTCTTCCAATTTAGTAAATCCAAAAAAGGAACACAGATACGGTGGGAGGTAAGTAGAACTAGTAAGCAAAAAAAGATGTATAATCCTAGTACATGAGATCTTCCTGGCGAGGTGTGGTGATGCATGCCTGTAATCCTACCACTTGGGAGGCTGAGACAGGAGTGCCATGAGATACACAGTGAATTAAAGGCCAACCTGAACTACACAGCAAGACCTTGTCTCAAAAAAAAAAGTGCCTGTCCACAGTCCACATGTGTTATCAAGTAAATGATCTATTATCCCAGCCCATGTGGGCACTACTGAGGAAAGAAAATGAAGAATCTCTGGCTTCAGTGACTATAGATGTTGCTGTAAGGGCAAGAAACAAACACTCACTCCTATGAGTTTCTATATGGTTTCTATAACAGAAAGCAAGAAAGACAAATAGAATGTTAAACTGAAAGTAATGATTTTACTTTATATTATGTGACTTCACACCAAAATCTGTAACTATACTTAACATTTATGGGGCAGAAACTACAAAGAGATAATGTGAAAACAAAATAAACTATTATGCTCTACTAAAAAAAAGGTTAAGAAACATATGGCAACATAGTTTTTGCTGAAATTAAAGAATTAAAGTAAACTGCTGAACTCTTAGCTATAATCAAATTTGGGATCACCTTAGAACTATAAATACACCTAAAACGTCATGTTAAGATCACCTCAGTAACTAAATAAACAACCAAGAAGCATGGTTTCTATCTTGAGAAGATGAAAATAAATGAAAAAATATCTAAGTAACAAGAAATTCTGAAACATGTAATAATTAAAAAAACAAGATTTCAAGGATTTCTTCTTTTACAAATCTGATTCTGCCAAGTAAGATTAAAGACACGTAATGTTAAAGACATGTCTCTAGGTGAGCAGGATGGGTTTTACCTGTGCAATGGCCAAGGTGCCTTATATCAATTTGTTCTTGCTTTAAACAAGATGCCTCTCGAACAAAACAGGGGTTGTTATAGGAGCTCCCGTCAGAAGCACACACGGGATTAAAGCTGTATCCGCTGCAGTCTATATTACATACACACCTGGTGGAAAAAGCAACAATCACCTTTATTTGACAACCACAGTATCTCACAATGCTGCAACGGCAAGACAGCAATTCTTATCTTTTGCTCTGCTTTCTGTAACAGAAGTCAATATATCTTGTTATGTTACTGATGAAAGCTTAAAAAATGGAGCGCTCAGCTAAAAATTTTTTTCAGGTGAGAATCTGAAAAGAATTTCATCTAGATATTATTCCAGTGGTTTCTGGAGAATTTTCATATCTAGATCAAATAATCAGAAGATGGCCAATGGCAACAACATTAATTAAAAAGCAAGGTGGCAAAAGTCACGAATCTAAATCCTAGCCCTACTTATCACCAGATTTGTGTCCCAGCCCTTCCTCAAGTCTTATTTTATCAATCTGAAAAACAGAAGCAATAATTACATACTACCTCACCAAATAACTGACAAGTTTTAAAATATAATAGACAGAAAATATGTAAAATGGAAACCCTTAAAGCATTCTGTAGCTATACATCCACCTGTGTAACCAACAGTCCACTAAATTCTAGATACCATGCCAGAGAAGGGCAGGGATGTCCAAGAATGAGCACTCCTCTCGAGGACAGAGTCTAGTTGAAAATAGAAAAAAACAAAAACAAAAAAAACACAGAGATTCTCCTATTTTCAACACATGTTACACTAGAAACCTTCATTAACACTGGATATATCATCCTCTGAAATGCAAACATAAGCCAGTTATAAAAAGCGAGAAATGTTCAGGACAAAAGTCAAATGAAGACATGAACTGAGAAAAGTCGATTGAACTGTCTAAAGCTGCTTTTCACCTTGAAGGATTGTCAACCTGGACAAAAAGTCAATTATCAACTTTTTGGTTTTGTGGGCCTCTAGGGACAGGAGACAAATAACAATGACCCACCTACTACAGTGAGGTCTGGAAACCCTAAAAAAGCTGGAACTTCAAAAAGCTACATGAAGGTTGAGTTGCCATGTTCCAAAGGACTACCGTTAAGGGGGGTGGAGGGGTGGCTACCCTGAACCTTCACGCAGGTAATTACAATTTAGAATTCTACTTGGTGGTTCCGAAAATCCTCATGCCAGAATTTATTTTAAGAGGTCAAGGGCTGAAAGGAACCATGGGCAAACAATAGAACCAAATATAACCTTCCCTGGAGAAACACAACTTCATTCCAGATTTCAGTGATTCTCCAAGATACAGTCCTAAGAAAAATAACCAACACAGACACACACACACACACACACACCACCACCCCCCACACACTCTGACTCAATCACAAATCCATAACAAGGAAATGAAACACCACAAAGCAAAATACGCAATGTATTACTAGAAACAAGAACAACAAATGCAACAGACAGATTTAAAAGCAGATTAAATAAACTAAAAGAGAACTAGTAAACTGTAGGGAAAATTCTTGCTCAAGCCACAGTAGTCAAAGAAAAGGAACATACAAGAAAAATGTTAAGAGATATGGAGCACAGTCAAGAGTTAGTAAGAATCCAAGTTGCATAAGACTTTAGAGAATGAAGCAGAGCAATATTCTCAGCAATTTCTCTTCAAATTTTCAAGAAAAAAGACACTAATATAAATTTCCAAGAAGGCTAACAAATCCCAAACATAATTTTCACAAATGATTCCACACTCTAATCATCATGAAATTTTATAGCCAAAAAAAAGAGAATATTTCAAAAGGGACCAGAAAGAAAAATCATCTTCAAAAGACCAAGAATAAGAAAGACAACTGAATTCAAAAGAAATACTGAAGCTAAATTATTTATAGCCAAAAGAGTGAAACAGTAACTGCAATGTGCTAGATAAAATAGAATTGCATATAAACAGAAATATTTTTTATGAATGAGAGAAAAATAAAATTGGGAAGAAATAAAAACAAGAAATTTTCACCTACTGATTGTTTACAAGGAAATTCTAAAGGCATTATAAAAATTATCTGTGCTTGAAATCTGAGATATGAAAATAAATGGAAAAAGTATAAATATGTGGGATGTATTAATAAAGCACTGACTATATAACACAATAATACTCTGATCAGATTTTTAGAAACGGTAAATTAAAATGCATTTACTGTATTATTATGATAGCACACAAGTTTAGAGAGGTTGAAATTAAAGTATTTAAATAGAACAGAGATATTAATGAACTTCAGAATGTGATAAGCTGAATATGCATACTAAAACTGCTCAGGTTACCACTAAAAGGAGAATCCGTAACTTTGAAATGAATAGCGATAAAAAAAGTTTAAAAAAAGGAAAAACAAAAGAAAGACAAAGCAAAGGTACAAAGTAAGATAACAAAAAAATCAAAATATACCAGTACTTAAAATATATTTAAGTAGACTAAATTTTCCAGTTAAATAATAGACTAGGTAAAATTATAAAAGCCAGCTATATGGTTATAAGATACATGTTAGGACATAATGATATAAAAACTTGAAAATAAAAGGACAATGAGAGCAATACCTTACTGGTATGGAAGAAAACTGGTTATGTTTATACTATATTTAATATCAGATATGAGAGACTTCAGGGAAAGAGGGCTTACAACAAATAAAGTTGGCCCCTTCATAATATTTTCTTCACTGGGAAGATATAACAATATTAAACATTTTAATATATTTAATATTAATATTATGGCCTCATAATTTATAAAGCAAATACTGATAAAACTACAATGAAATAGCTCTTGGATAACTCATATATCAAGCACATAAAATGTCAGTAAAACTGAAGTTTTCATAAGCAAAAATAACTTGATGCTGGTATCTGCTTAAAAAACTTTCCCCTACCCCCAAATAAAAGGTAAGAAAGGTAGAAAAGATAAACAAAATTGTACTTTTTGAAGATGAGTGACTGGTATATGAGAAGGGGTTCACTTTATTATTTCCTCCTTTACTATATGTTTGAAGATTCCCTTAATTCCTGATGAACTAAAGACATTAATGTCAAAGGAAAAACTATAAAGACTTAGAAGATCAAACATAAGAGAATGATACATTTGACTTTCAAATAAAGAAATGCCTCATAAAGACCAACAAGCCACAAAAAAAATAGAGCCTATAGAACCAAAAATGAATTAGCATCCACAATATACAGTATAAACATGAAAGAGAGAAGGATAAAATAGAAATAAAAGAAGTATATAAGAATAATACATATAGCTGGATATGGTGGCACATGTCTGTAATGTCAGCACTCTGGGAGGCTGAGGCAGAAGGATCACAAGTTTGAGCCCAGTCTGGGAACCTTAGCAACTTAGCAAGACTCTGTCTCAAAATAAAAAATAAGACTAAGAAAACAAAAAAGGGCTGGAGATGTAGCTCAGTGTGAAGGCCCTGGTTCAAGCCCTAGCACCAAATAAATTTTTTTTCAAAAATATATGAAAAGACTGTGCAACCTCATTGATAATCAAGAAGATGAAACTTACCACAAAGAGATGACCCCACACTTACTAAACTGGCAGAAATTAAGAAGGACAATACCAAGTATTGACAAAGATGAAGAGTAAATGCTGATGGGAGAGCCTACTGGTAAAAACACTTTGGAAAACAGGCAATACAGTGGACCCGTGACTTACAAACTTGACTAGTTCCCAAGGGCTGGTTGTAACTCAAGTTGGCTGTAAGTCAATACAGCTGCGATCTGGATGTTTACCTGGATACATTCTATAGATAACAAGAAGCAGACAAATCTTCCATTAACCTAATTAACCCAAGTTGTTTGTATGTCAAGCCAGTCTAACTTGAGGGTCCACTGTATCATAAAAAGCTACAATTCTACATGCCCAACAATTTCTCTATTAGGTAAGGTCCTTGAAAATCTCCTTCATGTGTACAACAGAAGACATGTAAGAATATTCACAGCAGTATTATTTATGAGAAGAAAAGACTGGAAATAATCGAAATGTCTATAAACTGTAAAAGGATGTTGAATAGTCAAACAGCTGAAACACCAGGAAAACTGAATGAACTACAGTTATATGCACTGACATAAATGAATTTTAAAAACATAATGAGGAGCAAGAAAAGGTCAAGAGGAATAAACAGTGTGATTCCATTTGTACAAAATTCAAAATCAACCAAAAGCCTAATAAGGGACCCCATAGGGTAAAACAGTAAAGAACGGAAATGTTTTATACAAAATCCAGTTTATTAGGTAGGTGGGAGAGGACAATCACAATCCTGAAGTATTGGTAAATTTCTATAGCTTGGCTTGAGAGGTAGAATTCACAAAAGATTTTTCCATTTTTGTGCATGGTCAAACATGTAAGTTTTCATATACTTTTGAATATCTGCTATATACCACAATTAAAATTTTAAAACAGAAGAAACTTTAAATTTATACAAATATTCACTAACTTAAGTAAAAACTATTATACCAAAGAAGAACCAGAGTGAATCAGAAAGTTAGACAATTAAAATCCAACATCCATTTGTGATTTTTTTTAAAATCCTGAATAAAACAGACAAAAGGATTTTATCTCAATCTGATAAAAATCATTTATGACAAACATACTTCCAACATCTCTTTTACTGAATGAAAAAAAACTGAAAGCCTTTCTTCTGAAATCAGGAACAAGACAAGAATGTCCACTATCACCACTTTTGTTCAATATAGTACTCAAAACTTTAGGCAGAGTAATCAGGCAAGAGAAAGAAATAAAAGGGATACATACATATGTAAAAGAAAAAGTTAAATTATCCTTATTCGGAGATGACATGATCTTTTACATAGAAGACCTAAAAAGTTCCATGGAAAGACTCCTAGAAATAATAAATTCAGCAAGGTTGCAGGATACAAAATCAACACACATCCGGAGATTTAGTCAGTGGTTCCGCCACCTGCCTCGCAAGCACAAGGACCCGAGTTCGATCCGTGGTACCAAAATCAACACACAAAAATCAACAGTGCTCCTGTATACCAATAATAAATCCACCGAAAAAGAAATTAGGGAAACAATAGTATTCATAATAGCTTCAAGAAAAATTAAATATGTAGGAATTAACCTAGCAAATGAAATGAAAGACCTGTATAATAAAAACAATAGAGGGGCTGGGGATTTACCTCCATGGTTCTGCTGCCTGCCTCCCAAGCGCAAAGACCCAAATTCGCTCCCCAGTACCAAAAAATAAAACAATAGTACCCCCTCAAAAAAGCAGATCAACAAGGACGTGACAAAAATGGAAAAATATCCCCTAATCTTGGATAGGCAGAACTCAAACTATCAAAATGGCCATAATTCAAAAATTGACATACAAATTTAATGTAATTCCAATCAAAATACTAACAGCATTCCTCACAGAACTAGAGAAAACAATACTAAAATTCATATAGAACTGGAAGAGACTCAGAATCATGACCAACAAGAGCAAAGCAGGAGAGACTGCAGTCCCAAATTTCAAGCTATATTACAAACCTACAGTTATTAAAAACCGACGTGTGGATCAGTGGAACAGAATAGAGGCCACAGAAACAAATCAGACACATTCATCGACCTGATCTTTCATAAAGGGGCCAAAAATGTACACTGGAAGAAAGACAGCCTCTTAGGTAAATGGTGCTAGGAAAATTGGCTAGAAACAGGTAGAAGATTAAATCTAGACCCCTGTCTCTCTCTCACCATGTACTAAGATAAAATCAAAATGGTTCAGAGATCTAAATATTAAAGCAGAAACAATCTGCTGGAAGATAAAATAAGATAAAACTCTTAAAAATCATATGCATAGGCAGCAGAATCATAACTTCACAAGAAATAACATCAAGAATGAATAAATGGGATTACACCAAATTTAAAAGCTTCTATATAGCAAAGAAAACAGTGAAGAGACAACATACAAAACGGAAAAAATTTTGCCAGCTACACCTCAAAGGACTAATATCTAAAATATATAAAGAACTCAAAAAATGGCCCCCCAATATAAAAGACCCAATCAAAAAAATGGACAATTGAAACAAACGAACATTTTTCAGAAGTACAAATGGCCACTAAGTACATGACAAAATGTTCAGTATCTCTGACACTGGAGAAATGCAAATTAAAAACTCTAGGGAAAAAAATGCCTATCATCAAGAAATCAAATAATAACAAATGCTGGAGAGTCTGCAGGGAAAAAGAAACCTACATTGCTGGTGGGAATGTAAAAAGTACAACCACTATGAAAATCAGTATGAAGACTCCTCACAAAAACTGAAAATAGAAACTCCATCCAACCCAGTTTATTCTATTCAAGGTATCATTCCAAAAGAGTTAAAGACAAGGTCCAGGGATTTAGCTCAGCGGTTCTGCTGCCCGCCTCGCAAGCACAAGGTCCCAAGTTTGGTCCCTGGTACAAAAAAAAAAGAGTTGAAGACATCATATTACAGTGATACACACATGCATAGCCATGATTATAGCAGCACAACTCATAATAACTAAATCTTGAAAGAAATCTGTATGTCCATCAACATGAGAATGGATAAAGAAAATGTGGTATTTATATACAATAAATACTACTCTTCTATGAAGATAAATTTTAGTCATTTGTAGGAAAATGCATGTACCTTGAAACCATAATGTTCAGTTAAATAGATCAGATAAGTTTAAATGTTGCATGGTTTTCCCCATCCCACCCCATCCCCGCCCCACAGTGGGGACTGAACTCAAGACCTTGCGTTCGTCAAGCAGGTGCAGTGCCACTGAGCTACAACCTTGGCCTGCATGATTTCTCTTATATGAGAAACCCAAAGTATAAATAAAGAGCAATATAAAAGACAAATAATATGAAACAAGGAGATAGAACTTTTAAAAATGGGATGGGAGGGCTGGGGATGTAGCTCAGTGGCACCACGCCTGCCTCACAAGTGGAAGGTCATGAGTATGATCCTTGGTACTGGAAAAAAAATGGATGGCAGCCAAAGAATTAAGATGTGTTATGTATATGTACAAGCTCCCCATGATGAATGTAATCATTATATACAGCAAAAATGCACAATAAAAAAAATGTTTAAAGAGACTGATCCAGTAGCTACTTCAGATTCTTTTCATGTTGAAAATAAATAATAATACCCAGTGATATTAGCCTAAAACGTATCTTGCTAAATTGTTACCATGTGCCAACTCAGGTTGTATACTTTGTAAAGAAAATATGAATCAGCACTGTGATATAAAGAGGCAATGGGGCACATGTATCAGTATTTTTGCTTATTTATATATTACACTGCTGTTTTCTGCTCAGAATTTGAATATATCTAAAGAAATATAACACTTCTCTGGTTGCCAAAAACAAAAACGAAAAAGTAAGTTCAAGTAAGAGAAAGGGGCACAGACAAACTGAGAGAATACAACTATTCTGTGTGGATAAAAAAACATGTGCACATACACTTAGCCCTACCCTTGTATGCAAACAAACTCTGAAAAAATGCCAGCACTGAAAAGGACTTCAGAAAGCCATCTAATTTATTCCCAGTTTTGCATCCAATGAAGGATTCCACTGAATGATATTTGGGACTACACTGTCACATAGCCCCCGCCAGAACATTTGCAATGACTGATAGCTTCATATCTCACTAAGGCCATACATATCATGGTTCACTAAGTTCTGTCCTAGACTGAACCCCAAAACTGCACCCCAGTAACTTCCACTCCCTCATTCTAATTATGGTCACTACCCGTAATAAGCCTAAAATATCTTCCAGGACTGCCCTGTGAAACCAGCACCACGTAGATGAGTTTGCCTTAAGTCTTAGAAGAGACACGCGACTTCGACTTTACACAATATTGGAACTGTTAAACTTTGGTGACTCTTATAGATGGACTAAATAGATTTTGCATAAAGAGATTGGCATGAGTCTCTAGGGGCCAAGGGTAGAGTGTTATGATTTGTATCTAGATGTATCCCCAAAGCCTCGTGATCTCATTGGTGGGGCTATTGGAAGTTAACTGGATTATAGAGGCATTATAGTTTACTTGCTGTTAGCAGGTAGGGTTGGTGGGAAGAGGCAAGTCAATGTGGGTGTGACCCAGAAAGGTGTCTCTCCCTTCCTGGTTCCTCCCTGGGCTCTCTGCTTCCCAGTCCCCATGCCATGAGCAGCCTTTCTTCTGTCATGCCCCTCTGCCATGCTCTTCTGTTTGTCAGCCAGCCAAACATGCAAGGACTGAAACTTATGAATTGTGAGCCAAAATAACCCTCTCCTTTAAATTGTGGGTGTCACAGTAAAGAAAGTAAAACAAATACCTTTCAAGAAAACCCGCTAACCAGCTAGAAGTATACCTATCACCTGATCTGCCTTTCTGTATCATGCATACCAAATCAGACTGGTGAATATCTTACTCAGATTTATAGCTCCTACAATTAAAACTCAGTTCTGATGCAGGAGTCTAATTCGTTATTTTTTTAAAATGAGGTTAGCTTGAAGCATGACTTGTTCTTGGTAAGCTCATGCTGCTAACTAGAAATCTCAGCATATGCTCAGAAATAAATAAAACAAGATTTAAAAGAAATTCAATGCTAAAAGGTCACTGAGGTTCAAAGATCATGATTTGTTCATTACCCATGTTTAATAACATGGTTTAATTCTTATTAATAACATGTTTAACATTAATAACATGTTTAATACTTATTAAACAAATGCCAAAAGACCTTTCCCATTACTGGAACAAAACTTGAGGTACTGAATGGTGAACTCTGCCTGCTCACAATTTATCAAAGGAAAGGACTTGTCTTTTTTTTTCTGCTTTCCCAGTTTCTTTTCCTCAAGGCTTAACATAAGGTGAATAGGAGCATCAGACAATTTTACAAACTTTTTTGTTTTCTTTTTTTTACAAACTTTTTAGGGCTCTATGACACACTGCAAGTTCTATGTAAACATAAACTCCCATGACATTATCCCTAGAAATGAGCTTTCTAAGCCTGAATCTACTTTTTCTACTAAAAAAAAAAAAAGTACTTTCAGAGTCTCTATATAGAATCTTGATAATATACTAATGGTTTCACCTCTAAAATGAAATACCACATTTCTAGTGGTATCTAGCTCAGGTATTTCTAGATCAGAGCCTGATCTGTATCCAGACTACTGTATTTAACAGAGCCCATGTTTATTTCCGTAGAAAATACTGTTCTTCATATATCAAACTAAGACAAGTTTTATAAAATACCTCCCAGATTCCAAATTACTGCCCTGAATACCAAATCTAAATAGGTGTTTGTCCTTAAGGAGTAATCATAAAAACAACATTTGAGAATGATTATTTTGATGTTTTGGGTAGGCTCCTATGAAATAATGTGAAAAAGGAAGATTAACACAAGACTTAAGGCCAAATTAAATAAAGCAAAAAACTTAATTTCAAGAGGCAATCTGGCAGAGTTAATAGATTTTCGGAAAATGAGTTTAATAAAAGGGATCATCCAAAACATAGAAGCTCTTCTTTCCTTTCAATAAGCCGAGGAATGGAGAAATTTATACATTATAGGAAATAACTGAGGGAAGTGGCAAAGGCCAAACAAATTTCTTGTTTGTAGAAAAGATCAATGAAAAGCATGGATACTAGACAAAAAGGTTAAAAAAAAAAAAACGAAAATAAAAGGAACTTATAAGAAGTAACATGGAAAGAATATAGCTCAGCCTGAAATAAAGGTACTGTTTGCTGTTACTTTATCATGTATTTTTAAATTACTAAAGGGGCCGCAAACTACAACAGTGGTTCAATCCAGACTGAGACCTGTTTTTGTACAATGACAACTAAGAATGGTTACATTTTCAAAGAGGTGGATGTAACAGAGACCACATGTGGCCTGAAAAAACCTAAAGATTTACCATCTGTCCCTTTACAGAAAAATATGCCACCCCTGGTTTAAGAGATGAAGGTGGGCAAAACTGGGATAGTAATAAAATAGAAATGGTGGCTAATGGAAAAGAGAATTACAAAACTATTTCAGGACCACGGAAAGGCTCAGCAACAAAGGCAAGATGCTGTACCAATCTGGTAAGAATAAACAATAATCACTGTTTGTTAAATGGCATTGTTCATAGTGGGCATAGAGCTAAACCGGGAAATGCCTCAAACAAATGTCCCAAAAAGACAGTGTTCCTCAGTCAGATGTACCACAGCACCTACTAATTCTAAGAACTATGTGAACAAACCATCACTACTGTTTTCTATATAGCACTCAAGGAAGGAAAATTAAATTAGTATCTTCAGTAAAGTCCACCTCAGTGAAACAATGAACAGGGGGCGAAAATATTAAAACTGCAGAGGCCACGAGTACTACTGATTACAAGTGTTTGCAGACTGGAAACAGCACCAGACGGCAGAATGCCCAAAGCACAGAGGGTGCACTCATGAGAAAAGAAATCAGTCCTTAGTAAATACTCTGAATTCAAAGCATTTAACAACCATTTACACTGCACCTGCTGTGCAGGTATAGTCACATTTGCCTCCCTTAATCCTAACACAACTGCAAATTATCAACAGGGAAACTGGAAATGAAAGAAGCTTAAAAGCCCAAGATCAAAAAAGTATGAGTGACTAAGACAGTGTTTATTCATTTCAGTTGTTAAAGTGAGTTTCTGAGCATGGACATTGCAAAAGGGTTATATCATGAATAATCTTTCCACTAAACTGAGCTCTCAAAATATTTTAAGATATATGCTACTTTGTTTCATTCTGTTATTGTTGTTGTTTTGGGTTTGGTTTGTTTGTTTTTGCATTAACAGGAATCAAACTCAGGACCTTGCGCTTGTGAGGTAGGCGCAGTGCCACTGAGCTAAATCCCCAGCCCAATTTGTTTCACCTACACTTCTTAGTTTCTCTTTATTCGCTGAAAAAAAGTTTTGTCCTTTTGTTTTTCCTTTGTAAGTTTTTTTGTATATGAATTGTTACTCCGAGTAGTATTTTGGCCATTCTTTTAAAATCAAGATACACACTGCATCAACTATTGTTATTCTCTATTTTGTTATGAAATTGTTTTTTATGGAAGAATGTTTTTTATATTTTCTTTATTAGTAACTACTTGTACCACATTAAAATTTAAGAAAACAATTTAATGCAAAACATTAAAAAATAAAAATAAACTGAGTTCTCTTTTTCCCTCTAATTCACCATGGACACTCTTGCCTCAGGGCTTTCCTTCTTCCCCAGACATCCATGTGGTTTAATTCCTCACCTCCATGTCTTTTTGTCAAATCCTAAAAAAATGGCCAAAAAATAAATCACTGCTAGAAAAAAAAAAAATGGGGAAAATCCAATGACAAGAAAAAGAAGGAAAAACTGTATTACCAGAAATTACAACAAAAAAGACCAATAACGCCAAAAGTTGGTTCGTTGAAAACACTCAAATCAACAAAGAAGGCTCAACAGGGAAAGAAAGAAAAAGAACAGAAAAAAAAAACAGTATCAGGAATGAAAAAGCCAAAAATCTAACAAAGGCTGTGACTGGAGGTGGAGGAGGGGGTCCTGAGATTGAAAGCTGGGCCTCCCAACTAAGCTACACTCCCAGACCCTTTTTGTTTATTTTTTAGCTTTGAGAAGAGGTCTCATTAAGTTGTCCAGGCTAGGCTCAAACTTGTGATGCTCCTGCCCCAGCCACCCAGAATGCTGGTGTCTTAGTTACTTATTGCTGGGACAAAAATACCTGACACCCACAAGATATGGAGGAAAGGTTTATTTCTATTAATAGAAGTTTCAGTCCATCGTCAGCTAGTTATAAGGCAAGACAGCATGGCAGGGGGGCATCACAGAGGAAAAACTGTTCTTGGCCCATTAAGGTAGAAGGCAGCAAGCAGCAGCAGCCTCCCTTTCTCTTTTATCCCATCCAGGCTATAAGCCTTCAGGGTGGTGCCACCCACACCCAGGGTGAGCCTTCCTATTATCCACACCCAGAACTATGCTAAACCAATTAGTGGAATAATTTAGTACCACCCACCCTTAATCCCAGTATCACTCACCCTAGGTCAGTAATGGTGAACCTTTTAGTGCTTTCAATGATATAAACAGCCCTTGGAGGCACGCATGCTGTAGGTTCACCACCATTGCCCGAGATCCAGCTAATTCTGAAAACCCCCATCTATGAGCACATGAGACTTTGGGGGTAACAACTAGATATAAGCCATATCAGCTGAGAACATGCATGCCATACCATGCCCAATAGGGGACTATGATTTAAAAGATAATAAAAGGTTATCAGAGATTAATTTCATGCTAATAAGTTTGAAAACCTGGGTGAAATGAGCAACTTTAAAAAAATATGTTAATTATCAAATTTGGCCAAAAGAAAAAATAGAAGTTGAATGGCACTACAATCACTAAAGAAACTAAATCAGTTGTTTAAAAAAAAGTCCCTTGGGCTGGGGATTTAGCTCAATGGTTCCATCACCTGCCTCACAAGTGCAAGTTCCTGAGTTCGATCCCCAGTACCAAAAAAAAAAATCCCTTAAAGATAGCATCAGATCCAGGTAGTATTTTAAAAGATAATTCATGAACACATTCATTCCAAAAATCTGATAAGTATAGACTCACATTCTTACACAAAGTCATCCAGGAACTAGAAAGAATACTCTTAACTCATTTTAAAATGTCATATAACTCTAAAAAATAAAAGTAACAAATTATAATACTGAATAAAAGAATTCCTGAGTCCTTCTCAATAAACAGAAAAACACTTTCATTTTTATGTTACTGAAGCAGTCCACACTGACCCCATTTCTACCATTCACCCACACATTAGAATCCTGTCAGATGCCTCAATTGAAGACAGCCCATGTTCTCAACTCCATGACTCTGACTTCCCCAGAACAGAACCTTGTAAATTCTTCAGGAACCCAAAAGCCAAACTCTGAACCAGAGAGGCTGCTTATGCTTCTTATTCTGAGTTTTACCTAGTAGTGACACTATTTCTCTTATTTCATGGCAAGGTTAATGCCTGGTACTGGAAATATAGCAATACTCTATATGTACCCTATTGTGTACCCTATATGTTAGATACTCAGATATTCCTTAAATTTCATGTGCATGTTTTAAATACCTATGTACATAAAATTTTTAAATAAAGAACTGTGCATACAGTGTGCTACTACTATTTTTTAAAAGTAAATGAAAAGGGGCCAGGGATTTAGCTCAGTGGTTCCGCCGCCTGCCTCAGAAGCACAAGGACCCAAGTTCGATCCCCGGTACCAAAAGCAAAAATAAATAAATGAAAAGAATACATGTGCACAGTTGCTTGCACATGCACAAAATAACCCTAGGAGATTAAACAAGAAAGACATCACAGTGGCTGCCTCTAGTGAAAACAACTGACTGGATGGGAACAGGGGTGGGAAAGAATCTTTCATTGTGCAACTTTTTAAAGCTTCTGAATTTCTAATACTGTGAATTTCAAAGGCATGAATGCATGCATAGATAAGTAAATAAATGAATAAATAAAATGACTTGTATGATTTTGCTTTATGATTTTGGTAAATCACAACTCCAACTCTTTAAAATAGGAATAATACCTTCTAATGCTGATAGAATCAAGTATCATTTGAAAAAGACCATTTGAACTATATCAAACATTGTGTACATCCGAAAGGTATTATTACTATTACAGAAATACATCATTCTTTCCCTTCCTTCTTCTCACTCTACACAGAAAGCGCCATTTCTTCTCAATAGTTTATTTAGCAGTTGGGAAAATGACTTAAACTAATTCATGTGAAGTTATTTAGATTTAACAAACACCTAATGAAGCCTGTACCAAGTTCAATACTAGAATTTTTCACACAATTAAATCCTCCCAAGCAACTCTAAGTGAATAATAAAGCCTGACTGTTGATTGCCACTAATTTAACAAAGACCTATAAAGGGATCCATCCTAAGCTACCCAACCTTATGGTACATTCAGCCAATACAGAAAACTGTAAGACAAAGTGCCTGTCCTCGGGGATCCCTGTCTGCTAGTGATCCCAAAAGTGAAACAAGGGCCATGCAGAAGTTTTTCATGTCCAAAGAAGATATATGGTCACCTAACTTCATAGGGACTGTGAAGAAAGCAGGAGGTGGTGACTTCTGATCTAGGTCAGGCTTCATCTAAGTTTAGAAGGAGTAAAATTGAACAAGCAAATCAACAGGAATGGATGACAAAAGAGTGTCAAGGACAAAACAGGTAAGAAAGTATCAAATAATAACAGTGCATTCAAAAAAACTCCAAGAGGTTGTGAGAATATGGAGTTTTGCGCTTTGAAAACAAATCTCTCAAAAGAAATCTTCATTGGTAACTATCACAGAACTGTAAGAAGTTATTTCTGAATAAAGGAGCCTGTCATGACTAATATCCATATAATATTTTGGATAAAACAATGCTTAATAGTATTTATTTCCTGTTATCAGAAGAAGGAAACCATAAAATTGTTTTTCCATTATGATCTAAGGAGCCACAGTCAGAATTTACTAAACCTAAATAGTTGTAAAAGTTTACTATTCTATACTCCTAGAATAAGTCAATGCTAAATGACAATAATTACTGTCATCTCTAATTAGGATGGCAAAAAGCAGAGAGTAGAAAATGATAAGAGAAGGTACTTCTTTGGTTCTTTTTTATACAGTATATGAAGCTTCCAGAAAGAAGGACACAGATGTATAGTACTACTCTGTTTTCACAGAGGAAAAGATTTTATTGCACCTTTGAAGGAGAGATTCATCAGACTGTAATACTTCCAGAAATCTATCAAAACAGAAAATGGCATCACAAATGACACAGATGTCCTACAGGTGGAATAAACTGCTTATCAATGTAGTCTGTCATACTGCACATCTATACTATTCTCTGATAAACTCTGAGATATTTATATTACTTAGGGGATAAAGAGGAACAGCAGCTCAAAGGGAGGATGACATCAAAGAGAGAAGAGTAAAGACCATTTCCATGAAGCACATCACAAAGTTCAAAAGGCATAATTTGAGAATTTTTATAACTCACCTGAATTGGCAGTATGCCTGATGATTTTACAGACTCTTCAAACCATCCTGGGCAGAGACTTCGATCAGATACACTATGAATAAAAGGTACTGATACAAAGGAGTCTTATGACTGTGCAACCCGCCCTGTCCAGAGAAACAACTGATAGCTATTGTGTAGCAATAACTTCAGCCTTGGGTAGATTAGAAATATTGTTTAGAAAAAAGGGGAACATGGATCTAAGAACACAGGGTTTAAGAAATATAATTTTCTATAAAGGAAGTGCTCTTTTCAAGTTTTAAGACTAAGTAGAAAATCTATTCATTGTACACAATGGTCACAGGCTACTGAAACCTCACTTATGAGAGTCACATTTCTTGGATACTCAACTATGCACCTCTAGGTATAAATCTGAAAGGTAAACAGTAATGAATATAACTGTCACAAACCTATGCGAAGCCGTAATATCACTGGAGAAACACAGGGTCCCTTGGGAAGGAAGGAAAAAGCATTTCAGAAGCAAAAATAATTATAATTTAAATTATAATTAATAAATCATACGTGAATGAAAATAGCAACTGGGGCCAGGGATTTAGCTCAATGGCACCACGCCTGCCTCACAAGCGCAATGTCCTAAGTTTGATCCCCAGTACCGGAAAAAAAAGAAAAGAAAATAGCAAATGAGCAGAAAAGAGAAATAAAGTATATTCAATAAAGTTCAGCATTCAGAAGACACTATATATTCTTATCTCACATTCAGAACTTCTTCCTAGGTTAGATGTAGGTACTGAAAGTGTATTGTTTCCTATTCCAGGAAGTAGAAAAGCAAATGTAAAGTTAGGGGCATTTAAAAGTCAGGGTCATTAACAAGACAGCACCCAGAAGCAGTAACCAACAGCCTGGAAAAGGAAAAGAAAAACTGTATTTTAAAAAAAAACAGACATAAGGAACCAAAACACAAAGCAGAATGGAGTGTTTAAGTGTAGCAGTGAAATAACCACCACACCAGCAGCTCTAAGAACATCAGAGCAATACACACGTGTATTGTGACAGTGGGTAAAGTCCTATCATAAGGTCGGTGCTGACTCTGCTGCATGACAGCAAGCCATTCAGGCTTCCGTTAGCTCACCTTCACCTGGGAAATCAATCCTGCACACCTGCCGAACAGAACTGCCAAGAAGAGTTAGGGAGAAAATGTATGTAAAAAGACTATGAAAACTGTTAATACATAATCACCACATTTTGAGAAATTTGATATTAGGAATATGTTGCTGGGTGTGGTGATAAATGCCTATAATCCAGTGCTTGGGCCAAGAGGATCACAAGTTTGAGCCCAGGCTGGGCAACTTAGCAAGACCCTATCTCAAAATAAAAAATAAAATACAATAAAGAAAAGGCTGGGGATGTAGCCCAGTGTGAAGGCCCTGCTTCAGTCCAAGTACCACCAAAAAAATTAAATATGAGCTGTATGTTCTGTTTAACACAAGGAAATATGCAATGTATTTAATCAATTTTCATTTAAATGGCTAAAAATAGCCACTTAAATGAAAAAATAGCACATCTCTTCAATAGAAAATTAACTTACATGGTATCACAGTCATTCTTTTCCCCAAAATACTGGATTTTTTTTTAACTATTAGCAAGACAAAACTTTAAACCAAGAGAAAGATTTTAGCTGCTCTTTGAAATCCAGATATATTATAGAGCATCTCTTTTGAAGGGAAAGATTTCAAAATGAGAAAAGATAAAATATTTGCCATAATATTCACATCTAAAAGTATAACATGAAACAATTACCTATTGTAGTTATATTTTAGAGCATTATTTTTTTTCAAACTATAGCTCACAATCAGTAGTAGATTATGAAGACAATTTAGTGGATCATTATCAACATTTTTTTAAGAAAACAAGATGGAAAAGATCAGACTGCACTATACTTAAGGAAGATAGGTATCATTCCAAAAAGTTACAGAGTCACTAATAAACAATCATTTGATTTCTAGATGGTAGCTAAGAGCTAACAATGCTAAAAAGCAGCTAGTACTCACAGTGACCAGGAGACAAGGAAGTTAAGATAACACACCTGGGACCAGGCTGACAGAATAAAGGGTAGTGTTGTTTTCA
Organism: Heterocephalus glaber; assembly: GCF_000247695.1. Next base: position 495,250 of record NW_004624825.1, read on the forward strand.
AAAAGCCATCAGTCATTCTAGTACCCACTAACCATCCTTCCTCTATCCCCTACCCTCTATATGTGTGTCTTACAACACAGTAAGATACTAAAGGTCATAATAACCCATCATATATTTATGAAGAACTGGAAGAGAGGAGTTCAAGGTTATAAACATAAAAAATAATAAGGAAATGGAAATGTTGTCATGTCTTGTCAATACACAATATACATATATGTGTACTGAAATATCACACAACTATTATATGTTTAAAATTTTTAAAGAGATTAGGGGGCTGGGGATTTAGCTCAGTGGCACCACGCCTACCTGGCAACCACAAGGTCCTGAATTTAATTCCCAATATCAGAAAAATAAATTTTAAAGCAATTAATCTTAGGGGAAAAATGGAAGGAAGAGACAGAAAAAGAGTGATTCAGTGCGAATATGATTCAGTCCATGGTTGCTGGCTTTGAAGATGGCAGAGGCCACAAGGTGAAGCATGAGATCTGTTTCTGGAAGCAAGAAAGACAAGGGAACAGATTCTCCCCAAGAGCCCAAAGAAAGAACACAGTCCTGCTGATACCTTGGATCCTGACTCAGAGAGATCCATGTCAGACTTCTTATCCTACAAAACTATAAAGCAATGGTTTATGTTGTTTGAAGCCAAAATGAAATCAAAACATAAACCCCTCCAAAAAAAAAAAAGTCATTAGGCAGTCATCCTTGAGGAAGGTAAAAAGGGTAAGAACAGCATTTTCTCCTAGTAATACAAAAGGCAATTTATAGGGAGGCAACTGAAAGAAAAACACTGAACTAACTTAGCAGAATCCACCTCATCAAACCTCTGATTTTAGTCCTCAATCTCATTTGATAAAACTATTAAGATCCTCTCCAACCATAATACTCCCTGATTCTAATCCAGTTTATAAAAATTAAGTCACGACATGAGTACTAAGTTTATAATTAAAAGCCTCTATTTGTAATAACTAAAAGCTTATCTTTTAACAAAATTACAAATTAACAACTGTGATGGTTATTCTTGTTTACCAACTTGATTGGCTTGAGAGACATTTCTGGGTGTGTCTGAATAGGACACTGGGGCAAGACCTTGGGATCTATTTCTGGACCCTGGCTCCTTCCTTCTGGCTCTTGCCCTGCTCTCTGCTTTCTGGATGACATAAGAGCCTTCCTCCATCATGCTTTTATGTTTCCCCCTCAGAGGAAGTCAACCACAGAGTGAAACCTTGGAAACTACTAGCTGAAATAAACATTTCCTCTTTTAAGTTGTGTATGTCAGGTATTTTGTCCCAGCATCAGAAAACTAATACATTTTAACATATAATAGATTTTTCTATAAAAATTGAGGTTTAATAGCTTAATTTTCTGCATACCTCAGTTTTCCAAACCCAAAAGGTCTAGCTGGCCAAGTAAAAATTATCCTCAGGCAAACATGTTATTATGTACCTGATGGCAACTACAGAAGCACATGAAAGAAGTTACATAACCATCATACAGCTTTTATGGTACCATACCCCATTTAAAAGTAAAACTTTAAAAAATTAAATAGCAATTGAAATATATTTACTTTGTTTAAAACAACTGTAAGCAGCAGTAAATGTTTTATAGCATAAAAGATTTAATGTTCCTAAAATTTCCCTTTGTCTCTTTCCATTTTGGCGTTGTCACTTAATTTTTACATAAAGATTCAATTACTTCCACATGATTTTCCTATTATTTCATGCTCTTGGCTGCTTATTCATATACTTACTCTGCTGGTAAGAGCCTGTATACCAGCCTGTATAATCTTACAATTGATAAACCCTTCCTAGGTCTATACCCATTTCCTTATGCTTAGAGCTTTATCTGCAAGAATAATAACCATACTAGGTGTGGTGGTTCATGCCTGTAATTCCAGCATTCTGGGATGGTGAGGTAGGAGGATGGAAAGTTTGACTCTAGCTTGGGCAATTTAGGAATTTATCAAGACTTTGTCTCAAAATAAAAAATAAAAAATAAAAAATGGTCTGGGGATGTAGCTATGAGATCAATACCCAGTACCAAAAAAGAAAAAAGAATAGCAGCTGCAAGCTCTCATAAACAAATACACAAAAAATTAGTAGAGTTACTCTGATTTACATCTTAGGGAGAGTTTTTTCACATAAAAAGTGTATTTTACATATAATGTTGTATTTAAGGACCTCTGCAACTAGATGAACTCTGTCTCACTTTAAGCCTCTTTCTATTGAGGCCTGAAAAATGATAAGGAAAATGTACAAAATAGGGCTGAACAGAGATACCGACAAAGAAATAAAAACAAACCAATAAGACTCCAGTGTTTGATCCCTGAAATCTATGTAGCCTGATCCCCATTATAAAAGTCCTAAGGAAAAATACTGAAAATTATTAAATATCTACACATACACACATACACACACACAAACACACACACACACACAACTGGTGTTTTATGACATCACATCAAAAGTACAGATCAAGAGGAAGAATCAGCATTAATATCTATTACATGTTCTCCAAGTCCATATTGCCCAGCATATTTCTCTTATTCCACAGGCCAATATGTGCTTTAGAAAACATTATCTCCAAAATCAAACCACCCTGATTGAAATGGGCATACACAGGCCAGTCCAACTGACCATTATATCAGACAGAATAAATTCACATTCTGCTGTTTACTTAACTTGCTTTTTTTTTGACAATTCTCAGCTGCTTTGAAATACACAACAACTAAATTATCAGATACTTAATTTTACCAAATGCCATCCAAACAGTTGATGTTATATCATAAACACTGAAAATGGATTATTTTTATTTATAAAACTCACTTTGGGCATTCATGCTAATGAGATCATATTACTACTTTTTAGCACTTAAGGGCTAAATAAAACATGGGGCTAGGAAATACAAATACACCAAAAATATGTACAAGTAAGGAAGAAAGTACTAATTTCTGTAAAAAAAGTGTTTTGAAATATTTACAAGAAAACTGAGGAAATGAAGAAGATCCATTTGTGCTATCAGGTACTGAAGTCATTATTTAAAAATCAAATCACAAAAAAATAAGTCCTGCCAGACATGACAGCACAAGCCAATAGTCCCAGGACTTGGGAGGCTAAGGCAGGAGGAGCAGCACAAATTGAAGGCCAATCTAGGATAGTACTGAGTTCAAGGCCAGCGTGAACTACATAGTGAGATCCTGTATGCAAAAAAAAGTAATCCCAGATGAAAGAAGGATGAGACTGGGAATAAATAAACAGGATACTGATATAAGGAAAACTCTAACATGACTGTGTTGATAAATGTCTACATTATTGCTATGCTATCAAAGAACATTTCTTACAAGGAGTGAATGGGAAACTGGACAATGCTGATAGCCACAAAACCCACCTTAGTGAAGCCTGACCATGAATGAGAAAAACACATCAGCCTACACAACTGGAATTTTAGGGGAAAAAAATTTTCTTTTGGTACCAGGAATCTAACACAGGACACCTTGTACTTTCGAGGCAAGTTACAGAACCACTGAGCTAAATCCCCGGCCCAGGAAAAATTTGTAATTATATAAAATACTTAACATATCTAAAATTTTGCAACAGTTTTGGATTTTTCTTATTGCATTGAATTACATGAAAAGTTTTAAATAAAACTGCAAAGTAAAAAAAGAACCTACTGAGCCGGGGAGTCCGCTCAGTGGTTCCGCTACCTGCTCGCAAGCACAAGGTCCTGAGTTCGATCCCCAGTACCCAAAAAAAAAAAAAAAAAAAAGAACCTATTTATTACAGATACCAATTGAAGGTGTAACAAGATAATTCAAAATAATAGCAGTTTTGATTAATAAAATTAGCGCTTAGTGTAAAACATAATACTATCAAGTTAAAGAGAAAGCAATGAGTAGAAGTAAATTTTCATTCTAAAACTTAACAAACTCATTTAAATAGCCAGTATTAAAACAACTTAAAAGTCAGACTAGCGTTAAAGAGAAAAATATAGAAAACGCACACAAAATATACAGGACCAGGCAAATGATACCTTTCTACAACATAGTCATGCTGAGAATTAACCTCTAAAAACATGTATCAAAATAAAATAAAAGCTGTAATCCCAGCACTTGGGAGGCTGAGGCAGGAGGATTTCTGCCAAGTTTGAGGACAGCCTGGGCTACATAGTGAATTCAAAGCCAGCCTGAACTACCTAGCAAGACCTTGGCTATAAATCAATCAATCAATAAATAGATAAATTAAAAAATTGTATCCCACTCCCTCAACCAACTCACCCAACATTTTCTGCATCTTCATCACATTCAGCTTTATATTTGCAAGGTCCACACTTGGAGTGTTTTCTGTGAGCTTCTGCCCCTGAACCTTCCTCTTCTGTTTAAAAAGAAAAATTAAACTTTCAACCAGATGCAGGGATCTCCTTTGCAAACATACTTCATGGAGGGCTGGGGATTTAGCTCAGTGGTTCCATCACCTGCCTTACAAGCACAAAGACCCGAGTTCGATCCCCGGTACCAAAAAAATAAACAAACAAAAAAACATACTTCATGTTTTCAGTAGTCATTAGTATCACCTTTCTCGGGAAAATGACCCCAAGTTCTTGAAAACAGTCACTTCCAAAATATGTCAACACTGAGTCCAAAAATGTTGCCAACTCTGAAATCAACATAATCTGTGGTACAAGTACTGCTGCTAACAAAATAATTCCTTAAACTATGCATGGACAAGCAATATAGTAAGTTTGATGATAAACTGCTCTTAAAAGAATTACCATGGGCCAGGGATTTAGCTCAGTGGTTTCGCTGCCTGCTGCGCAAGCTCAAGGACCCCAGTTCGATGCCCGGTACCAAAAAAAAAAAACCAACAACAACAAAAAAAGAATTACCATGGAACACTGATTAAGAAGGAGAAATGGGGGGCCGGGGATTTAGTTCAGTGGTTCCAGCGCCTGCCTCACAAGCACAAGGTCGCATGTTCGATCCCCAGTAAAGCATCCTCCCAACCCCGAAAAAAAAGAAGAAATGAACAATACTTAAGAGTTTGATCTCCAAAACCATACACAAAAAAGCAATAAATTCAGTCTTGATTACCCTCTTACTGAAATAAATCTGTACAATGCTGGTTAACAAATAAGTGGTGGAACAAAGTACAATATAATTTTCATCTTTTCCTCACATCAGTTTCATACTTTTGGCTTTCTAACTATATAAAAACTCATAGTTCCACAGTATTAAAAAACTCCAAATTTTAACAAGAGATTCTTTATAGACTTTCCCCTTTTTAAGCCCAAAATACCCTTAGCAGAAGTGCATGCGTCTCTTATGACCTGGCAACAAAAGCCAGCAAATACGACTATCCCCTGACTTGGTTCACATCATACACTTAGGGGCATCCTACATATGTGGGTCTCAACTAGAGTGCACCCTATCCTGATCATCTCAAACTGGACATGGAGATCAGTTCAAATGCCAATTTAAGGATTTCAGTTTCCTCAAGAGATTTCCCTGTTTGGTTTCAAAGTTCCCAATGGTAGAACAAGAGATGGAGAGGGGGAGGCAGGAGGAGAAGAAAATGGGGATGGAAAAAAAGAATTGAAGGGGGGAATGACAAACATAGAGCTTTTGCAAATGGGAAAGGGACCAAAGAAAAGAGCATGGAGGGAGGAGAAGGGTAGAGGATATGAGAGAGAAGAATTCAGATGTATTATGTACATGTACCAACTCCCCATAATTGTAATCATAATATACTGCAAGCATATATTGATTAAAAAAAAGAAAAGAAAATACATAGATCTACAACACCATTTTGATAATGCCTCCAATCTTCTGATGCCTGGTGTTGACCTGCACTTAAAGTAGAAATCCTCCCCTAAACTTTCAAGAATAATCCCAGATTCAAGAGATCCTAATACTAAGTAATTCTGAGGCTTCAGAAACATCATGGGATCTAGAATTACTAGCACCACCATATGCTCACTAAGGTTTGTTTATTAATCCAATCAAACCACCGAGCCTTTCTAACTCGTACTCTCTAAAACAATGGCCAAACTACAAACACAAGGGAAGACATCCAGGACTGTGCTATATTAGCAAATCTTAGTATCAATTCTCACCTCTTTGTTATAGAAACAATGACAGTTTCCTCACTGAGTATCAAGCCACAGGCGCTAGACACATGAACTCTTTAAATTCTTTCTACCTCTAAAATCTAGAATTCACAATCTGATCCTTTACATGTTATGAAGCTTCTGCTTGTAAGAGTCCATTTAAATCAAATTCTATTGTTCAAGAGCTTTAATCATTTTAAACTGAAACTGCATTCCGTGAACTTCTTGCTCACTATTGTTCTATTTTCTAGATAACCTTCAGAGTCCCTCCAATCTATAATTTTAGGAATCTATGAAATGTAGAATGAGGAATAACCTACAATAAAGGTTTTATATGTGGTTCAAAGGATCACAACTATAGTTTACATATGGAGTGAATTCTCCTAGCAAGAATGTTCTTAGTGTATCCTCACATTACACAAACATTACTTTACACAAAGAAGACAGTAAGAATTATAGCCTGCTTAGATTATGAAGAATAGATTAGTCATTCTCAGTTCTGATCATTTAACCTCTATTACATGCTATGATAAATATTAATTTTTTAAACACCAAAAATAACTAATTCTTGTATTTGTAAAATAGTTTTTAAATGGGATTTTTTAAAACTTTAAACTTTAAATTGCACCAGAGTTGCTCCAAAAATTTTCCCTTTTCTATGCACAACTCAAGTTATTTTTATCACTGTGACTTAAAAATACAACAGAACCCACAGCATTTTCCCCTTAACCTCACAAGAAACCATCAGTGAAAAAAAATGCATGAAATAGAGAATGTCTAAAGTAAAGGGGGACTGAAGGCTTAGAGATAAAGGCCAAGGGGCAAGCAGTTTCTTTCTAGGGAAATGAAACATTCTAAAATTTACTGTGACAATAAATGTACAACTCTGATATACTAAAAGTTATGAGTTGTACATTTTAAATGGGTGAATCACATGGTATATGTATTACATTTCAAAGCCATTAAAAAGAAAAGTGAAAGAAAATAAATGCCCCTTAAGAAATATTTGAAACTTACCTCCTTCTCCAGATCCAGAGCCATTATCTGAGAAGAAAAACAATGAACATAAACATATTTCCTGGAAATTTCAAACAGTAAAATGTTTTTTTCAGACAGTAAAATTTCTCATCAACAATAAAATCTTGAAACCTAGTATCATATACTTTTCTCACATTTGTGACATCTAAGTTTATTCTTATTCATCTATTTTGTCACAAAACATAAATGAATTAAGTAATCACCTATATCTTGTATTTCTTTGTAGTACACTCAGAAAATATCTAGGTACCTTGCACAGAGTAAACACTAATAAATATTGTAAATAGCTACATATAAATAATTTTAATTCACTAAGTACAAGAAAAATTTAATTTTGTAAAGCTTGAAAGGAATAATAAATAAGATACTTTTATTACGAAGGAGGAAAAAAACTTTTGAGTCTTACTATAAAAATCTTAATGAAATTTGTGAGTAAAGACCAGAAGCCAATGGGTATTTTTTAAAAAGGCACAAGGTTTCTTCTTGAAGGAGAAACTCAGGGTTGAGGTTATCATATTACTGGTGAAATTAATTTTTGGAAATCTGATCCAAAAGAATCTCAGTAAGAAGCCAGCCTTAAACTTAACTAATGTAAAAAGTTTATCTTATGGATACATCATGTACAGGTACAAGCACCCAATGATAAATGCAAATGTACTGTATACCTAAAATGTAAAAATAAAAGAATTTAAGCAAAAAAAAAAAAACAAACTTTATCTTATGTTAAAAAAAACACCTTGCAATAGATTTCCAGGACATGAAAAACTCCACTGAAAGTCTACACAGCAGAATGAGCCAATG
>NW_004624825.1:507837-578978 GCF_000247695.1 Heterocephalus glaber
AGGGGAAAGGAAAGAAGGGAATGGAATTAATACGAGAAAATGGAAAAATGGATACAAAATCTTTGTAAATAGGGAGGGATGGAGGAGTTGAAGGGAGGGCAGGGGAATGGGGAAAAAATAAGAACCAAGAGAGATTCTGTAAAAGGTGCAAATTTCCAATGATGAATGTCATTATACTGTACACCTAAAATGTACCAATGATTAGAATGAGTAATTGATAATGTGAAATAGGAAGAAAAGGTCCAAAGGGGTAGGGGAAGTGGGAGGGGTAGGGGAAAGGAAAGAAGGGAAAGAAAAAATTATGAGAAATTGAAACAAAGTCTTTGTAAATAAGGAAGGGTGGAGGGGTGTAGGGAGTGCAGGGAATAGGGGAAAAATAAGAACCAAGATACATCATGTAAAGGCACAAGTTCCCAATAAGAAATGTAAATGTATTGTATACCTAAAATGTACAAATAAAAGAATTTTTTAAAAAATTGTCACTCTAAAGAAATCAACCAATAATAAATTCTGGAGATGGTCCAGGGAAAAAGGAACCGTTCTGCATTGTTCGTGGAAGTGGAAATTGGTACAACCACTATGGACATCAGTATGGAGATTCCTCAAGAAACTAAATGTAGAAATTCCATTTGACCTTATTGTTTTTTAGGTATTTTCCTAAAAGAGTTAAAGATATATCACAGTGATGAATGCATACCTATGTTTATAGTAGGTCAATTCAAAATACCTAAATCTTGGAAGAAACCTGTATGTCCATCAAGAGATGAATGAATAAAGAAAATGTGGTATTTATACACTATGGTGTGCCGGGGATTTAGCTCAGTGGCACCGTGCCTGCCTTGCAAGCACAAGGTCCTGAGTTCGATCTCTGGTACCAAAAGAAAGGTATACATTATGGAGTACTACTCTGCCATAAAGAAGGATAATAAAACGAGTCATTTGTATGAAAGATATCTTGAGACCATATTGTTAAGTGAAAGAAATCCAACACATGGGCTTCTGGGGCCAGGGATTTAGCTCAGTGGCACTGTGTAAGCACAACGTCCTGAGTTTGATCCCCAGTACCAAAAAAACAAAAAACAAAGAAACGAAAACAATATGGGCTTCAATATCACATGGTTTCTCATGAGAAGCCCAATATAGTGGTACTTCGGTTCACTAACGCTTTCATTTGTGAACAATTTGGTTCACAAACAGAAGCATTTGGCAAAATTTTATTTTTGTTTACAAACTCTCCATCAGATGACAAACACAACTATGGCCCTCTTTCACGCAGGAACACAAAACACACGGTAGCACTGTAAATATAAACAGCTTGAGGGTAATGGGTGAAAAGAGAATAGCCTGAAAAGAAACACAACCTGAAATAACACTAATGGCTTTCTACAGATATTTCTCACCTCTCCGATGCCATCCCCCAATCTTATTCTGTTTAATGTTCAAACCCATAGGACAAAGGATAAGCAAAGTCTCCACAAAAAAAGGCATAAAGGCTTAAAAATGTAGTAAGAAGTCACACAATGATTACAAGACCACTTGACATGAAATAGGAGTGAAAAACAGTTCTCTGGCTTCCTTACACAATCACTACCAATCCATGAAGCAATTCTGAAAATATACCCCTAGCTGAAAACTTCCTTGGAAAATATGATAGAACCATTCCTAACATTTACTCAGAAGAATATTATACATACCAGAGTAGCATGGTCCTCGTGCTACTACTGTTATCTCTTTCTGGTGCTTACAAGCAGCCCTTCTAAGAAAGCACTCATTTTGATAAGTGTCCCCATTTGATCCACAGACGGGAATGTAATTTGTATGACACTGCAAAAGAAACAAAAATAAACTCAGAACTAGGCATGAATAGTATTATTTTATTTCATATTCACGAATGCAGTACTATAGTATTCTTCTAAATAGGTTATTCTTTTACTTGGTTTTAAAAAAGAAAACTTTATGCTACTTCTTCATACCCTTTTCACATTCATAATGAAAAGTTACCAACTATTTCACAAAAATGAGAATGAAAATCCCATGCTATTTCATTTCTATGCTATGAAAATGCATTTGAGATAATAAAAGAAAATTCTTGACCTTTGTAAAGAGCACTACTTGAGTAATTCATTTGGTTTAAAATTCTATAGAAAAGTCAAAAAATGCTATAGTACACAAAAAATATAAGCTGATCATTGTTCTCAGAGACCTTATAATCTTGTGAGAGCCCTAATAAAAAAAAATACATACTGCGCAGATAGATCATGTTCCAAATGAATAAACAATAAGTACATGTGTCTACAACCTGGTATTGTTGCATATTCTAGGAACATCTCAGAGAAAGTGGAATTGTGAAACTGACCCTTGAAGGATTAATAGATGAAGGAAAAGGTGATTCAGATTTGAGAAATGACACTAAACCTGCATCCTTAAAAAGTTTAAAACATTTACATATCAAAATATCATAAATTATTAAAGTTTGAAAATCTGGGGAAAATATGATTCAAGTTATTACCCTTACTAAAAAAAAAAGAACACAAATTAATTTTTTAAATAGACTGAAACTATTTATTAGAAAAATTGTAAATGGCCAGTTAATATATTTAAAAGTGGCTAACTTTCACTAGCAGTAGAACTATATACTAAAAATAAGACATTATTTTTAACTTACAAAATTGGCAATTTAAAAAAATTTCAATTAGGTAAGTATCCCAATATACTAGTTCTGGTCATCTAACTTGGTTCAATTTTTGGAGAACATCATTTAACAAGATAGCAAAAGTCCTGAAAAATGACTGTAGGTTTTGATCCAGAATTATACATTTACAAATCTCTCTAAAGAAAACTTGTAGACACATGTTTACTACAGGGATTTCAAACAAAAATTTGTAATATAAAATCTAAATATCCAATAAGGCAATGTTTAATTAAAACATTTTATATTTTCTCAAGCAATTAATATTGTAGTCAACAAGAATTAATTTCTAAAAGGGTATTTATTGTGTGACAGGAAAAGCTAATGTAAATATTAAGTGAAAAACAGATATGTAACTTCTGGGAATGTTGTGCCATTTTAAAAAGTATTACCTACTCCATGAAAATGAATGCAAATTTTTTAAAGAATATGATAATTAAAAAAATCAAGAAAATAAGTTACATTTATATTCCATTCTAGAAAAAATTTATAAGATAAATCCTAGAAAACATTGATGACTTTTTCACTGTGTTGTTATGATTTTTCTGTTTCTCAATTTTTCTGCAATGAACTATTTATCTACTTTTAAAAAGTGATCAGATTTACTTTATGAAACACGAATATTTCATGCTACCACAGATCAAGCACTAGTAAAAACAACCTGTAACTAATAAAATCTTTTATTCCCAAGTTGAGTTTGCTAAACATTTAGTATCAGCAAAACCTACATCAACTTTTATTAAAGTTTAAATTTTACTTAGTAAGCCTTACCATCCTCCAATTTCTCATACTTCATTCTAATTCTTTATTCCTAAAATTTGCACTTCATAACTACTATGTTTCCATGAGTCAAACAATACTTTGCAATTATACGATACATAACTAGCAAAGGATACTATAAACTTCAAGGTGCCAAGTGCGAATTCTATGAACTTCTCAACACCACTCTTCCCTCAATAGATGTTTAATGATTTTCTAACACAGAGCTCTCAAAGGTGCCAATACTGCCCCCTAGGGGACAGTGCTCCTGAATGTTTGGTTGTCATAATGATAAAGGGACTTCACTGTTATTTACCAGATGAATTCCAAAGATACCAGATGTACTCCAAAGGAAAGGGCAGTTACATGTAACAAAGACTTACAATTACCACAAAATCTCTGAATGTCTCTCGGGCCTAGTATGCCTTATCCTAATACTGGTTTTTATTCTAGCATCCACCATACCTCTACTTCTTTGTTTTCATGGGCTTCTGCAATGAAACTGCTTAAGATTTTTTTAAATCCAAACATTCATTACAATTTTATTGCAGTTTTTGATCCAGAGTATATATAAGTATCTGACTACTGTGCTGTCTTCTGGTGTAATCATGCCCAAGCATTTACATTCTGAAATATTTATGTATTATAAATTATATTTATTTTTCTTTTATATTACAGTTATGCATTATATTCATTTCTTTAATTATGTGTTATATAGGTTACATTATGAATTTCATTTAAGGGTAATAAAAAATAGGATATAAATTATTTAGCAATTAAAAAGTTTTTAAAACGAAAAAAAGCAGAAAATGAAACTAGGATAAGTTCTTTAAAACACACAATTCTTGCCGGGGATGTAGCTCAGTGGTGCTATGCCTGCCTGGCAAGCACAAGGTCCTGAGTTCAATGCCCAGTACTAAAAAACAAAACAAAACAAAATACACAATTCTTTTTTTTTGCAGTTAATATAAACAAACAAGAAATAATCTCTAAGTTAAATCCTATTAAGTGATTTATGTACATAAAAGGGGAATTAAATCACAAATAGGTTTGTATGCACATAGAATACTTCTAGAAAAAAATTGTGAAAATGCCCAAGAGAAATCCTCTTATCGCTCTATGTAACTTAATATATAGTCCCTTTTGGCCATGAAGAACCTGGCCGTCTGGACAGCAGTATATACACCTACCCTTTCTCCTCAAACTCTCCACTTCTTTTCGTGAAAATAAGCAACATGGTGGTTTATTGTTTTCAAAGAGGTTTCATATGCAAGCTCTCTTTCCAATTTTGATTCTCATTACAATATTAAAAGAAAATCTATGAAATGTGCCTTCTCTTTTCAGATGGAATACTGACACGGAAGAAACTACCTGAGGTCATCTAGAAAAGTCTCCTGAAGACATGGGGTTACTGGAAATAATAACTGTACTATATCATTTATTCCTGATTTCTGAACCTTTTCCTCTTCTCAAAATCCAAAATTTAGGATTTAGAAGGTACATTTAGAACAAGATGGTAAATGAAAAATAGTCTAGCTCCCCATCTCATCTCAAATCAAGGGCCATCTTGTGAGAAACATGTGGAAGCCAGATAATAATTTAATCACAGAAAATAAAAAAAAGAATTGGATGTAACATACTCCACTTCCCTTCTTTTACTTTTTCAGACAACAGAATCACAAATAAAATCAGCTCCCAGGAAGCAAAGATATATCAGTTTGAGGTTCCACTTTTCAGTCCATTTCTAACTCTGACTTACCCTGAAGATCCAAGTCAGTTGAGTTCTTTAGCCTAGAGATAAGACAGCAACAAATGGGAATGAAAAGGAAACAGCCAGGCTAAGAAGAGAAGAAAAGGAAAAAAAGATCCAACATGTTCAAGAAGAGGCCCTACTGCAACTTGTACCTCATTTGCTTTTGGTGGCAATTATATCCTACAATTGGATAAAACTTAATTTTTCCAAAGAATTCTCACATCTATTATTGCCAGTCTTTCCCCTTTAATTCCAGGGAAGAAGCATAGGAAGTACAAGTAACAGGGCAGTTATGGTCTACATCTAGATGTCCCCCAAAAGCCTCATGCTCTCGTAGATGAGGCTTTTGAAAGGTGACTGAATTATGGGAGTGGTATGGCTGGCTTGCTGTTAGGAGACAGGAACTGGTCAGAAGAGGTGGTAAGGTGTACCTCCCTCCCTACTTCCTGGCTCCTTCCTCAGCTCTCTGCTTCCTGGCTTCCAGGACAAGAGCAGCTTTCCTCCACCTGGGTTCTTCCAACATGCTGCTGACCATGTAAGGACTAAAACTTGTGAAACATGAGTCAAAATAAACCTTTCCTCCTTTAAATTGTGGGTGTCTCAGTGATTAAAAAAAAAAAGAGACTAAGACAAACCTTTCATCTGACAGTGAAGAAATTGAAGACAATTTTCTTATGGTGTTCAACATGTTCTAAGTTTTTCAATTTCAAAAATGTAGAATTTTAAAATGTGAAAAATTTCAAAATATATTTGGTTTCCTCACCTGAAATTGACATGCACATTTCAAACCATCTCCATCTTCTTTACAAACTCCTCCATATTTACATGATGATTCATCACAAACTCTTACATCAGATTCCCTTACATTTAATTCTGCAAGAGAAGAAAAAAACTGTTTCATATATATATGTGGCTTTCTTTTTACTACAGATGTGCACAGATAAATAAGAGCCAATCCTTCAAATGTTTTGCACATCTCATTTACAGATGTAAGACAATATACACAAAGCAAGTTCTACAGAATATAAAGTATACCCAAAATAGAATCCTACATAATATGCCTTTTTCATTTGTGAAATCTATTCCCAAATGAAACTCAAAATTTCAAGATTTAATAATTCCCCAAGATAAATCTATGGAATTTTTCTCTTTTGGTCTGGCAAGTCCTTAAGATAATCTTCTTATACATTGTTTTAACTTTACAGATTATTTTTCCACTGAGTAACTTACTTGTAATTATAAAAAAAATTAAAAGGTGGGCCAGGGATTTAGCTCAGTGGCACACGTCTGCCTTGCAAGCACTAGGTCCTGAGTTTGATCCCCAGTATACTTACAATGAATTTTATGAGTACTCATTATTCATTCTAGATAAACAATTTTAATTATAAAAGAAGTATAAATTGAATGTTAATTTCATGCAATAGATATAGAACATTTGTATACAAAGAATGAAAGAGATTCAAAATCATTAGACTTGAAACTTATACATGACTCATTTTACTTTACCACATGAAAACAAAGAGTCAATTGATATCACAGAGCATCATTCTACGATGATTTTGTTCCTGCTCCAAGGCTGTTTGTTAGTCCTGTGCTGGGAGCATCCTATTAAGCTTTCTCAAAAACCAAATAAACTGCTTCATGGTTAGTGCTAAGTAAAGCTGTCATTCACATGGAACTGGATAAAAATCATTGCAATGCAATTTTCATATTCTCCCCCATTAGAAATAGGAACTATAACAACAAATGCACTTATGCAAATAATAAGTGATTATTTTTTAAACATCCCAGTATAGTCATGATCGTGTGAATCTAGGAGCAGAGAGGCCTAAGTTGAACCTCTGATTGTCATTTAGTAGCTGAGTGATTCTGGGGAAAACACAAGGTCTCCTGTATTATAGATCATGATGTCCTTAGCAAAGAGATCTCTGAGGATGTTTCCCCAACAATCTGTTACCACTGATTCTTTTCTATTTCGAGATTGCAAAGTAGTATTTGTACACTGAGAAGGAAATTCATTGTCTAATGCCATCTACTCTAGTGACATTTCACTGACCTCTTCATCTCATTTGTTCTCACTGCTCTACAATGGTGTCTTGGATCTGCTATTTCTAGGTGCTAGCAATCAAGTATCATGTTCTAGGTCTTAAATGCTCCTCAAAAAGCTCATGTGTTGAGAGCTTGGTCCCCAGCCGATCGTGCTATTGGGAGATGATGGAAACTAGAAGTGGAGCCTAGCTAGAGGAAGAAGTCACTCAGGGCATGGCTTCAAAGGACATATTTGGTCCCTCCCATTCCCTTGCTCTCTCTGCTTCCTTGCCACTATGAAGTGAGCAGCCTTGGTTCATCCTGCCCTTCTGCCATGATGTTCTCCCTCACCATGGGTCCACAGCAATGGGGCCAGCAACCATGGACTGAAACCTTAAATTTTGAGCCAAAAATAAATCTTTCCTCCTTTAAGTTGTTACTCTCAGTATTTTGTTATAACGATGAAAAACTGACTAGCACATATCAGAATACACACGGAACTAACAGTCAATGGTATTTACATGAGTAGCCACTTTGAAACAAGCGCTGCACTCTGAAAAAATAGTCTATGTATAATCTGTGGATTACATTTTCCTTTTTCTTAAATGGCTCTCAAGTGCACAGAACTGGATTACTCTAAAGTTCAAGTATTCACACTCAAAATAAGAGGTAACTCATAAAGCTGTTTTGTTATTTTGTTTCACAAACTATTCCAGCTATAGAAGATGGTCTTTTAATTCTTTCCTGAGTGAGACATGAAGGTTTTAAGTTCTTGGCTCTCTCAATTTTTGTTCAATCTTCCCTTTCTCCCTTGACTATATGTTTCTACACCCCTACTAGGAACTTAATACAAGGTCCAGTTCCAAATAATAATAATTTGTAGCTTCAGACTCACAGAAGATAACTAAATATTATATTAATAATGAATTGCTCTGGAAAGAAAGGTAAAAATGGATAGTATCTTTGCTCAGCTACTGGCTTAACCAAGTTTAAGGTTAGAAATAAGAACTGCACAATCTGAGAAATAAAAATGTAGTGCATATCTCCTCTTCTTTGGAGACTTAAAGCTCACACTGGGATCAATTAGAATCTATAATACAACTAGATATAAAAAAGAATAAAGTTTTTATTTTGTCTGTGAGTCAAAATCATACGCTGAAGTAGAGTTTGGTGACACATGCTTGTAATCCTACTGCTCTTGTGAAACTGAGGCAGGAGGATCATAATTTTGACCCCAGACTGAGCATGCTCTAAGTTACAACTTGCTACCTTGGCTTGAGATTCTTTTGAGCTGTAATGTTTTACCTGTTGTATTTCACAGTACAGTGGATTACATGCTAGAATCTAACCCATCCACTAAGATTCACATACTTACTGACCTCAAGTTGGTGGGGAATCAGTTTGCATAAGGGACCAAGAAATATTTTAGGGAAATAATCATCTTTACTAAAGCAAGGCAGAAAAAGTTGGTCCAACAAAGCCTGCAGCAAGAAAAAGAAGCCCAACCAAAGTGTGAGGTCTATCACTCAAACTGCTTTCCTTGCCCAACCCCAAAAGCTCATCAGGACAGAGACAAGGGCTAGAATAAGACACTAAGAATGGCTTTCCCATTTCCCTATCTGAAATGACAAGATAAAAATAGCTCTGCTTTGATGCTCACAGATTAAATTACAATAGAAAGGAAAGCCTCAGAAGAAGAATGCCTCAATAGCCAGGCCTATCAGTAACACACCTGGCAGAACAGAATAGACCAGTGGTGGTGAACCTATGGCACACATGCCGTAGCAGGCTGTTTGTATCGCTGAAAGCTCTAAAAGGTTCGCCATCACTGGCACAGACCAAGGAAAAGTGGTGTCAGGCAAGGAGGTTCACCTCCAATCACTGGCAGGAGAAACCAATGTACACCTGCAGGCACAGCAAACATCCCAGGAAGAAAAAGTTGCCATGTCCAGCAGCAGAACACATTAGTGAGCCCACATGAAAACACCTTCTGGTAACTCCAAGAGTAAATATGGGAGGGAGGCACCTATGAGGGAGCTGGAGGCCTGCTATGGTTTGAGTGTGTCCTCCAAAAGTTCATGTGCTGAGCCCTAATTCCTCAATGTAACAGCACTGGGAGTGGAGCATAATGAGGGGTATTTGGGTCACTGAGGCAGAGCCTTCATGAATGGATTAATGCCTTCCTCTAAGGAACTAGTTAGTTAGCTAGCTCAGGAGTTCAGCCCTTTTCTTTCTTCTGCATGTGCCTATGTGGTGTTCTGCTCTCCACCATGAATTGAAGCACCACAAAGACCCTCACCAAATGTAGTCATTATCCCCTGGACTTCCCAGCCTCTTAAGCCAAAATAAACCTCTTTTCTTTATAAGTTATCCAACTTCAGGCATTCTGTTACAGCAACAGACAACAGAATGTTACAATGCCCTACATTAAGGTAAAATCATGGAATTCTAATTATTCTGGTTATTAGTCATGTTTTATATTATGCCTATCTTGTAATCAAATCTATGCTACATGTTATGGTGTTGAATGTGATTATTTAGTTGTCAGGAAGCTCTTATTAAGCTCTACTCTGTACTTAATACTATACTAAGACAGAAAAATATATAACAAGGAGCTTATACTCTTGCTAGCTTATGGAACAATTAGTGATGCATTCAATATAGTCAATAATAAAGGAGATAAATATGCACCACAGTCTACAACTGCTTTAGGACTTTCAAGAGGTCAAGGATAAAAATGTATCTGAAGGGCCTGGGATTTAGCTCAGTGGCACTGTGCCTGCTTTGCAACCGCAAGGTCCTGAGTTCAACTCCCAGTACCAAAAAAAAAAAAGGATTTGAAGCACAAGGTGCAATACCTGAAAAGACACAGTTTGATTAACCTTGAAAAATTAATAAAGCTTTCTTCTGATACTAAATTGTGTTTTGTTTTTGTTTTTTGGTACCGGGGAATGAACTTGGGACCTTGCACTTATGAGGCAGGCAGCCGAACCAATGAGCTAAATCCCCAGCCCTCTGATACTAAATTGTGATATATCATTATGGAGAACTTAGAACAGACATTTTAAAATAGAGAATATTTTAACTATCCTCAGCCATAATGTCTTAGTCAGTTTCTCTTTGCTGAGGCAGAGTATCTGACACCCACAACTTAGAGGAGAGGTTTATTTTAGCTCACAGTTTGTCGAGGTTTTAGTCTACAGTTGGCTCGCTCCAAGGATGGGCAGCATGGCACAGAGCAAAGCAGAGGAGAAGCTGCTCATAGCACTATAGAAGGTAAGCAGAAACCATGAAGGGAAGAGGAGGGAGGAAGAGAGACCGTTCCAGGCCACTCCCTCAGTGACCCAATTCCTCCACCAGGCTCCATATTCTAACATCACATTTAGCTATAAACTCATCAGTGGACCACTGATGAGTATCACACTCTCATGATCCAATAACCTCCCAAAACCTATGAGCGCATGAGGCTTTGGGGGGGCATCCAGACATAAACCATAACAGGTGATATTAAAAGGCAATATTTTTATCAAAGAAAACAATATGAGTGAGAGTAGAGACAAATTAATTTAATAGTAAGAACAAATAGTGCTTACTATAACATCAGTGGTTTCTAAACCACACTCTTTAGCAAAACCAGTGCCCTAGAGTGTATCATTATTAAAATCAACTAAGATTTGTATTTTCTCATTTACAAAAGGGAAAAAAAGCAATGACAAATGTTCTCAATTTAAAGCTTTTTTTGCTAATTTCTTAAAATTTCAATATCTGAGATTACTTCCTTGCTAGCTATAAGAAAACATTCAACAAATAAGTAAAAATTATTGTAGAAAAGGTCAGGAATATCACAAGTTCATGAATATATATTTTAAATTGTTTTATAGTTATGGTATTCACTGCTAATTACCTTCCTTGGATCTGTTCTTCCCTTCTTTCTTAGTAAGGGAACCCCAACTGGGTTCAGAGAAACAAATTACCCAGCTAAGGAACCTTAGCTGTCTCCCTTGCTCTGTGCCACTGCTCATACATAAACAGTGTCCTTTCCTCTCTCTTCCATACTTTTTCCTAACTGGAGAGCATACCTATTACCTAAAGTTAGCAACTTACTTGTATAACGATGAAAGCTACAGGCTCAAATGGTAGAACTGAAAGACTGTAAGAGACTAGAAAGGAATAATCATGGAATCATCATACCTACTGTGGATTCATCCCTCCAGACTTTCTGTTGTAGGAAACAAATGAGTGAAAGCAAATAGTAAAGCAAATATAAGCCAATATTGGTCAAGTCACTGACAGATCCAGTGAAACACAATCCTGATATAATAATTGCATGTCAATTTAACTGAGATAAATATTTCTAGGCAAAAGTCTTACCAAATTTTGTGCTGTGGGACTGCATAACCTTTGTTCCTTTTCTCCAGCCCCACTGTGACTAAATGTGAGTTAATGGATAAAGATGCTTGTTAATTTTGGGACACTAGATAAAATGTGTAACAGACCTAAAGTCCCAAAGTAAACTACTCAACTCCTTGTTTGCCCAGAACTGATGTTCCAGACACCACAATCTATAGAACAAGCTGCAAACTGCTGACCATCAATACGTGACAGTCGACCACTAACCTTTGTCCCTTTTCTTTAATTCTATATGTTAACTTCCCCCTCAACCCCCTATAAAAACAGCCTCGGACTCTGAGCCAGTTGCCTCCCTAAGCTATTTTGCTTTGGGAGTGCCGTCTGGCCAGACTAATAAAGGTCTGTTTTACTTTCCAACTTGTCCGGTGTGTTCCTTCCTGGGTGTTCTTTGCTGCAGTCAGCTCATCGGAGCGTTTGGTAAGGCCCTCGGTCTTACAGTGCTATATAACGGTCCACACTGATGAATTTTTCAAGAGCACCATGACTTTCTGGTGCTCTGCCTCATAACAAGAGTGACAACCACTGCCTCAGCTCAAACTTGCTACAGAAGGAAGTCTATTCTGGGATCATCTTCTGAATATTTTCAAGTGTTCTGTACAGTACCAGGTGTCAAGAGGGCACTCTGCTACCTGTCAGTGGTGATGATGACTACACACCTGGCTTCTGGAGCCCAAAATGGAAATGTAGCAAAATGGATGAGCCATTACTCAAGTCCTCAAAAATTAAATCTTCACACAGAAATATTTTATACAAGGAAGCACTCAAAAGAGTGGCTCACAACAAAAAATATCTTGCTCTGGTTACAAATCTGCCCCTCAGGCAATTCTGAAAATGCAAACCTTGTCTCAAATTTCATTAACATTTCAAAGCTGGGAAACAATGCATACTAGAGGAAGTAACCCTGATTATTAGGAACCTGAGCTGCCAAAATTCCTTACTTTTGGTGCTACTCACCAGGTTCAGGCTATGATTCAAAATAAGACCCAGCAGCCCCTTAGATTGCCATGACTTGTTTATCACCCTTCTAATAACCAGGAGGTTTTGTTTAGCTAACACTTACAGAAAGCTAAAAGGGAATAAACTTTGTAAAATGTTAACAATAGAATCCAGGGCTTCTCAATTTGGGTACTATAAATATTGAGGCCAGATATTTCTTTGTTGCAGAAGCTATGCTGTACACTGCAGGATGGGCAACATTCCGGCTGCCCAACCCACAGTGCCAATAGGTGACAACTAACAAAGTTTCCAGACATCACCAAACATGGGGGCAGGGGGTCACTCCCAGTTGAGAACCACTGTGAAAAATGAGATCAAAGGCTCTACATTTGTTTGTCTAACACAATCACTACAAAGAAAGAGTCAAATAAGCAGCAACTTCCGGGATTTCAGCATATTACCACAGCTATTTCCCATTTCAATGAGGAAGCCTAAATATTCTGACTCCAAGTTTATGTCAAGCGAGGGTTCAAAGGAGAGATCTCAACTATAATAAATCCTTAACCTTCAGCAAGTCTGCCTTCCTCTTTTTTCAAGACCTTTTCTTCAAGGTGAATGAGATCCCCTATTCCAAAGATCCAATAGCTTGTTTTCTTGCATCTTCCCACTTTTTTCTTGATTTTCTACAGCAGCTGACATTGCTGGCTTCCCCTTCTAACTCAATAATCTAGTCCCAAGTCTGATCACTTTTCACTTACTCCTTTCTCCTTGTCCTACTGTCTAGTCCATAACTACAGCACTCCTAGAATTTACCTCTAGCTTACTCAACTCTCAAGATTAACCAAAGTGTGCTATTCTTTGTAAAACCTACAGACTCATGTCTATGGCACAGGGAACCTCAAGGATATCAGGGACTCTTTGCAGAACACCCAAGAGCACTTTAGCTCCAACCAGGAGATTGTTCTTATGGTTCAAAACGTGCTACCCAGCCTAGTTATGCCCAACATATTTGTTACTAAGGTAATTTCAACAACCCATTTAAACGAAAACAAATTTCTTCTATGAAAACTAAACTAAAAGATTTGGAAAAGGTGAGCTGCTTTAAAAAAAAAAAACAAAAAAAACCCTACATTTAGAATTCCGCATCCACAAGTCTTCAAGTTCCTTTTTTAAAAGATTAAAACTGGAATGTGTAATCAATGCATTATAAATGCATTTAATTCTAGAAAAAAAAACTATTCTCAAAGAAAAATTCTGGGCCCTCTTCCAAATTATCATTTAATAAATATATATTTATGTTTTAAGTTAAGATAAAAGCTACATGCATTTATGAATCATTTTTGCAACTCCCCACTTAAAATAGCTTTCTCAATTAACCAACTACCAGAATCTTATCCTACTACATATGAAAACATTCTGCCTTCAGCCATCCATCATGTCATCTTATCTTGTTCATCCTCTCACAGGATTCTCTCACACTCATCACTTAAAGTACTCAAATCTGGTTTTCTCAATCTTACTAAACCATGTAATCTGCTTGAACCCACATCTAAATATATGTAACTGCTAACCAACTGCATGATTGTACACTGAAAACATATTGTAAATATTTACAACATTTAAAGACATACAATATTCCCCACCAGGAAATGGTATGGCAGAGCCATGGAATATTATACAGTGATTTAAAGATGTGTATTATATAATATACTCATGTTGTATAATATTATTACTGTGAATGTTAAAATGAAAACACAGAACACAAAATTATACACATACACGACTATATATGAAAAACATACAAGAAAATCCAACCATGAATAAACAAAAATGGCAATAGCAACTGTGTTAAACCAGGTGAACAATGAGTGACTTTTTTTCTTTACAAGTTTCTGCGTTGATTCTAATTTCACAGAGGGAAAATACACGGTATGATTTCAAACTCCAGAAACATTTCGCTACGTAGTGGGCAAACCATCTGTTTGGGGATCAGTGAGGACCACGTTCACATGCAAAGTCTTCACCTCTTAGAATATTTTCCCTTAATATTATAATAATTAGATAAGATATTCAAATGCAACAATGCTCAGAACAAGTAGGATCAGTAAAAGACAAATATCTACTTTCTTTCTTCAGACAGGACTTCAACTCCCAGTGAATCTGAGAGGCACATTTAATGACATAAATCACTGAAAACATAACTCAGGGTTAGTAAATGTGGATTTCAAGTCCCAGTAAATCAAGAATCAGAAAATTTTCTTGAGCTGGATGTAGCTCAGTAATAGAGCACTTGCCTATCACCTGTGAGACCCTGGGTTTGATCCCCAGCACACACACCCCAAAAAAGGGAAGGAGATAGGGAAGGGGAGGAGGAAGAGGAGAAAAAGGAAAAGGAACTAAATTTTCTTCAACTTGTCTACTTGTCTACTAAATTAACTATATCACAATATTTATCTTCTACTATAAAGATGTAAGGGAGAAAATAAACAATATTTTATGAATCAAAACCAAAAGCAGTTTACATTAATATTAAAAAGCATTAAGGGACTAGGAATATATAGCTCAGTGGTGGATTATTTGCTTAGCACACTTGAAGCCCTGGTCCATCCCCAGCATTGCAAAGAAAGGAGAGGGGGGGGGGTAAAGGTATTAACAGCAGAAATGACTAAAACTTCTCTAAGCTATATTTAACAAAAGAGATTGACATATGCTACACAATTATCTGATATTTTTCATTCCATCCTGCTTGCTACTGCCAAACCACCCTCTGTTAAACAACACTTTGGTCCTGTCAATCCTCCACCCCCACACCTGCGATCTTTCCCGCTGCCTACTTCACTTCTAAATGCCTTGTCAGGATGCTTCAGGCAAGGTAACAGGGAGGACAACTACTGCAGATCAAAAAGAAAGACCTGGATCCCAAGCTGTGTGTATTAAAGGTAGCCAGGATGCTTCCAGACCCATCCAGTCCTAGCTGAAGATCTTAGGTGCTGATGCTCTCTCCCTCCCTCCTATTCTGACTTCACTGAGCAAACCTATGTTTCCCTCCTACAGATCCATAAACTGAATCTGCTATGCTAGTTATTAAAAATGATGAAACACGTCTACATTTCTTAATACCATACATCAAGGTCATTTTAAAGGCACACTTTTTTTTAAGTGTGTAACAAAACTTTTTTAATGACTACAAAAAACCTGAAAAGTATACACAGCAAATGAACCATAATTATCTCTTGGTTACATTTGAACTTTCTTCATTATTTTGCATTTTTCTGAATTGTTTAACAATTATCTTGTATTGCTTTAAAATCAAATAAAACAGCCCAGTATGGTGGCATGTGCCCTAATCCTAGTGCTATGGGAGGCTGAGGCAGAAGAATCACAAGTTCTAGTTTCACCTGGTCAACTTAAACAATTTAATGAGACCTGGTCTCAAAAAAATAAAAATAAATTAAGGGCCAGGGATTTATCTCAGTGGCCCCGCGCCTGCCTGGCAAGAGCAAGGTCCTGAGTTCAATCCCCAGTACAAAAAATAAAAAAAACAATTAAAAGAGGTGGGGGTGTCGCTCAGACAAAGGCCCTATGTTCAATCCCTAGCACTACACACAGAAAAGAAAAAAATTAGATGAAACAATTATATGCTATAGTATATGAGAACCTTAAAAATACTATGCCAAGAAAATGAAATCAGGCACAAAAAGGCCACATATTGTATGATTCTATTTACATAAAATGTCCAGAATAAGTAAAGCCATAGAGATGTAAAGGAATGGGTGGTGAGTTAGTGGAACTACTTACTGAGATCCTTTTTGGAGTGATAGAAATGTTCTCTAATTAGACAGCAGATGGCTGCACAATAGGTGAATGTACAAATACCTCTGAACTGCATACTTTAAAATGATAAATTTTATGCTATATGAATTATCAAGAGAAAATAATTTTAAAAAGCAGATAAAACCACCACTTACACCTTTAAAAAAACTGAAACAAATAACAAATGAACAGGCATAATAATTTCATGTTTAAGGGACATACCCTGACACTAGAACACCTCAATTAGTATCCTAGAGCTCTCACCTATCAGCTGTGTGACCTTAATAATTTACCACATTTGTGCCTATAAATGTGGGCAATAACAATACCACTCTCATAATGCTGAAAGAATTAAATAACAATAATGGAGGCCATTACTGCAATGTGTGACACATGAGTGTATGTTAAATGTTGGGTACTATTTTTTTATTGGCATCAATGTAGAAAAAGGTATGGAAAAATGAGCACTTGAACCAACTGTGGGAGTACATATTGGCAAATTTCTCATGTGTTGAAATTTGTAGCAGAAACACATATGAATATAGAATGAAGACTAAGACCCACTGTGAAGTGAAAAAACAGCAGGATATAAAACTATACATACATAATTATAATCCCATTTGTTCTGCAACAAATACATGCTTACATATATTCTTTAGGACATTCCAAGTATATCCAACATACTTCCTCCACCAAAAACTTTTTTTAATTAATAAATCTAAGCAGAAAAATAATGCCTTCTGGTTCACTTGTAATGTCTATTCCTTAGGGTCTGCAACACTAAGTAGAATAGGAGATAGCCAGAATCTAGGAACTCACCCACAAAAACAAAAATCTATGAAACAACCTATGCATTGGCACCGGTATTAACTAACTTATAGGAAAATTTCTAACAGACTTCACAAATTCTGTGCATTTGAAAGAGCTCCAGAGTTAAGGTTTCAATTACTTAAGTATCTACATAATCTTGGCCACGTACCTGCCAAGCACTAAATCTGAGAAATTCCCATTCCTTGGAATTTAAAAAAAAAAAATAGGTATAATAATTCCTCATGGGGAGGGCATGGCACACACCTGCAGTCCCAGCACACCAGAGGCTGAAGCAGGAGGATCGCCCAGAGTATGAGCCCAGCCTGAACTACACAGCAAGACCCTTTCTCAAAAGTCAAAAAAAAAAAAAAAGAAAGCAAGAAAACAAACATGAATGGGTAGAATGCCTATGAAAATAGAATCCTTTCTATTTCTAGTAGGACACAAATATGTACACTCAAAATTGAAACAAAGACAAACTGAGAAAAGGAGAAAAGGATAGGCAATTATAACTTCAAGAGATGCTTTAAATTTACCTTTACAAGAATAAAAAGTTTAAAAGTACAACAAATTATGAGAGACAAAATGATATCCAATGAATATGACCTAAATAGAATAAAAAATTTTTAAAGAACACTGAAAAATAAACCTATATCATATTTCAAGCTTCAATATTTCATTAACAAGATATCACAAAATGTTAAAAGTAGCCAGGGATTTAGCTCAGTGGTTCCGGCACCTGCCTCACAAATGCAAGGTCCCAAGTTCCATCCCTAGTACCAAAAAAAAGTTAGAAATACAGAACTGATATGAAGAGTAAATTAAACCCCACCCTTTGTTAATGAGGCAGGAGATCAGGGTGTGGCAAAGCGGCTGGGCACCTGGGTGTATCCCATAGATCTGACCGTCAGCCTGAGGAGTGGGAAATACAAAAGCCAGCCACCACTAAGCCGGTGGCCACTGTAAGCTTCCTCAGTGGCCTGCTCTCACTCTGTAAAAAATCCTTCTTTTCTTACCTTTAATTAGTCCACACTCACTCTGCAGAGCATATTTCTTTTCTTACTTTTACTACCATTAATAAATGTAAAACCTCACTACTTTTTACGCTTGTCTTGACTAGTTCTTTGTTCAGGATGACAAGAACCTAGAAAGCATCTCTAGGAATCCACAGCACTCCAAAACCCTGATAACATGAGGGGCCAATCTGGCAGAGATAGGTTCAAAGAAATATAGATGTAGATGGACAGATGATAGGTAAGAAAAAGAACAGGTAACACAAAGTGAGAAAGCCGATAAGGGAAAAGTGGCAAAGCTTTAACAACTGGAGAATGTGGACATACTCTTGCAACTTTTGTTTGAAATTATCTAAAAATCTTTTTAAATATTAATAAAACTAATAATATGGTAATTGAGAAGTTAAGGAAATCACACTTCCTTTCCTGGAATACAAGAATCTTTCACAAAATCTGTTCTCATACTAGGATGCACCTAGTTTTAATACAAAGAGATTCAGGAATTATACCAACCTGACTCTCCTCCAAACAGGCACTCCATCCCAAATGAAGTGAATCACAAAGCACCCAAACTCTAGCAGGAGACCCAGGGGATAAGGCAAAAAAACAATGAAGGAAATAGGCTGGCTGGGTGAGTGCCAACAAAACAAAGAGCTCATGCCTCACTAGACAGCTCTGGCTATGTGGAAATGAGCACCCAAAGATATCAGTATCTCTGAGTTTAGAGAAGGCAGAAATCCAGACTTCAATGTGAAACCTGTAGATTTCGGGGGGGAGGTGGAAACATTAACTGGAGATTGAACCCAGCGCCTTGGCACTGAGCTATATCCACAGCCTCTTTTTTTTTTTTTCTTTTATACAGGGCCTCTCTAGGCAGAATTAAAACTTGGGATCGGCCTGCCTCAGCCTTCCAGAGTAATGGGATTACAGGCATGCACCACACCTGGCTTGAAACCTCCAGATTTTTAGTGGTTAACAACCAACACAGCTTTTTTAAACATCGTTTGGGCCAAACAACCTCTCAATTCTATCTCCACTGTTAACATTTCACCACGATGCTATCTCTTCCCTTGTTTCTTTCATCGTCACCAACTCCAGTCTTTGTTTTTCAAAACCACAAGGTCACTCAAGCCCTTTAAAAGCCTCCCCGTCTTTAGAGCAAATGCTAAGCTTTCAGAACATCGTCAAGGGCCTTCCAGTAGTGTGTGGCAATTTGTATGACATCTCCTGCTTTCATCCCCACAACCTAGGGCAGTAGTCCCAAAATGCTTCACTTTCCTACCTTTGAGCCTTTTCTGATGCCATTCCCTTAGCCTAGAAAACCCTTCCCAACTCTCCTCAGTTGCTATGTTCATTCAATTATTAATCCATTCCACAGAAGAGTATGTACTGGGCACTATCCATACAACAGAGAATAAAACAGACAAAAATCCCTACCTTCATAGAGCTGCATAAAAGAGACAGATGATAAATATGTAGTAGTGACACAGTCATTTCCCACAATAGGGACAAGGGACAGGCAGACACCTGGGCCCTTAAGCTTGCTGCTCATCAGAAGTATGATTTTTGTTTTTTTCTCAGGCAGTCAGGAGTTTAAAAGTAGATTTTGCTACAAACTATGTCCCTTCACTTGGGCCTACAGATGCCTAATAAGAAGCTTGACTTTCGTTATGTGCCCTTTATTACCTTAAATCTATGGGTCAAATCCCTTCTCAGCTCTTCATACAGGTACTGTATGTTAATATTTTAGGGAGAGTCTAAACGAAGGCAAAACAAGACTGATTAGCCCTGAATGTACATAATTTCACCTCCTTTCAAGACTGAGGACACCAAGATTACCTGATCACCTGGATTCCAGGAAAAGCAGACCTCCACATAACTGAAACCCACAATTAGTCATTTTATGGCACCAGAGCCACCCCTCTAGCCACAAGGATTCCAGGGATACAAACCAGGATTGAGATAATGATCAACCAGATCTCCAGCCCACCAGCTATTCCTTAAAGGCTGGCCTCCTACTTTTGTGGGTGGGCCAGTCTGATTCCTTTCATCAGTGTGCCCCTCCAACTGCTCAAGTTGGAATCCTTTCCTATCTTTCTTACTCTCCTTTGTTAAGAGCTGCTGACCTGATCTTTGTCAGCTCCTCAAGCTAAAGTCTTTCACCATTTTCCCTTACTTTCTAATTAAAGCATTTTCCTGTAAATTTGTGCTTCAGTTTTACTTTCCACTATTACTAAAAGCAAGGACCCACTGTAACTAGCCAGTAACAGTAGGTCACACAGGAAAAGGTGCTTTGGCACAAGAAAAAAGCATGAAGGAGGGTTAGGAAGAGAGAGGATAAGGGGATGAAGGTGCAGAAGGCTGCAATTTTAAGGCATCATTTTGAAGGAGACAGAAGAGCAAAGACCTCAGGGAGCTAAGGGGATAAGTAACTGGGAAAGTTTCAGGCAAAGAGCGTACCGACAGCAAAGGCCTCAGGCAAAAGCAAACCTAGTGTTTCAAGATGACATTCAACCACCCTTTAAAGCCCAGCCTAAGTACCTCTCTGGGAAACGTTTTTGATTCCTACAAATCAGAATTTTCATTCCCTCAATACTGTTACCTGTACTTCCTTTCTGGCACCTTGTACAGGGGAACCCTCTTTTTGAACATATACAAGAGTGATTGCTGATCAATCAAGAAAGTAAGTTAAAGCAAAAGATTATTTGTAAATGATACAGACATATTTTAACTTCAAACGTATAAATGTACATTTATATCCCAATGTAGCAGCATCATGACCATGTCTTTGAGTATGAGTCTGCTAAATACAGTTCCCCATTTTCTTAGATCAAACTATAATGATAATTCGTTGTCTATGATGTTCCTTGCTTTTAAGTAAAACATGGACCTAAAAATACTTTTAGTGTTTTCTGGGAAATCTTCTGAAAATTAACAGGGCTCTCTTCCACTCTATTTTGGTTGTCTTAATCATAAATTCAATTCCTTCAAAGGCAATTCTTTTAGCTTCTTGTATTTATCAAGTCTTTCCAAAGCATTTCATAAAAAGTTTGGTATCCATGTTTCTTGATTTGAGTAATACTTGTTAAATTATACTCACAAGTACTATTTTGTATTATAAATAAGATGGAAAAAACAAAACTGTCTCTTGGTGAGCCGAGAAATGATACCCAGGCAGCCTAGATTTAACCTACCAGTTTAAACATCTGTATGTTTGCTGTGAAGGAATTGGTCAGTATGGTTTACTAAAACAATGATTAATCCAAGATGTCAAAATCAAGTACAAATTACAGCAAAGGATTTGAATAGATATTTCTGCAAACACGATATACAAATGGCTAATAAACACATGAAATGACACTTAAAATCTAGTCACTGGGAAAATGCAAATCAAAATCACACTGTACTGATAAACGTCACACCAACTAGGACGGCAATAACCAAAAAGACACAAGAGCTGAAGAGGATGCAAACTGGACCCCTTATACATTGCTGGTGGCAATGTCCAATGGTACAGCCACTTTGGAAAAGAATTTGGAAGTTCCTCAAAATGTAAAACAGTTACCATGTGACCTAGCAACTCCACTCCTAGGTATACTCAAAAAAACTGAAAATAAAAGTTGTACGTGAATGTTACAGCACCATTACTCATCATGTTACCAATTTCTGACCCCAAACTGGGTTTTTTGTTCCTCTTTGAATTGTGGAACTAATAACAAGATAACAAGACCAACTGAGTGGGGGAGGGAGACTTTTAATTCCTGGCCAAGAGTAGGAGAGAACTGGGAGACAAGCTCACAAATCAACTTCTTCCCAAACACACTGGGAGTTGAGCGGTTATAACAGAGGGTAAAAGAAAAAAGGGGCAGGACCAGGAATTTAGCTCAGTGGTTCCGCCACCTGCCCTGCAAGCACAAGGACCAGAGTTCGATCCCCGGTACCAAAAAAAAGGGGGGGGGGGGCAAAGATAGGCTGATAAAGGGGAAGGAATAATCATATCTTTACTGGAAATTGTAGTGTCGTCAACATGGTAAATGGCAACTGTCATGCTGCTGAGGTTGTGTCGTTTAGCATGCAGGTGGGATTACAATGAAGTTAAAGTTGTCTGGCAGTCACTGTGGCAACCATCAGAGATCCAACCAGTTTCAGCAGCCCACCTGAAGAAGGATCTCTGTCTATAAGCATCCTGTCCTCAAAGATAAAATTATGAGGTAGAAAGATCACAAGTTGGAGCCTAGCCTGGGCAACTTAGCAAGATCCTGTCTCAAAAGGTTAAAACTGAAAAAAAAAAAAAAATGCAGGGCATGGTAGCACAAGCCTGTAATTCCCAGCACTCAGGAGGCTGAGGCAGGAGGATCACCTTGAGTTTGAGGCCAGCCTGAGCGACACTGTGAGTTCAAGGCCAGCCTAATACTATACATAGTGAGCCCCTGCCTCAAAGAACCAAAAACAACAACAACAAAAAAAAAAAAACCTTTAAAAAAAAATGACTGGGAACACACCTCAGTGGCACAGCACTTGCCTAGCATACACCAGGGCCTGGGTTTAATCCCTAGCACTGCAAGAATAAACAACAACAACATAAAGATAAACAAGATTAAGGCAGAGTAGTAGGTCGTACAAGACTGGGGGAAAGCAACAATAATCACCAAAAAGTAAAAACAACTGAAATACCTATCAATGGAAGAATGGACACACAAAATGTGGTATATCCATACAACTGAGTATTATTCAATCATAAAAAGGAATGAAGTTCTAATACATGGTATGGCACAAATTCTGAAAACATTACACTAAGTGAAAGAAACTATACACAAAAGATTTATTTTCTGATACATTTACATGCATATCCAGAATAGGTAAATCCATTGAGAAAGAATATGGATTAGTAGTAGTACCCAGGGGCTAGAACAAGGGAGGAATGTGGAATGACTATTAATAGGTATAGTTTCCTTGTTTTTATTTTTTTCTAGGGTTTCTTCTTGGAGTGAAGAAAATGTTCTGGAATTACACAGTAGTGACGTATGTCCAACTCTGTGAATATTCTGAAAATCACCTGACTGTACAATTTTTTTAAAATTCCACTGCTCTTAGTATTCAAAAATGCTTATTGAGGACCAGGGAGGAAAAGCAGGCCCAGCAGAAATTTCCACTGAATATATCTGTATAGGGCTAACCACTTTTGTTAGACTGTAAGGCCCTTGAGGGAAGAAATACCTTCTCATATATTTCCCTTACCATATGGTATATTAGACTATACAACAAAGCAATCAATCAAGGCTCACTAAATAACTTAATATTTGCATTTTACAAACCAGGGATCTAGAAGCGTCCTAATTGAGACTCCAAACTAATTTGAAAAACTCATTTTTTATTCCCCAGAATTCTGAGCTCCCACTAACAAGGCACTTCTCTCAATCTAAAATTTATAGGACCCACATTCCTACAACCATATAACAATCCAGAGGACCCATTTCTAACTTCTGTAACACTTTTAAAACCTTGTTCAAATTCTTCATCTTATATCTATCACCAAATGCTACTTACTGGTCTCAGTATGTTTAGCTAGAAATGCCTCACCTGTTTAACCTCATCTGTTTTTCTCAGACACCCTAAAACCAAAAAGGACCATTGTTACAAATGGAAAAAAATGTCATGTCTAAGGTTACCTGGTCTCAAAGTTCTTCTTTCTTCACAAATATCATGTATTGCAAACCTTTTTTCTCTTTAGATAAACAGAGAACTTTCTTATATGAGAATTTTTTAGTTAGGTTTTTGAAAAATATAAATAAAAAGATACAAAAATCAAAAATAACAGGCAACCAGCTTAAAGTCCAGAATGAGTAGAGAACTGGGGAACAGGACAACAAAAAGGGCTTGTTTAGGACAAGAAGAGATAAAAAAGGACCCACAGGGAAGGGATGATGTGGTAATAACCAAGCCATGAAGGCACAATGCAGCCCCATTCAGCTTCATAACATGTCTTCATGGAGCCTGATCCTCAAGCTTGGAAGGTCAGAATTTAAATAAAAGCGAGCTAACATTCAAGACAAGTAGCATGGACAGGGGACAATAATAGGATAGCACTAGTTCAAAAGTATTGTTTCTGATCAAATTTAACTTCATTATTTTTTTCAGATCCAATTTAATAACTGCTGGTTATTTATGCAATCTTGACAAGAAATGAAACATGACCAGAAATGAAAGAATGCATCCTCAATTTTCAAAATAAGGCAACATAGAGATCCAGAAAAACATTTATGGATTACCATGCCACAATCTGCCAAATAATTCTAGAATGGGTATATAACAAGTCTTTAAATACAGTAAAAAGAGAAAGCCACCAGCCACCACAAGCTCCTTACTAACACAGGCTCTACAATATTTCTTTTTTGGTTTTGTTTTTTGACAGGATTACTAAAATGGAAGAAGGGAATATGATAGGGACACTTACATAATTGACGCTAACAAGCCAATCTGACAGAATCTTTTAATGATAGGCTGGTGAACAAAATGGAAAACGCTGAACTGTCAAAGCTAAGAAATCTGTTAAACACAACTAAGAGGATGCATAGCTGTGGTCAAACATCTGTTTGACTAATATCCTAACAACCAATTTGGTTGGAAGACTTGAGTAAAATATTACAGGGCTCCATCCTTTCCCACAATCTACATAACTGCTATCAATGTAATAAAAATTAAATCTATAGACCTATTCTTCACATCCATACCTGCCACGAAGCTGAGTACCTAACACAAGCAGCCTGACAAAATCAGGATCCACGAAGGTCACAACAGGTCAAAATGATGGTCCAAACACAAAAATGAAAATCAAAAAAGGGAGTCAAAGCCAGCACTTAAGATTTTAAAATTCAAAAATATGAACAAGTAAACTTCAGTTTACATGGGAAATACCTAAATAATAAAAGTTACTAAAAGACCAACACACAATCTCAAACTGTATTAACAGATGTGTATGTCTGGACTAGATTACTATAGTTCTCAAATTCATCAATTTTTAAAAATGTGTATTTCCCATATGAATCTTTCCCACTCTTCATCCTTGAAATAGTTGCAAGAGCCTACAGCTATTACTTAAAACTCTAGCTTTAGACCTAGAGTTATTCAAGTATGTCTCAGCACTAGAAAGTATTTTATATGATCAGCCTAATTTATTGACATTTGGATCAGTGACAAATATTCCTTGAAAGAAGGTTCAAATATTATTAAATACAAATCTCTTTTTTAATAGAAGAAGCTAAGAAAAATTAAGTAACTTCCCCCAAATTACACAGAAGCTGCAGGACCCCTAGATCAGTCCCCATTTTCCCACACCATACGGGTTTCCAGTCCTCTATTTCCTTTCTTAAAACTGGTCCTAGGCACTAGAGTTAGAAAGCATACACAAACACATCCATCAACACACACTATTTTGCTAAGGACAAATTACCTTATCAAGAACAAATAACCAAAGCACATTTGCCTATAAAATATTTTGACATAGTGTGATTACTTGCAAATTTGATAACCAATATTCGTTACAAAAGAGGCACTCTACAAATGGCTTTTATTCTTAAATCTGTGATTATTTATCAAAGCATTATCATATCCCAGTTACTATTAGAAAAATAAGTTATTTCATGGATGGAAGTGATTTTAATATAAGTACTTGTCATTGTCGACTGTTCTCAAAACCCCTCCCCCCTCACGTAAGCTACTATGTGAAAATCATTAAAAGGTTTTAGGGCGTCATACTTAAACAGCAGGCCAAAGCCTTTATTTAGGGTAGCATAACCTCTTGCGCCATCACTTCCCCCAAAATAATGCCCATGAAAAACTCAAAGGTACAAAGATTCCAAGCAGATTAGTGGCCTGAAGTCCACTCTTCCACCCCCTTCACCCTGAATTTACAGCAGCCCAGTGGAGAATTAGGAACTGACAAAGGCCAAGTTAATAATGACTGGCTTATGATTACCAGCATCTGCCAGGCTAGCTCCAGGAAAACCCACCCACCCCCAAAAGATACCCGGATGCCTCTCCTTGCCCCAGGCCCTGAATCCTTGGGCTCCTGTGGGACCCCTTTAGAAAGGAAAACGGAACTTAACTACACAGTACCCTCCTCCCAGTGTCATCTATTAAAGCCCAGCAAGCTCTTTGTTTCCAACAGCTTCGGGAGGGCAAGTAGCCTTGGCTGGAGGGGAAAGGTCACTCCCTTGCTCCCCTTGCTGCCAATCTCCAGGCTGTCCAGAGAAATACACACACACACACACACACACACACACACGCACATGATTCCCTGCACACCACCTTATAATAATCCAGGGTTACACCTTGCTACACAGGGGCACTCTTGGAGATTTAATTACCTCGTTGTACACTCAAAACCCACACAAGATAACTTCCTAGACCCCTCCCTCTGACAAACGGGGTTCAGTCCAGGACTTCGATTCTTCCTTCTCAATGCATATCCCAGGATGGCCAAGTGAGTCCCTGACTTCATCCATACACAACACACAAAACCACTGGATCACTTCCTGTGCCCTGGTACGTTCCCCTGCCTATATCCACAGACCTGGGGATACTCCAAGCCTCCATCTCACCTCTGAACCCAGAGGGGACACACTCTACATCGCCAACTGGGGTCCTCAGGACTCCTCTGAGACTTGGCGCCCTAAGGAAGACCCTGCTCAGCACAGGGTCATTACTCTGGCTTTCAAGCTGTGCGCCCCAGCCCCTAACCACCTCCCACCCACAGCTCTACACACACACACACACACACACACACACACACACACACCCCTCCCGGCCCGGGCCGAACCGTTCCCCCTCTCCACTGAGCCTTCAATACAAACACAAGCTCCCTACAGCACACCCACGATCGCGCCGGGAACCCCGGCGGGATGCTCCGCCTCGTAACTCGAACGCGGGGCCGCCCTCGCCCAGCCACTCGACACCCACGAATGCACGCACAGCCACTCCCTGTCCCAACGCCGGTCCCCAAACCCGCTCCGCTCCCGCACCCTGCCCTGCACCCTCGCATCCGGCTCCTAGGAGCCCCAAGCCGGGGTCTCTCCCAGCCCAGCCGCGGGAACGGGGAAAAGGTGGGGGTTCCGCGGAGGGAGGGCTCCCAGGGGCGGCTGCTGACCGGTCCTACCTGAGCAGTTGATGCTCTTGCCTTTGCCACCGGGACAGTCCCCGCCGCCGCCGCCGCCGCCGCCACCCGGGGGCTGGTTGGACGCACGGCTGCCGGGCAGGGAGAAGGCGAAGAGCAGAAGCACCGACGTGTAACAGCAGAAGGCGAGCGGGGGCGCGGCCGGCAGCCGGAGCGGCGCCTCAGCGGCTGCGGCGCCCATAGCTGGCGCCCCTGGACGGCGGGAAGCGAAGGGAGCTGCAGGCCCGGGGCATCCAGCCGTGCGCAGCCCCGCCGCCTCCTAGCAGCCCCTCAGCATCCCCGCCCCGCCCGCAGCGCCCGCCAGGCCCCGGCCACCGCGCTCGCTCGGGACTGAGTCGGTGGGTCCCGGCGCGTGAGAGGGTCGCGGGCGCGCGAGGGAGGGAGCGCGCGAGGGTGCGAGCCCGCGTGGGGGAGACCGAGGCCGGGGGGCGAGCGGGCGAGCGCGCGCGCACGCGCGGCGGGCGGGGGTCGCGGGGCGGGAGCAGGTCCGGCCCTCAGCTCGTCAGCTCGCCTTCCCTTTGTGTCCGCTCCCGTCGCCACCGCGTCACAAAGACCCCGGCCCGCAGGGTGAGGGGCGCGTGACGGAGCCGCGGGGGAGGGGGGGCTACGACCCCGCCCCGCGTACACCCCAGCCCCGCCCGCGGCCGGCCGGCACCGCCTCCGGGGGAGCTATTGTTCCTGCGGCCGGGCGGGAGCGCTCCGGGGGTCGCCCCTCTCCTCCGGCCGACGCCAAGCGCTCCCCACCCGCCCCGCCGCCCGTAATCAGCGTATTTGCCGCCCTTTGTGAACGTTTTCGAAGCGTCTCCTTCGAACGTTTTGGAACGCCGCCGTGGAAGAAGGGCAGGTGGTCTGTGGCAGGTGGTCTGTCATGTATCTGTTTTCCAAGAGAAGAAACTGAGCCGCGGAGAGTAAAGGTGACTTGTCCAAGGTCACATACCAAGAAAGGGGCATGAGCAGGATTGGAACCCAAGTTCTGACTCCAGAACTTGGAGAACACAGAGATGTTGGGTGAATCGCTGAATCTCTAGGACTTCCTCCCCACCCGCGATCCCAGGTACTCATACACCAACTGAATTGAAAATGAAGTGCGTATTGCCCTCTCCCCCGATAAGATTTAAAGAGGATTTTCTGTACACTGGGCCTGGGTGTGTGCATTCTCTCGGGTTCTTTTGTATAGCCCTACAAGGGAATTTTCATTCTATTCTACAGATGAGAAAGTTGGGACCCGGAAAAAAGTGATCTGACTCCCAATCTAGTGCTCTCCACACCACATCTTGTGAGGTGATCTCTACCCAGACATAGGTAAAGATCCTGCACTAAATTCTTTGAAAATCCTCTGCCTTTTTCAATCTATTATGCTACCTCGCACCTCAGAGGGAATTTTTAAACCTCACTGAAAAACTGATCAATTTAACTCATAAAATTAAGAAATGTGTGAAAATCTGCATTAGGAAAAATATATTCTGTAAATATGAGAGAAAATAATATGAGGATCCGAGGGTTTTGACATAAAGAGGAAATATAAGAAAAAGTTGACACAATAGAAAAATGGAAAGCCAACTTGTTTTATTCACCAAAAGTGTGGACAATAAATAGATGAAAAGAGATTTAAAGCCACAAGTAATAAAAGGCAAGATAAGACCACAAGATTTTCTCCCCTTTGGCAAATTAACGATAGTTAAAAGAAGGCTGGAGGTATAGCTCAGTGACAGAGTGCTTGCCTAGCATGAGCAAGGCCTTGGGTTTGATCCCTAGCACCGTGTAAAAAAAAAAAATTGACGGAATTAACAAAACCTAGAGCTATTAATTTATACATTTTCGGACCATGGATTAAAAAAACCTTTAAAATGTGTTTATCCTTTAATCTAGCAATTCCACTGACTGGAATTTATCCTAAAGAAATGATTGGACAATCACAAAAATGTATAAAGATGTGCATCACAGCCTTTTTATAATGGTAAAATATAACCTAAATTTCATCATTAATGACTAGTTAAAACATGGTACCCCTTTGTGCAATGGAGTATTATTCAGGTAATGATGATGATTAGGTTAATGCTTAGTGACATGGAACATAGCAGGATACTAATATGTATAAGAAAATCCTTTCTAAAATATA
This sequence comes from Heterocephalus glaber, assembly GCF_000247695.1. The sequence goes on from NW_004624825.1 coordinate 537,340, forward strand.
CATGTGTACATACACAAAAAAAAGTCATGAAGACTATACAGCAATATATTAAAAGTGGCTTATGAGTAACAGGTAATACCCTTTTTAGTTTCCTGTGTTTTTTCCAGTGAAAGTTTTTGTTATAACTTTAAAGAGATATTATTTTCTTTTAAATTATACTTTCATCCTGCTTTTTATAAATAAATTTGCACTCTTAAACATTTTGCCCTGGGCCTGTAAATTGTTAGCAGGGGCATGGCAATTTTTTACAACTAAAATTGAACTTCAGTCTCTCCCAAATCAGGTATGATCCCAGGTCCCTGACTGCTAAGCCACCAAAGGCTTCTTCCCAAACCACTCTTTCACCAGCTTCTCTGCTAAGCTTGACTTCCTCCGTGCTTCTTTGCTGACCTATGTCTCAGCTGTCCGTATTCTGCCTTAAATTTTCATTTGCCTGTTCACCATAGCCCAGGCAGAAATACTAAGAGGCAACAACTCTTAAATAAAAAGCAAACAACCCTGGGGCCATAAATTCCAATTTTATTTACCTCTGTTTCTTCAAATTAGGCAAGAAAAATTCAACAGATTTCTCAGAAATATTCAAATTGAAAAAGATTCTACTTCCCAGAGTTCCCTGACTTTGATCACACAATCTTAGTGTGATAAAAAGGGTCTTAGAGGTTATCTAAGAAAAACCTCATCACTTGTTTTAATATTGGTGATCCCAACATACAAGAGCAAAAAGATGTGAGACTCACTATATAAAAACCCACAGAAAGTCTAAAAAGAATATAAATTTCTGACCACCACTCCAGACAGTCTGGGTGAGATTTATCTCTTTGTTTAAAGTCCTCTACATAACTCAGACACTGTGCCAAGTTTGGAACCCTGACCTATCCTTAATCAGCTATTAACAGCAAACAGTCATAAAATCTCAGTGGCAACATGAAAAAATAATTCTCAAAGGTCTTACCATAGGTGACTCTGGTTTGCCAGATGGAGGTTAGGCCGAGCTGTGTGGCTGTGCTCTAAGCTGCGGATCTAAGTAGGCTTGGCTCCTTTGTACAGGGTGAGCTCTGGTCCACCCCACCAGTGTTCATTCTGGGACCCTGGCTAAAGAGACAGCAGCTGCCAGAAGGAGTCTATTGGAGCCGACAGTGGTGCAAGGAGACAGCCCCTACCATGCAGGCACTTCTCACACTGCTACTTGTACCTGCCTGCTAACATCCCACTTGTTTTGTTTGTTTGTTTTGTTTTTGTTTGATTGGTGTTGTAATCAGGGTTTGCAAGGGAATAGATTTAATACAGGACACAAATTTATAGGATTATCTTAACAATATTCACCCCAAAAGTCAAATGCAGAACAGTGCAAGAGATCTGTCCCCTAGCTACAGACCCAAAGAATCCAGTGAAGGCCCTGGATCCCTCAGCATTGTCCCACACGAATCCAGCCAAAGGCCTAGAGCCCACAGCAATGTCTCCTGCAAGTCCATACCACCAGAAAGGACCAATGGAAGTGGACGCTAGAAAGTCTGCGACAACTTGGTGAAGGATCTGTGCCAGAAGGCTGAAAGATCTGCACTGGAGCCAGGAAACAACGCTCAAGACAAAGGGGAAGACCAGAGCTCCCCAGAAGAGAGCAGCAGCCATTCCCAGCCGACAGAACAGCCAAGTTCATATCAGGAAAATAAGCCACAACAAAGTTCCTCCTCGGAAATCAGCAGCATGCAGGCTTTCCCTCAAGTTCTCCTTTTATGTCGTTCAGACAACAATCCTCAGGTGGGTCCTCCACGCTCAGAAACCACACTGATTCAGTTCAGCTGGGTGTTTCCACTCAAATTGACCATTAATGGTTTGGTTTGTTTCTGTTAGGTTCAGTTCAGTTCAGTTAGGTTCACTTTGGTGACAGTCTCCATGTGTAGTTCAGGCTGGCCATGAACTCTATATAGCCCAGGCTGGGCTTGAACTGACTGGCAACTTTCCGGCCTCAGCTTCCGGAAGGTGAGAATTACAGGCATCACCACCACACCCAGATTTTCATCCTACTTGTTAAATGTAGTCCTAGAGCTGAGCCCAAAGACAAGAGATTAGGAGATTCTACTCTTTTTTCTCTTTTTTTAGGCGAGTCTACTCTTATGAAGGTAAGTTTTAAACAATTTATGAGAGATCCTGTACTTCAGCACCATCAGTTGTACTCAGAAATATTTTCAGTTCCAAGTAGCAGAAAACTCAACCCAAATTAACTTAAAAAGGGATTTCATGGCTCAGGATAAAAAAATATAGTCCTTCTCTATGACTTGGTTTTTGTCCTCAGTAAAGCTTCACTCATGGAAAACAGTGCATTCAAGGAATCTTTATGAACATTTGTCAAACACTACGCACTAAAGCAGCCTCTGAGGACAAGAGAGAATCCTATCTTCACTGTGTGTGGGGGAGACATCTGAAAATTAACAGTTACACCACAGTGTGATAAATACCAAATATAAACGGAGTGAGAGTGGGGTCGGAGTAAGTGGCAAATCCCATTCAATACTCCCAGCCCTGCCAAAATCCTGGCTTTTCTGGGCCTCCTGCTGGATGATCTAGCTGCATAATGAAGACCCAATAAATAGTAATGAGACACCTTGGGGCTGACTAATTGGCCCTGGTAAGAGAGTCAAAGTGCTTGAGCCAGAAACAGGGAAGGGGTGAATTATGGTGGAGCCCTAACACAGCCTGGCATTGACCTCTAATCCAATTTGAGAAACCAGACCCTACTTCCCACAGAGAAGAGTCTTTAAAAAAAAAAAGGAAAAGAAAGTATATAAAGTGATTCATTCCTTTAGCAGTTTGTACTGAAGATCTGGTCTCATCCCACAGAATTCAGTGGTGAATACAACAGACCTGGTCCCTGTCCTCTTGACTTTTACAGATCTTAAGTAAATAAATATATAAAAGTAAATTTACAACATAGTTAACAATTACTATGAAAAGGAAGATCAGAGGTTTCCCTAGAAGAGAGATGCTTATACTAAGATCAGGATAAGTGAAAGTTAAAGAGGGAATGTCCTAGGCAGAGGCAACAACATGACCAGAGGACCCATGAGTAAGAGTAGGAGAGTCTGAATGCTGGCCAGGATAAGAAGGCCCTAAGAGTTGTTTAAAACTTCACTCAGTGATTCAACATTTACTGAATACCTACTGTAATCTAGGCACTCTTCTAAGTACAGAGAACAGCAGTGAACAAAACAAGGTCCCTGCTTTTCAGAGACCTTATACTCTAGTAGAGAAAACGAGATAATAGTGTTGGATCATTCAGTAATAACTAAACTCAGTGAGAGCCTACTATATCCTGGGTACTGTCAGGTATTTCATATTTACTGTCACTAGTCTTCCTACCCACCTTGTTGATAGATATTATTTCCATTTTATAGATGAATCAAAGGCCTCATCAAGTACCAAGTACCCAAGGCTACAAAGTTAGAAAGTTGGAGTCACCCAGTTCATTCTAACCCCAAAGCCCTACCATGTGTATCACAAGCATGAGAAGATGCGAGAGCATCATTGTCTGATAGAAGATTGAGCCAAGATTGGCACCATCAAGACTATACCCAGACTACTCACAAGCACTGATATAGAATCAGCCTAGGTACCCATCAACAAATAAATGGCTATGGAACATCACACACACACACACACACACACATTCAGCCATTAAGAATGGAATCCTGTCATTTGCAGCAAAATCTTAAGGACATTAAATGAGAAAAAAAAGACACAAAAAGCCAAGTACCACATGTTCTCTCACACATGTGAATGCTAAAAAGAGTTAACCTGAAAGTAGAATAGTGATTACTAGGGCTTGAGAAGGGAGCAGGGGCCAGAGTGGTGGAAAAAAAGATAGTTAAATGTGATAAATATACGCTCTATGCAAGAATGGAAATATCACATTGGCTCTCATTAATATGTACAATTAGTGTGAATTAATTTTTTTTTTAAAAAAGGCTACAGCCAGGCTGGAAGTGTAGCTCAGTGATACAGTGTATGTATAGCATGTGTGAGGCACTGGTTCAATCCCCAGAACAATAACAACAATAATAACAAGAAAAAACAAAACACAGCCACCAAAGAGTATGTATGAGTATCCTGAGCACTCTGAAAGAGTGTTAGAGTTTGTTGAGATTTCTTCTCATTGTGATTCAGGGATTCTTGTGATTACACTGGCAAGGACTCCAGTTGAAGGCATGGTTATTCTTACCCACACCTCCTTAATGATCCTCAAACTATGCAGATGGTAAGCAGAAGCCAAGGAGGCATTTACAGGCACCTGAATAGAAAGTGCTCTAGGAATCCAGGGAACTAACCTAACTCTGGGTGGAGAATAGCCTCCCACTATAATTCTGTTGGTTTGAAAGCTTTCTCACCCAAACAGTCCCTGTGAGTGGGTAGAGAGAGTGAGGAAGCATCTCTGGGGTTTTCCTGCCAGTTGTCTTGTCACTCAATTGTTCAGCACTGCTCAGAATACAGAATTAAGGTTTTTCTTGATCTTTCAGCAAACGGAAATTCTCAGCTGCAACTCAAAAATTTCTCCAAAGGCTTTAACTCATAAAAGATTGCACCAGAGAAATAGCTTCTCTGACAGACAATCACACATAAATGGAAATAGGGAGGTATAACATGATAATTAAGGGTGTAGGCTCTGGAACCAAGCCATCTGGGTTTGCATCTTAGCTCTGCCACTTGGTAATTCTATGATCTTGGGCAAGTTACTTCATTTCTCCATGCCTCAGTTCCATGATCTACTCAGTTTCACTTTTTTCTATTTCATGGGGTTGTTGTAAGTATAAAATATATATATATATATATATATATATATATATATAAAGTGCTTAGAACTCTGTTTAGTGTGTTACAAGTACTCAATAAGTAATTGGCTATTAATAGCTGTGGCATAGTAACAATATTAGTTATTGTTAGTGGGAGTTGTCATTAACTGTACTTACATGCTAGGTTAAAATCTTTGCATGTAGTGCTCAATATACTTGGGTTTTGTAGTACCCAAAAACCTAATGGAGAAATTGTTAATATTATCTTCTTTTTATAGAAGAGAAACCAGATTTGGAAAAGTTAAGTAAATTTCCCAAGGTTACACAGTTAGTGGGCAGCAGGTCTGGGACCAGATCTGTCTTACTTTACAGCCTATACTCTGAATCAAAACCCAAAGAGTTAGCAGTCAAAAGAGCTCATCTAGGCTGACTGCCTACTACAGAAGCCTGCAGGAGGGCAACCTGGTGCCTGGCAGGGGCAGCCAAGCTGCTGAGAGGAAAATTATGACAAATAGCCAGGTAGGTCAAAGGGAAGGGCAGGAGGTTACAGCCAAGAGTCTGGGAACTCGAGAATGACATCTGTTAAGCTAAGAATCATGAGAGATAAAGCAAGGAACTAGGTACATGGAAGAATTAGAGTGAGTCAAATGGAACTAAATAATTATATTTTACCACTGAATGTGTTTAAGTATGTCAGCTTTCCTCTGTATGTATACATATGTATTGGGCATATGTCATTTGCCTGTGTGTATACATATGTAATGAATATATCAGCTTGCCTCTATACATATACATAAGTGTCAAGCATATGTCATTTTAGTCTTTGTGTATAAATCAGGTTGCCTCTGTGAGAGTGTGTATGCAGGGATATTGGAGTATGACAGCTGGGGCCCCTGCCCTCATACATGTACATTTTCATGTATGTATTCGTGCATACATTACAATATATATCTACTGATCTGTTTATGTATATGTGAACATGAATTGACCTAATAGTTTTTAATTCTTCTTCCTTGACTCTCAGTTGAAAATTATTCCCTAAAATCTAATGGGAGTGGGGGATATAGCTCAGTGGTAGAATGCTGATTTAGCATGCACAAGGTCCTAGATTCAATCCTGAGCACCACAGGAAAAAAAAACTTAAAGTTAAAATAAATGTGTATAGTAGTTCCCTCTCTAAAATAAAAGAGAGGGCCGGGGGCTTAGCATCAGGTCAATACAGTTGAATTCAGCACCAAGTGGGTTCCCAATTAAGAGCGTTGTAAAAGTAAAACAGCAAAACCACATTCTGAAGCTGTTTCTCTAAGCACAGAACAATAGTGATAAAACATAAGGCAATTTTGGCAGTGATGACTTCAGTAACAATGAGAGCAGGGGCCATGGTAGGGCAGGGAGTATGGTGACAATAGTCCCATTCATCCAGCAGTATTTAGGGATTGCCCATTATGTGCCAGTCAACCATGTGAGACAGTGAAGACACAGAAGTAAACAAGACAGATAACCCTTGTGGTATATTGCGGTCCATTAGGGAAGTCAACTTAAACAGTCACAGATGTGAAGGATTTTGCAAAAGACTGAGAAAGCATGGGTAAAGGGGACCAGTATTCTGTGAAGAACAACATGTAATTATGAAATAATAAAGCAAATTCAAGAAAAAAAGCAAAATCCCATGATTCACTCGTATATGAGTTCCAAAAAGGCTGATTCAGAAGTAGAGAGTAGAATGGCAGTTACTAGAGGCTGGAGTGTTTAGGAAGTGAAGGATATTGGTCAAAGTATGCATAAGTACAGATAGAAGGAATAAGGTCAAGAGACCTATTATATAGTGGTCACTACAGTTAATATTTGTGTGTATGTATGCATATGTGTTGGGGATTGAACTCAGGGCCTTGCACATGCTAAGTGCATGCTCTACCACTATAACAAACAGTGTTAACAAATACTATGAAGGAGGAAGGTTAGAGGTTTCCCTTGAAGAGTGATGCTTGTACTAAGATCAGAATAAGTGAGTTATCATATTCTTCAAAAATGCAGAGAGCATAGATGGTAAGTTGTGTTAGTCACTTTGTATTCCTATGATAAAATACCTGAGAAAATCAACTTAAAGGAGGAAGTATTTATTTTGACTCAATTTCAGAGGTTTCAGTCTGTTTGCTTAGCCCCATCACTGTAGGCCTGTGTTGAAGTAGAATATTGCAGAGAGCACATGGCAGAGCAGAGCTACTCATCTTGTGGCAATTAGGAAGCAAAGAGAGGGGGAGGGGTTGGGAACAGACTATACCTCTCAAGCACATGCCCCCATAACCTACTTTCTCCAGCTAGGCTCCACCCCTAAAGTTCCCATCACCTCCCAATAACCCATTAAGTTATGAATCTGTAAACTGATTAATCCACTCATGAAGTCAGAGACACCAGGATCCAGTCACCTCCCAAAGGTTTCACCTCTGAACACTGCTGAATTGAAGGGTATAGATAAGATTTTAGGGGAACAGTTAAGATTTTAACTATAACATAAGTGTTCTTATCACAAAAATTATAACCATGTGTGAGGTAACACATTTGTTAATTAGCTAAATTTAATCATTGCAGAATATATATATACTTCAAAACATGTCGTACATGATAAGTACATATAATTGTATCTGTTTTTTAAAAACAAACAACAGAAAAGGCAGCTGTGGCTAAAGCTTGAAAAGTGAATGACATAGAAAGAAGTTGGAGACTTCAGAAACCAGGGATAGATCATGGCCTTTTAAGCCAGAATAAAGATTCAGACCTGAGTTTAAGGGAAGAATAACCTGTCCATATTTGTGTTTGAAAAAGATAATTTGGTTAAATGGATGATGTGCAAAATTATATTAATAATATTTCACTGGGGCTGGGGATATAGCTCGGAGTTGGGATTCAGGGACTAGGTTTGATCCCCAACACTGCAAAAAAAGAAAAAAAGTAAATAAAATAAAATATCAATGAAGTTATTAAACAAAAAACTCCTTGGGTTGCAGTGTGTAGAATAGATTGGAAAAACAAAATGTGTGCAGGAAAACCATGAGGGAGTATTGCAGTACCCCAAGTGAACGAGAATGGTCACTTAGACTAGGGAAGATGGGGACAAGTAAATGAAATAGCTAGGTTTAGCAGATAAGAACAGTAGGACTGGGTGACTGATTAGATATGAGATGTGTGGGAAAGAAAGTGTGAAGCAGTGGTTATCCCCAGGTTCATAGCCAACTCTGGAAGAAAAATGGGTTTGGAGAGATGGTGATGAATTCAATTCTAGCCAGAGTCTGAGAGGCCAGTGAGGTATCTGCACGGAAGCCTCCAGTAGCTACTGAATTCATACGTCTGGTGCTTGTAAGAGATATTTACACTGGGCATATACATGTGGGAAGCACTGGAGGATAGATTAATTGAGGTCAGGGAAGTGAGCATAACTTAATGAGATACCTACTTTTAAAATATGCATACTTTCAAAACCTTTACCAAATACACAACTGTCAAAACAGTCTCTGTGGAAGTTTACATATTGGTGTCAGTTTCTTTGTACAGTTGTACCTAGATATTTCTTATGATTTTTCATGTGCAAGTAACAAGGTTTTGAAGTGTTAGTAAAAAATATTCTATAGATTACATTCCCAAGAACACAACGTTTACACAAAATGTATATTCCTCATTTTAAAGCTTAATTGTATTTTACTTTTACATATACACTTCAGTTAACATAGAACACTTAGAATCTACGTGGTATTTTTGATTTCTCAAAGTTAAAAAATTTAGAGTTTTAGGTTTGATATGGTTGTATCATAATCATCTCATAATTGACAATTTTAATTTTGGACAATAAAAAGAAATTGAGGTATCTTTGAAACTGTAAAATCTGGTTTAATCCTCTTTCTAGACTCTTGGTAGATTGAATAATTAGTGTCCAGAGAAACTAAGGAAATGGGCATTTTAATTACTTATTTTATCTTAAGTTACTCTTTAATGAACATTGCTCATTACAATTTTATAAACCAAAAGTTTTTACTAATTCCAGTAACTACAATTTCTTTTCACCTAGATATTGGAAAAATTTTGTTGCATTTCAAATTCTAAATAAACTACAGACTTTATCCTTAATAAAAAAAAAAAAAAAGACGAGAAGAGAGTTTATACTAAAGCTGAGGAACTCCAATGCAAGAAACTACATGGGAATGGGGATTGATCAGAAAATTAGGAGGGATACCAGGAAAACACAGTGTCACTGTGACCAAGGATCAAATGTGTTTTAAGAAGCAGAATGTGGCCAACTGATCAAATGCTTCTGAGAGGTCAAGAAAGATGAATACTGTCCAGCAGATACAATCACAGGCAGTCATTAATACTGTTAGCAAGAACTATTTGCTGAATGGTAGGGCAGAATCCAGATTAGAGTTTAATGAGACATGAATAAGGAGCAGGAAGTGGAGACAGAACATTTAGACAGCTCAGCTGGAAAGGGAAGAAGAGAATCAGCAGCAGGTGACTGTGGGTAGAGGAAGGATTTTTTTTTTAAAGATAAGACTATAAAATACTTAAATGATGATGATAAATCCAGTAATGGAAGAAGGGAAGACTTGAAAATACAACACAGGAAAAAAGATAATCAGTTATGTGAGATTCTTGAGAAGACAGGAGTGGAATTCAAAGCACAGATGGAAGGACTGTCTTTCAAGAGCAGAGACTTCTTTGTAATGAGAAGGATGGTAGAATGGAGGTGATGTAACTAGGCTTGTGCATATGGTGATAAGCTACTAAGGACATGTTTGGATCGGGACATCTGTGTTCTCTGAAGAGAAAGGGAGAGGGCAGAATAGATGGGGGACCAATGACTGCATCAAAAGTAATGTGAGGCAGCTTTAGCCCCACTATAGTCTCCACCAGCTCTCTTTTAGCCTCTCTACCCCACTCTTTATCATTGTCTTTGATGTGAGCAATTGAGTTTTCTCTATATTATATAAAATGTTGCTTTTTTAAAAACTCATATATGCAGTTTATATAACAGATACTCTGGCCTCTTTCCCTTCCAACCAGATTGTTGCTACACAGAAATTCTGGGTCAGATTTGAAAAGGGTGGGGAAAAAATTGAAGTGGTCATTGATGATAATGGGAGAGAAAGCATATGATTTTTCCCAGCAGAGATTAGGAGCAATCATCAACACCAAACAGACACCAGAGAGGCAATCTGATGCCAGGATGCTTAGGAGAAGGAAGTTAGGAGCTTTTTCTCTCAGATGGGCATTCCTTGGAATGGGCAAAAAAAATCGACCCTTGATATTCCCTCTTTCCCCAGCAAAGGAGTTCTAAGGGCAAGTGGATTCTTTGCTTTGTAATTAACCAGTATGACTTGAGGTTTTTGTCAAATACCTTTCCATATGAATCCTGACAAATGATCAATGCTGACTTAGTCACCATTTTGTAATCCTCAATGAAATAACTGATTCAGATAAGAATGATCAGTGGATACTAAACCCACTGGGTGAAAGGTTATAAGAGGATAGAACATTCAGAGTCTTAAATCAACACCATACAGATAACTTATTAACTATGAGTGAAAGAACATAACTTTATAATAGGAAGATCTAGCAGATACCACCTTCACTAGGTGATTAAATTTAACATCACAAAAGGGGATCTAGAGGGCTCTCCTAAAATGATACAGTGAATGGTAAGTGACATTTATCTGCATGATACCCTTGCCAGAAAAATTTAGCCCAAACTTAATCACAGTAATATAATCAAATAGATCCAGAATGTGGGACACTTTACAAGTCCTAGACTTTCAAAGAAATTAACATCCTGAAAAGTAAAAAAGATAGGTTTGTTCCAGATTATATAGACAGACAAAACAATCAAATGCAATAAAGTTTGATTGGATCTGAGAAAATAAACAATAATAAAAGACATTAGAATAATTGGAGAAATTTGAAAGTAAATTACATATTAGACGATATTACCAAATTAACGTTGATTTTCTTAGGTGTGATCATAGGATTGTAGTGATGTAGGAAAATGTTTGTATGCTTAATACATATATGCTGAAGTACTCCGGTAAAGCATCATCATGACATCTGAAACTTTCTTACAAATGGTTGAAAAGGAAAATGAGAAAAATAATTGGTAAGTCTAGGTGAAGGATTTTTTAAAACTCCTGGTAGTCTATTTCTTAATTACTTCACCAAACATTTTCTTTTTGTCATAACATTAGAGAGCTTTATGCTCATGAGTGTAAATTGCACTGCTTAATGTGGTAAATTAGATTGAAATTTTAAAAGCATCACAGCAAGAAAATTGTTCTGCAAAGCTTCTTAGACATAAAAGAACTTTTAACTTGTATAAGAGTATAAGTAAGGAAATGGTAAAGTAGGAGAGTAAGCCACAAAATAATAATAAAATATTTTTCTGGGTGTCAAAAACCTTTGAGTCCAGCATGTAATGACTGGAGATGTCAGTTTCCTTATCTGCCAAGTAGGCTGAGATCTCTATCAGCCTGCTATACATGCACAAAAGGCAAAGGATATGAAGAGCTTTTCTAAACTAAAGTGGGTGTGCAAATGAAGTTACTTTAGTTAGCATGATATGGCAATGTCCTGTAGGTAGTGGTTCTCAAACGTATCTAACTAGCAACTGAGAAGCTTGTTAAACATGTTGATTCCAGTCCTACCATATGAGATCCTGACTCAGTAAGCGTAGGATGAAGCCCACAGCTTGCTTTGTGCAAGCACCCCAAACTGTCTAGTGCAAGTTGTCTAAAACCCACCCATGGAAAGCTGTCTTGGAGTAGGTTCCTGTGATCTAATCCTTGCTGCTCAGTGTTTGGTCCCTGGATGGCCAACATCGCAACCACTGGTGAGCTTGTAGGAGCAAAATCTGGACATACCCCAGGTTCCCTGAGCCAAAACATGCATGTTACAAGATGCCCTGGTGTTTCCCATATTCATTAGTGTTTGAGAAAACACTAATTTAAATGGCAAGACTGATTGGCAGCCTCTCTTTTTGGCTTGGTCTCTGGTTTTCAGCTTGCTGTCAGACAGAATTGGGGTTGCCATCTTTGCTATTGCTGACACCTTTCACCTCATTTAGCTCTTCTCTCTGCTTCTCTTTGTTTCTGGCTCCTCAGTATCCTGGCAGCTCTTTGATAAACAGAACCTGTCAATCAGAGTGCTTTTCTCCTATGCCATGAACACTCCAATCAAAGCACACTAATGTGGGACCTAAATCTAGTTAAGGGCTAATTAGGTGTGTACTTTTTTCTTTTTTTATTGTTGTGAAACATATGTAACATTTACCATTTTAACCATTTTTAAATTTATAGTGGTATGAAGTACATTCACCTTGTTGAGCAATTATCACCACTATCCATCTCCAGAACTTTTGGTATATGATTGTAAACAAATCATTTAACCTCTCCAAGCTTCATTTCCTTATCTATAAAATATGAGTAATATTACCTACACTTGTAGAATATTTAAAGCATTAAATTAAATAATATATGAACATGCCTAAAACCCATAGAAGATTCCAACAAAGGCTTACATCTCTCTTTTTTTTCATTTAAAGTATGTTTTCAGAAAACCCTGATTTTGCACTAGATGTGGTCTACTGAAGCCAACTGATAAGAATTTTTTAAAATATAAAAAAATCTACACATTCTGGGCACATTGTTGCCATAAAACAGAGAAATCTGTTAAATAGAAGTATCCTATAATCTATAGAATTGGGATTTTTGAAGCAGTTAGTCTGCCACCAGTTACATTTTAATGGGAAAATTACATTTGGGGAAGAAACAATCTTTTTTGTTCCCATATATTGAAATTCTTCTATTGACTGTATTTAGATTGTGTTAAACTGCTTAAGTACAATCATTACCCTAATATCAATAATATTCACAAATGATGCTTTCAACCTTGGGGCTGATCCAGTTGGATGTAGTATTTGAATTCCATTTATGTACACATTATCTTTTAAGAAGAATGCTAAATTGAAAACTTGGTTATATGCAGTAAGTTGAGTTTAATTTCAGAATTAGACTAATTAGAACACAGGAGAGGAAGTTAGAGATCCTCTTCTCTAACAGTCTTACTTTACAAATGAGTAAATTAATATCCAGATAGATCTAGTAACTTGCTCACAATCACATGATGAATTACTGGCAAAGTTGGGACCAGAGCCCAGGTTCCAGGAGTGAGCGTCCACTGGACCTTGAAGAAGGGGTAACACTTCAGCAGCACAGATGATGAGAAGCGATTGTAGAAAGGCTGAGAGCATTCTAGGGAGAGAGATCAGCAGAAATGATTTCACAGCACCTGGTTATGAAACTGAGAGATTCAGGATTGTGTTCTAGGGGTGTCACAGAGTAGGGAGGCTACAAAGAGAAATAAGATGAGTTTTTTGTGATGGGAGAAGATATTCTTGGAGTTAGTAACACAAGATCAAAAGAGAGGTCTAATTTGTTTTTAATTTTACAGTATACAGGACTCTTCGGTATTATATTCTCATGTAACCATTATAGCAATCATAAGGAGGCTTTTGCGGGTAATCCAAGTCTAATACTCAGGAGGTCAATGTTGTTTGTAAAAATAGGACTTGAACTGAGACCCCAAATACTGTAGTCTGTGTACTGATTCTTAGAAGCATGAGATCTGGGTTCAGACCATTTGGGTTCAAACTTTTCCATCCACATGTAGAAGCCATGTAACTTTGAGAAAAAAAAGTGTCTAAAATCCAGTGTTAATATATTGTGTGCTATACACTGCTGTTCTAAATATATATGTTATGGGCCAGGGATTTAGCTCAGTGGTTTCGCCGCCTGCTGTGCAAGCACAAGGACCCGAGTTGGATCCCCTGTACAAATAAATAAATAAATAAATAAATAAATAAATATGTTATGGCTTGTGTTTAGACATCCCCTCAAAGCCTCATGCTTTTTTCTGAGGTAGCTAAATCTAGAGTGTGTGATGCTGGGGTTAAGGGAATGTGATTACTAAATCACCTGAGTAATTGCTTTGGCACTGCCCTAATCCTGTGGTCTGGATAGGATAAAAGGGGCAGAAAGGTGCTGTTATGGTCCCTTGTTGCTTTTGCTACTGTGTGAGCACCATGAACTGTTTCTCCTCTGCAGTGCCCCTCTGCTATGTGCCACTCTGCCTTGGAACCAGCTTGGACTGAAACCTCTACCAATTGTGAGCTAAATAAACCCTCTCCCCTTTAATTTTGGGTGTCGGGTATTTTGTTTCAGCAACGATAGAAAAGTAACTAATACAATATATGATCCTTGACTTATAATGGTTCAATGCTGTGACTATCTGATGGTGTAAAAGTGATAGGCATTCAGTATAAACCATACTTTGCGTTTTGAATTTTGATCTTTTCCTGGGCTAGAAATATGCAGGAAGACATTTTCTTGTGGTACTGGGCAGGACAGCAAGCCATAGTCCCAAGCCAGCCATGCAAAAACAAGGGGTAACAACTGTACCCTACAGTACACTGTGATTCTGAGCTGTAATGTTTCAAAGATTAGGTGTATTAAATGCATTTTCAACCTATGATTTTTTGGTTTACTATAGGATTAACATGATGTTGTGCCATTGTAAGTCGAGGAGCCTTTGTGTTATTCATTTAATCCAACAACCCAATATTCTATTATTATCACATTTTTTTTTGTTTTGGTACTGGGGATCGAACTTGGGTCCTTGCGCTTGCGCAGCAGGCAGTGAAACCACTGAGCTAAATCTCCAGCCCTATTATCACAAATTTTAACCTCTTCCCTCCAAAAACAATGAGAGGGAAAGTATCTCAATAGAAGATGATGCACATATTTATTCCCAAATTCTGTTTCTTGATTTATAATGTATCTCAACTCCCTGGTATTAAATTAGCTTCCTTCCTCCTTGAAATACTGTGGTACATTATTGTTAAAAAATATTCACCCTCTCCCCTCATCTTCTTAGGAAGTGTCGGCTTCCCTCCCCTTAACTTTGAGTTCAGCCATGAAACTTGCTTTAGCCAAGGAGATTTTAGGCAATAAAACAAACAAAAGTTGCAGTGTCCTACATTTGGGCTTGCTGTACTCATGTACTTCCTGTACTTCTTGTACCCTGAGAAGAGCTTCCCCTAGATAACTGTGGCCCCTGTAGCCTAAGACTCAGAGTGACCACAGGAGAGTAGATCTACCCCAGCTATGCCCCAAATGTTTCAGTGACTGAGTGGAGTGAGTACCCTTCAGTCCTGCAGAAAGTCTAATATCAGCCCATTCCAAGAAACTCTGGAGACTGGATATGAATTTAGATGCAGGGGCTAGTGTTACAGCTCAGTGGTAGAGTGCATGCTTAGCATGTACAAGCCCCAGGGTTCCATGCCTTACACCATATGCATCTTACCAGCAGAGGACCATGTCTGAGTTTCCTTCTTGGTTACACTGGTAGCTGAACTAGGATGCTGGGACAGAAAAGGAACTGGAAGCTTACTTTCTGCTGCTACTTACAGTATTTCAACTATAACAAGTATCCTTTGATTAAAAAGAACCAACTTCTTTTTTTTTTTTTGTACCGGGGATTGAACTCAGGTCCTTGAGCTTGCACAGCAGGCGGCAAAACCACTGAGCTAAATCCCTGGCCCAGAACCAACTTCTTAAGTAACAAGAGTTGAAATTTTTCCTCCAGCAAACCCACAGAAGAGAAAACTCAGACCAGAGCCTAATTAAGTCTTTTAGCAGTCACCAGGAGTTAAAAAAAGGAGCCCATGTTTATGGCTAGAGACCTCCTCATACTCTTAGCCCTATATGTGGTTAGTCTTTGTCACTCTGATCAAGCAGTGCTATAAGGAACTACATCCTTGGATCCTCATTTATGGGTAGCAGAATCACCATTCTATCCACTCTAATCAGTATCAAGAGTAGGGAACCTTCACACACATTCTGGGCAACTGGATAAGTTTTCCACCTAATAATGACAAACTGAACTGTTAGGTTAATCAGCTTGCAAAATTGACAATTGAATTGCATAATAGAGGTTCAATAGATGCTTTCTTTTAAATTTTTTGTTTAAATAATACTTCTACAAATTGAATATCATTCTAAATGCACGAAAAAACTATTTTTAAAATGCCATGTTAAAATTTTTCATAAGGAAAATAATCATACTCCTATATTTATTAGGGCATGTTTTACCTACCAGGTGCTCCTGAATCATAGTATACCAGGATACTTCCCCTACAGGGCAACTTCTCTAAAGAAAGGCATCCATATCCCAATGACAACAATAATATTAAAATGCTTTACATCATTCTTTATTTTAAAAGTGCTTAACCAACATATACTAATCTTTACAACATTAAAGGGAGGTAGATAAGTGTTATAGAGCTTTCACAAATGGAAAAACTGAGGCAGAGATTAGTAAATTGTGATGAAGGGCATAATATATGGCACAATTGGGAAAAGAATTTATTGCAGTCACAGATACTGATAATCTTTCCTATGTCTTCTGAGTTCCACTAACACAAAAGTAGCAGGCATAGCATGGAAGCAAGTCATCCACAGTGTGGTGAGTTAAGGCTGAAGCACTACCTTGTTGAGACCAGAGGCTGAAGACACTGTCCTTTGGCAAGCATTCCCCTCTCACATTCACACATGCTTCCACCTCCAACCAGGGTAGAGTGGAAGCTGCTGTGAGTGCAGGAAGGAGGGGATGGAGAAACTGGGCCAGGAAAGAAGACAGAAGAGAAAATATAAACTAATATCAAAGCAAGAGCAAGGAAGAACAAGAGGCTCAGCTGGGAAAGCAGCCCAGAAAAAAGGAAAGCCATAGCACAAATGAAGTGCCATTCATCTGGAAAGCTCTGACATCCAGAAATGCTATTAAAAGGGCAATTCTTAGCAATGACATTACAGAGCCACTCCTTGTGGCTTTGCCAAATATAATTATCAGGTCCTTCTGACATTCCCAGGAGGCAGAATCATTCCTTTCCTCTGGTCCACACCAAGTGCTGATGTAATTGACCTGACACTGCAGACTGTTGACAACTCAAATATACTCTGCCACCATGTCACCTCTCTTCCTCTGCCCTTCTAGGCTCTTCTGAAACAAAACAAAACAAAACAAAATGCATTTTAAAATTCTCCCTGCAAAAATCCTGTAACATTTCCTAAATCTTGGATGCATAATAGGGCTGGATTTCATGTTTGACTTTTATAAAGGGGCTGTGATAAGTATACTTGGGGATTACTGGCCCCTCCCAACCAATGTTCCTTCACACCACATGGAACATTTAAAATAAAAAAATAACAACTCTAAAATCTATGGATGCTGGCTATCTAGAGAAAAAATTGGAGCCCATATGAAAGAAAGAAGCTTTACTATCATTCTCGTGCAATGCGAATACCAGAGATGGCCAATGACATGGCATGCCAGTTGCAAATGAGGTACTGATGGCAGAGACAACACAAAATGAGCCATAACCAACCACCCAGCAGGGAGGGGCTGGTGTCAGATGAACAGGTAGAAGTGGCAGCACAGGCAGCTGAGCAGGCAGACATTAGGGCAGGGCAACAATGAGCTAAAGAGGTGGGAGTGCTGCTGTCTTTTGAGGCTGAAAGAGAGGCAGGAGCACTAGTTAATATCTAGGCCTCTCCTGAGACAGGTAAGAACCAGAAATGTATCCTTCCTTCATTTTATTCAGCAGCACCATTCTCTCAGGCACCTAGCTTTAACTTACCCCTCCTTTCCAACAAACGGAACCAACATCGACCCATACTGATTTCACTTCAACAATCCTCTTAACATTGTTAGGTCTCTCATTTTAACTAAAGCATCCTCTGGGTTCCTATCTTTACATGATAATCAGGGCCAAACCCTCCTACCTGGTATCCCCAACTCCAGTCTTCACTCAGTTCCATCTTCTAATCTTCTTCCTGGAGCAGTTCTGATCATGGCACTGCCCAATTTGGAAATTCCCCATGCCTCCGCTGCCTCCCATTTATGTGTCTTATCTTGAGTCTTTAACAGAACCTTGCATCTAGTAAAATTCCTTTGCTTTCCAAATTCCCACCTGCCAAAATGCCAATTCTAAGGATGGTGCAAATGCCACCTCCTCCATGAGGCCTTCAAGCTTCTTGGTTCTCTGCTGTCAATTACAAGTGCACTTGCAGTCATACACTGGTCAACTACATGACAGCTGTATACAAGCCTTACCTCCCCTCCTGGGCTGTGTTCATGATTTGACAAGGTGGAGGATGGTGATTTGTGTCTTAATATTTATCTGTTCCCTACAACACCTCCCAAGAATGGCTTTTGCATTTTCACCTCAGGTAAGGAAAGGCTCAAAAGTGACATGAATTGGGATGTATTATACTTGTTCAAGACTAGACACTACAAGTATCCTGTAGTGTGATTTGACTCTCGGGATGAAACAAATCCATGACATAGCTTCAAGGGAACGGGTGAGGGAAGGCAGGTGGGGTTGTATGTTCTAGAGTCAAGAGACCTGGGATTGAAGTTCTGCTTTGCCTTTCATCAGCTATGGGCCTGGTTCCAGAGGGTTCTTCTCTGAGCATCATTTCCTTACTTCTGTAGGACTTCATAGGATTAACAATCAAACTAGATACATCTGTGAACTCTACACAAGTGATTTTCAATCCCAATTATGCATCATAATCACCTATAAAGCTTCCAGAAACTAGAGTACCAGGTCCCAACTCAGGTCAACTGAATCAGAATCCTCTGGAAGTGATACCCAGTGGGACTAATTATTTATAAAATATTGTTTCTAATGCATAGCCAATGCTGCAGACTACTGTTATAAACTCATAAATACCATTAACAGTAGAGCAAGGTGCTTTAGGCTGCTGGCTTAATTATCCTTTATTTGTTTGGCTAGGAATTAGTTCAATGCTTTTATAGTTCAATTAAAATAAACTACTGTTTGTGAGCATTTTGTGTGTTGTTCTACATTGTTGTTTGTATGCTTAACTCATAAGTTCTGAGAGAGAATAATAACCAGCACATGGTTGTGCACAAAGATGTACTTAATCTCATTTTCTTGAGAATAATAAAAACTTCATAGGGTCCTGGAAACCCTGGCTGTGCAGTAGTGTGTTGACCAGACAAGCACAACCTGTTGCTTGCGGGCTTGTAAGAAATATAGAATCCACATGTGTAAATACTGAATAGTTTCTCTAGTGTGAAAAACTAAAAGTGTAAATAAGAATCAAAATATATAATTGATATTGTGAAATAGGCAGAAAATTGCCTAAAGGAATAGGGAAAGTGGGAGGGGAAGGGGAAAGGAAAGAAGGGAAAAGAAAAAATACGAGAAAAGGAAAAACATGGAAATGAAGTCTTTGTAAATAGGGAAGGGTGGAGGGGGTGAAGGGAGGGCAAGGGAATGGGGAAAAAGTAAGAAGCAAGATACATCATGTAAAGGTACAAGATCCCAATGATGAATATAACTGTATTGTATACCTAAAATGTATCAATAAACTAAATGGAAAAAAAAATGCAGAATCTCAGGCCTCATTCAAGAAAGTACATACAGTACTAACAAGATTTTTAGATGGGTCAATAGGTGAAGCAAAGGCAAGTTTTTTTCAGTTCACATCTGTGTATAGGGTCTGCTGTTCCCTGTCCTAATCCTCAAGGGGTAGAAGGACATGGAGAGTCAAATTCTGTATCCCACAACTCTTTTTTTTTTTGGTACCCGGGATCGAACTCGGGTCCTTGCGCTTGCGCACCAGGCGACGAAACCACTGAGCTAAATTCCCGGCCCCACAACCCATTTTAAGTGAGAACCTTTGGGATGCTTCATTCTCTAAAGGATCTATTTGATAACAAAATTAAGAACAGAAATCTTTATAAAAGGATCTTTCAAAGGATGGTCTAGTCTCTCATTATAGGATGTATCTAAAATAACTAGATGCTCTAAACTATTTAAAATATGGTTCATTGTATAAAATAGATATCCATTTAAGTTTTATGCAGTGCACAAATCATGAATCTATGTGTACCTTACAGAACTTACAGTCTCCAGGACGAAAATTTCAAAAAAATTATGGAGAAAACTTGGCTATCGCAGGAGAACATCATTCCCAATTGACCTATCCTCTCCAGGCAATCATGATGTTGGCAGTACCCACCCACAAACTACACCAGGGCCAGGAGTTGAAGCACTCTAAACATTATCTAGTCCAGCTCCCTGGTTCTGTAACACACCAAGGAGTTACCCAAGGTGACACAGCAACTTGAGCAGAGCCAAGCTTAGAACTCAGGCTCTGACTCCTAGTCACTCTCTCTTACATAGCCTCTGCCACATCTTTTCCCTCACCACCTAGCCTTGAAATTTCCTTCTCAAGGGCCAGGGATTTAGCTCAGTGGTTCCGGCGCCTGCCTTGCAAGCGCAAGGTCCCAAGTTCGATCCCTGGTACCAAAAAAAAAAAGAAATTTCCTTCTCAGAAACTGCTGATCTGGCTTGGCGCTTAACTGTCTCCCATCCAAATACTAACCAGGCCCAACGCTGCTTAGCTTCTGAGATCAACCATGTTCAAGGTAGTATGGCCATAGACTTGGCACTTAACTGTTACTTTGCTTCTTTGCTTCCTTCAGCCACTGCTGTCCCCAACTCTCAGGACTATTTTTATCACTCTACTACAAGAGAAGCTGTATCACAGCTCAATCAGAATATCCATTTATCAATCCATATTTTCAAATATGTGGTAATGGATTCTTTAAAAGCCCATGCTGACCATATAATGCCAGCTACATACCACTACTATCAGCCAACACCATGAGCAGGGTGAGGGAAGGGCCTTTCCGTAGGAAGCTAAAGACTAAAAGCAAGGGCAACCATTAACTCAGTAGTACACAGCTGGAGGAAGGTCAAAGGGGAGGCAAAATCTGGAGCTCAGTTGAGAAGCCAGCACCTTTTTAAAAACATACACAGTGTGACTATAAAATTGCAAGTTTTTTTAATAAAAGAAATATAACAATGTAGAAACCTAAACTAACATTTCTCCCTTGAAGTTGTTACAGTCTTAGTTCTAACAAAACTACCATTGTTGTAGACATTAGTTGGAACTCTTCTTTGAAGAAAAGCCTTAAAAGGCAGTTTACGAGCTACATTAGAAAATATCCTCCCAAATGCTAAGCTTTTCAAAAACTGATATTCCCCACAGACCTCTAGCAAGTTCTGAGCAACAGCATCACCTCTGGAGAAGGGTGTGGCGCCGAGGACTGCCACTTTCAAGTCAGGGCATTAAAAAAAAATCAACCATACTTCTTTATAGTCACACTTGCATTTGATTCTTTAAAAATACAACACTCACACATGGTTCTTATATGAATTCTAATTAAGACATTACATTCAGAATTATAGCACTTGTAATGATAATTTTCAGACGACTATAACAGCTTCTTTGCCACTTAAGGGATACATAGGATGCAGCTGTTTACCTGAATGTATTCTTAAATAAGTGACTACTACCACTCTAATTTTCCTAGGTGTAGCTCCATTACAGGTTACTGACCACAGTTCATGTTCCAGACTTTGCCGACACAAGATTAATTAATTACAAGGGAACCACCCCCAAAGCCTTAGGGTGAATTGGGAAAGGGCCGGTTAAATGAGGAAACAGGCCATTCCTTGGTAAAAGTTTGTAGTTTTCTTTCCCAGTACATCTTCTTTTTATTGAGTACTTCCATTTTTATCCTGTGTTCCTCCTCGGCCATCTCACATTCTCGCTCTATCTGCTGGATTTTGGCCACATGCACCTCATTCATTTGTATCAGCTGCAGCTGTAAGATGGACATTTGTTGATGGTGTTCTTCCTCATGCATCTTTTTTAAAGCACCTTCCTGAGATGTTTTGCTCCTGTAGTTTTTACTCGCTGTTATTCTGACAGCTGAACACGAGGGTTCAGGTTGAGAGGTCCCCTCACATACTGGAAAATGTATGAACTCTTTCTCATCATCGCACAGTTCTCTATTTGAAACAGCAAATGATTCTGAAAAACAGCAGAAAACATGTTCAAAGATTTTACAAGCAGAGAAAAATGTCAATCCTATTTCAAATGACAGGGTCTCTCATAACAGGATGGGTCTAAAATAAAATAGTGTCTGCTTTGGCCTTCATGTCTACAGGTACCCTGGCCACACCTAACTTTTTACAAAAACCCATAAATCCTAAGCAACTTTCCCTTAAGAAATAATGACAAAGGGTTCTGTCATTTCTAAAACTCTCAACAATGGAAACAGTAGTCAGAGAATGTACTTATCAGGAACAGGAGAACTTGTGACATTGATATCAATTTTAAACTGAAATGTGCAGAACTCTGATCTGATGCACATGAGGCCACACAGTACAGGGCTAACCATGGGGGTTTTCAGATAAAATTCTCTTTGGTCTTATCACCCTTGCCAGTTTCTCATTCTGCTAGTCTCCATTCTAGTTTCTCATTCTGTTCAGTCTCCACAAGAGCCATGGGAGGTTCCCGCCCCAGGTGTTAGCTCTCATAGCAAGTGTATGTATAAATGTTGCTCCTTGAGACATGAGTCTACACTCCCTGGTTTAGCTCCCTCGCACAGCATTTCTCTTTGATTTCCTGCACCTGGCTGTTACTGTTAGCACTGCCACATAGAGCCGGTATTCAGGTATTCAGATCCCAAAGACACTTGTCAATGTCTCCTTTTTTTTTTTTTTGGTACCGGGGATAGAACTTGGGTCGTTGTGTTTGCACAGCAGGCATCGAAACCACTGAGCTAAATCCCCGGCCCAATGTCCCCTTTATGTAATCTCTCTCTCTCTCTGAAACTTCACAATCCTTCTTAAAATTTCTTTCCTCCATTAGCTTCAGAGCCCATCACTCTCTCCTATGTGTATCTATAGCCTCCTTCCTCTCTGATCATCTCAAGTCTTGAGACTCTTGCTCCACCCACCCGTTACCTTTTCTTATCCTTGATGTGCCCATCTCTGGCTCTGGTCATCATCCACCCTAAATAACCTCATAATCTGATTCCAACCTTCTTTCATCTTCTTTGCTTTACTCTTCAAAATATCCTGTGCACCCTTCAACCCTACCAAAACCTACTGACACTCTTTAAAAAGCTGTACTTCTGTTCATAGTACTGTCTCACTCTTTCATCAGCTAAAGTTGTGCTCAGCATTTGCCCCCCCCCCAATCCAGTTTCTCTTTTCCAACCTCCCCTCCCTAATTCTTACTCATTAAAGACATGCTGCTTGGGCTGGGAATGTAGTCTCAGTGGCACAGTGCTTGCCTAGCAAACACAAGGCCCTGAGTTTGATTCCCTGTAGCAAAAAACAAAAAGACTAACGGTGATTGCTCTGTGACACTTCAGAACTCTTTCTTCATATGTTCTCCTCTGTTATATCTTTGTTTTGGTTTTGGTTTTTTTGGTACCAGAGATTGAACTCGAGATCTTGCGCTTGCGAGGCAGGTGGCAGAACCACTGAGCTAAATCCCCGGCCCTCTCCTCTGTTATATCACTCAATATCCACTAGTAGTATTTTGGCACCACACCTTATCATTTCTTTTATCTTTGGGTACTAATTACTTTCCTTGGTACATGGTGGATGCCTAGTAGTACTTATTGGGTGAACCTCTGAATGCAAAAGAACATGAGCATATGGATGCAAAAGGATACCATGTGTGGTAGGCACAGTGTTTGCACTGGTATTTTTATAAGGTAGTGACATTAGTGTCAATAAGAGAAAACCACTAACTCCACTAACCCATGAAGTCTTCTAATTGTGACTCCAAGGCTTTCTTGAGAAGCTTTACATTTCCAATAATGAAAATATTCTCCTCAGAGAAGAGTAATATCAATTTATTAACAGAGTTGACTACATTATTATGTCCACTACATTATTCTGGAAAAGGGGATGCTGGGAATGTTAATGGCTACTGGGGGGAACCTAATTTGTAATACTCCTTTAATAAAGGCGAATGACTATAGTTTAGATTATTTCACTCCAAGGGGTAAGGTAACAACCATAACTAGTCCCTAATTAAATTTTTTTAAAAGGTAAAAATCTTACTTTTGGATGAAAAGGTTTTAAAAAAATACTTCTGTGCTATCCAGAGATAATGAAAATGTCTCCCTAGGACTCTTTCTTAATTCCAATATTCTTGCCTTAATTCAGTGCCTTTCCTTCACATTCCTACTGCCTCCTGGGGTTGTCTCTGGCAGAGCATTTATGTTTATTTGTTTGTCATTCTTTTCGTAGAGCACTTTTTAAAACTAGAGGCTTAACTATCTCCCCTTTATGTTCCTGAGTTCTCTGAAGACAGAGACAGCCTCTTACTCATCCTCTTTTAGAGACCAGCACAGAGCCTGGCATAGCCCTGGGCATTTAAGAAATGTGTGTAGGGTGCACTGGCTGCAGGGGTCACATTTCCCCCACCTGCCACAGTTATGGAGAAAGAACAGTGTTCTGAGAAGGTAACTGAGGGATGAGAAAGTGTTAACTCTGAGGACAGGGACTTCAGATGTGTGAGCATCAGCCACAAAGAACATTACCTCACTCATTTCCTTTCTGGTTTTATATCTGAAAATGTTTCCTTTGAAGACTGGACACATTGACATTTTTTGATACCTCTACTCTCATTGTTCTTTGATTTCATTCCAGGGGATATTTCTGGATACTCCTCTGAGTCTTTAAAGTACATCTCCTCACAAGGCTGCTATCTCCCAAATTCTAAATGCTCACTTTTATCTCAACAATTCTAAGGCTTTAGAAACATGATGATGATGATGATGATTTTGATGATGATGATGATGATGATGATGGTAGCAGCCACCATTTTATGAGCTGCAAATCAGGCACTAGGATAGAGCTTTGCACAATTTCCTTATTTAATCCTAATAACAACCCTCTGAGGGAGGTATTATTATAGAAAACCAAATGCAATATCCAAGGTCATCTGGCTACTTGAAATTACTAGGATTCTTTTTTTTTTTAAGACAGAGTCTCACTCCATAGTGCAGGCTGGCCTTGATCTTGCTTTGTAGCCCAGGCTCATACTTTTGACTCTCCTGTGCTAGCCTCCTGAGTGTTGGGATTACAGGCATGTGCCACCACATCCCAATAATGACCAGGATTCTAATCCAGATCTACATGACTCCAAAATCCAAGCATAACCACCTCAGTTCAGCCTCCCACTACTCCACTTGCTCAGCCAGCCACTTACATAGCATAAAATATAGCCTCCAAGTTGTATCCACTACAGAATCATCTATTACTAAGGATATCAGTGTATATTCTAATTTTTGTTCTCCAAATTTCACTCTAGACTTATGAACATTCAGAGAGTATCTTCATGTCTGAGATCAAAGAAATGACTTTTAAAACTATTCTTTCTAAAATGTGCAATAACATACACATTTTAAAGAAAAATAGGTCTCTTAAAATAGGCAGAAGATAAGGCTTAAAACTAGGAAGAGCAGTTAATTAACTTCCAAGCAAATATTAGTTCCAATGAATAGAAGCTAGTGTTCAGATAGGAAGAATATTCCCTTAATTGGAAAAAGATTAGCCTGGGAATAGCAACCTGCTGCAAACACATACCATGTAGTTTCTCTCCCAGGTAAAACAAAGCCACTCAAAGCATAAAACAACTCAATTTTATAGAAAAAGACAGGAAGGGTTTTCTGGGACTCAGAACACAGCCATGGGGGTGTTCTTTCACTGGGGTAATTTCAGTGAGTTTAGTATCAGCAAGGAAAGCCTACTATGACAGTAAAGGAAAGGAAGAAAACTGTACAGGCCAATTTCCAGTCCTTCTCAACAGAATAAAGGAAACTAGATTACTGGAAAAGTGGATTAACAGGATATGGTGGATGCATACTATAGGAAACGATTGTACTAATTAAAAGAAAAAGATTAGATTTATAGATTTATACATTGCAATGAGAATCTTTTGGGGGAGGGCGGTGGTAGTGGTGGGTACTGGGGATTGAATCCAGGACCTTTGCAATGAGCTATATCTCCAGCCCTGTTTTTATTTTTTATTTTGAGACAGGGTCTTGTTAAGTCATTTAAGGTGCCCAAGCTGGGCTTAAACTTGCAATCCTTTGCCTCAGCCTCCCAGAATGCTGGGATTATAGGCTTATGCTACTACCATGCCTAGCATGAATAAATCTTAAAAACATTATTCTAAATGAAAAAAAAAAGCGTAAGAAGTGATATCTATAGCATAATTTTTAATCTATGTAGATAAAAAAACACATGCACACAAAACACACGTGAGAAGAAACTCAAGCATATTAGGCTAGTTTGAGTGCAGGGAGAATGAAGAAAAAAAGGGAATAAACATGAAACTACAAGAGGGGCTTTTCACAGAGTAGAGCTATAGGTGTGCAACAACTTGCAACAGAACTCTGTGCCAAGTTCCCACCCCAAAATAATGAGATTGGATTAAGCAGTGATAATAATGGAATTTATTAAGAAATGTTCACATTATTCATTACTTTGTAGCAGAGAAATAATAGTATGTGAAATTAAATATAAATTCTAAGACATTTGAATACTACTTTAAAAGCTTCGTTTTCTTAAATGTATTTCACTTCCTGTCATCCTGCCATCCCTAGGAAATTCTGATGGCACCCTTAGTTTCTTCTCCACACCTGTTCCCCAAGATAACAGAAGATAACTGTCAAAGCCAAATTATCCCAGATCACAAAATCTGCCGGGTGTCATCTGTGTGCGTGTGTGTGTGTGTGTGTGTGTGTGTGTGTGTACATATGTATATGTATGTGATGGGTTTCTGGCAAATACATTCCTAAGTATTTTTGTTAAACTTTAAGACTACTGAATTCAAATATAGATGTGCATTTTAAGAAAATCCCTGACAAAGCTAGGAATATCCAGGGGATGGTGATCCAGATGACACAGACAATACCAACTCACACCAAAACATAGTTGGAGGGAGGCCTCTAGTGGAATACTACTAGGCTCCATCCTCTTTAACCTTTGTATAATAAATTCCAACAAATCTCTAAACACCTAATCCTGTTAACAGGCACCCAGTAAGTTATTAAAACATCACTGCCAAACAGAAATAGAATACAAACTACATAAATAATTTTATATGTTCTTATAGTCACATTAAAAAAAAAGAAATAGGTGACTCTAATTTCCACAATATATTTTTAAGCCAATATATCTAAAATATTGTCATTTAAACATGTAATCAATATAAAATTGTTAATGGTTTATTTTCTTTTTGTGTTATCAAATCTTCAAAACGTGGCGAGCACAATTAGAGTACATGTCAGCTTAGTCTACCCACATTTCATGTTTATTAGCCTTATGTAACTTGTAGCTACTGTACTGGACAGTGCAGTGTTAAGAGATACAAAAGTAAGGGCCGGGGATTTAGCTCAGTGGTTCCACTGTCTGCCTCGCAAGCGCAAGGACCCAAGTTCAATCCCCAGTACCAAAAAAAAAAGAGAGATACAAAAGTAAAACAGAGATACACATGTCAAAACACATGAGATAATGAGGGTCATAACCCAATAATATACGTGCTGCCGAAGGGAGCACAGGTCATAACCCAATAGTAGGTTTTGCAGTCATTTCCTCACCAACTCCCAGAAGAGATGACTGACAATTCCAGTTTTTTCCTTCTTGAAAGTAAATTGAAATACAAAATAAATGAAATATGTAACCTCAACACTATTTTAAAGGGTACAAAGAGTCCCAACACCTTTCCTACTAGTACTAACAGATAGCCTGGATGAACTTCCCAACTGACTAAGCTCCACTGCTCTCCCAATCTGATGTGGAAACAGGAGCAGGCAACATTTGGCTGTCCTTCAGAAAGGATCAGTAAAAAGGGATCTCTCCCATATTACACATGTACAATCATCCAATTTAAATTAATCTCTTTCACAAGTAAACCTCTAGCAAATGTTGCTACAGAAAAGGCACTGAAAAAACAAATTTATTCCTTTCTTGCTCGAAATTTATAAATTGTGTTTATATGTAAGTGAATTACATAATTTCTTCCAAAAAGAAGAAGAAAATTGTGGAATAAACTTTTTAGATTCTACCCAAGATTTTGAAAATGTAGAAACATGTCCCATAAGAAGACCCTAAGAAATAAAACCACAATAATCCAGAATCCAAGTCTACAAAATGAAATGGCAGTTCACATCAGCATCTTCCTCAGCAGCATGGAACATAAGTAATGTGAAAAGCAGCCTTAATAATTCACCTCTCTACCTTTCCCAGCACTCCCTACACTGCCTCACAGAGACCAAACTGCTCTGAGACCAGCAAGATGGCCAATAACTGACTTGAAGCTATGAACTCTCCAAGCAAGGACACTGTCATTTAGCAGCAGGTCTCATGGCCTACAGAAGCAGCAAGGAGAGATAAGAGTAGGCACTGCCCACATAAACACTGTTTGCTAAGGGTCAACCCTATCAGAAACCAGACACGAAGCTCCTGCATAGGAAAATATTGACAAATCTTTATGACATTAACCACTATGGTTACCCAACTGACTCCTTGGTCTTAACTTTGGTCAAATGATCACCATGCAAACTTCTGATCATAAATTAGCTTCCCAGGATGATTTACCTATAGGAGAAAAAAAAGGCACTAATCACAAGGGCATGTATTTGGTTCACTTGCTAATTATCTTTTTTCACTCTACACAGATAACATTCTTGGTTTAAGACAGTTTCTTGTGACTTTTGATTAACAGGATCCGTTCCCTCAGAGCTTAATCTACTCTGGGGACACTAACAAGTGAATTTCCCATCCTGCAAACCAAGAATGATTTTCCTAGGTAAGTGATTGCTGGGTCCTTGGAGCACCAATCCTCTGGTCTCCCCACGAACCTTCCTCTGCTTCCAGATGTACATTCTGCAAACTGCAATGAACTGTTAATATTAACCAGACATTTCCTGTCTTAAAAGAGGCAGGAATTATTGGAAATTTATGCAGCTTCACCCTCCCCTTGTCTGGAGACATTTCAGTGGCCCCTTAATACTAACCTTTTGAAGCTATGATGAACTATCACATCTTTGATTATGACAGTCTTTTCCTTCCCTAAGAATTATGGGTGACACATTTTGCTCTTTTCAAAGTATATTAAAATTAAATTTTCCCAGAATTTCTCAAAGTCCTTGGAGTGCAACAGACCAAAACTTGAGGTCAAAATATTGTTTTTAAACTGGATAAATGCTAAGTGGGTGTTTCCTGTATTAATCTCTGTGGTTTTGTTTTTAAGCCTGAAATAGTTTATTCTTTTAAACGGCCTTTTGAGTGACTGATTTTAGTGCTTTGCACATAATAGATTCTCAAAAAATTGAATGCATATAAATCCCCATCAAATTCTCTATTCAGAGATAGGTTAAGACAAGCAACTGAAGTACCTTATTAATAACTGCTGTGTGGTTCCTTCTCTTACCTTATGTTTAAGTAACAATAAGGCCTCTAAGAGAGGTAGCTTGAGGATCTAAACAAGTACTTTTGTGTACTATATGACTTCAATGTCCTATTTAATCCTCAGAATTTGAATTAGGAAAGTCAAGTTGGATGTGAAAGTTTCTTTCTTATGAATTCCCTCAAAATAAAGGATTCTAAAATTAAAATGTCAAACAGGTCCCCAAGCAGCACATGCAAAGTGGCACAAGGAGTGGTACCTTGGGCAGCAGCATCAGGGTGGTACTCAGGCTCTTCCTCGGGCGGGCTCTGCAGGAAGTAGAGCTGCTCAGGCAGCATGCCAGCAATCTTCTCCTTCCCTAGGACATGGGTACTCAGCAGTGGGCTGACGCTCCGCTTCACTTTCTCTCTCCTTTCATGGGCCATAATTTTTTTGGTCCGAGCCTTGATGTTCTCCCAGCACTTCTTCAGCTGTTTGAAATCCCGCAGCGATACACTTGGCTGAGAGTTGTACTCATGGGCAAGTGCTTGCCAGGTACGTTGCTTGAGGGCAATAGTTCGTGCATCACTTTTCTTACATTCCAGCACATATTTATACTTTTCTACTAAAGCAAGCAAGATGCTCTTTTCCAATTCTGAGAAGTATTTGGCAGGTTTTATAATTTCGTTGTTTTGCATTTTCCACTGTGTTTCTTTGGGCGATTAGCTATCCTGTAAAAGGAAGTTTGAAGAAAGAATTACCAATTCCAGCAATAAAAATGTCAGCAAATCACTTAAGCTTAATCCCTGATACGATTCCCTTGTTTGAAAGAGGATCAATACTTTCTTTTTCATTATTATTGTATTATAACATTCACTGGAAAATATTCAGAAATTTACTAGGAATGCAGTTTTAGATTTTCCAGTGACTTTTCCTTGGACTTGTTATACTGTAAATACCTGGTATACAACAGCAAAAAATGAAAAGTTGAACATCTATGTGATACTCTGATTTCTTAATTCTGATTTCTGTTTGTTACAGAACTGATTATTCCTCCAAATCATAATGACAGGCAGCTTTGGAACTAAGTAGATTTCTCTAGTTTTTGTCACAGATGAAGAAAGAAAAGTCATTGTGTAATCAAATAAAGAAATTACTCCAAAAGATCTGATATTGCCATCACTGTATCTGTGGTCTTAGCCAGGTCATATCCTGGAGCAACCACAGATTCATCTTAAAATCAGGAGTGGAGTCTGTGATCCCTCAGGTCTGAGGAACACTTTTAAAAGCATACAATCCTGTATAAACAATTTCTGTAATTTCTGAAGTGAAAGGGCCTGCACAGTTAGAGAATGAGTCCACTTCCCCTCTTCAAGATTGAAGGAACTAGGGTCAGAAAGGTGAAATGGATTGTCCAAGATCATAAAGATGGTGACTTGGAAAGTCCAGATTTTTTTTTTTGTCTCAGTAATATGGTGTCCTTAGCAACTACAGGGCTCTCCCCTTGGATGGAGACAAATTATTCATCAGTGACTCCCTTAAGTCACTTTGGCATCCTCTACAATGGGGATTTAGTATCTCTCTCATACCAGATGCTTAGTAAGACTTATTCTGCTAAAGTATATGAAACCTATGTATGTTTCCCATATGTTCTAGTCGCAAGAAGCTTCCTATAAAATTAATCTCTCAAACATGTGATGACAAACATGTAGCTAAGCAACAATAATTGGAACAATAAAGTGGCCATTGTATGTTCCTTCCCTTGCTGGGAAGGGTGAACATATTTGCAGACTGTTTTTTCTTCTCCAAGCCTGTTTTTTCAGAGTAGCAGGCAAACATCAAGATGGTGGCCGTTTAAAATTGGCCAATCCATATCAAAAGAATAAGGAACCAACTTGAAAGGACCCCTGCTAGTCAAAAGTGTGACAACTGATTGTCAAGGGTGATAGGTACATGAGGTTTCCTTCAGTTATTTTCTTAATTTTTATGTATGCTTGACATTTTCTTTCTTTTTTTTCTTTTTTTTTTGGTTCCGGGGATCGAACCTCAGGTCCTTGCGCTTGCACAGCAGGCGGCAAAACCACTGAGCTAAATCCCTGGCCCTGTTTGACATTTTCTATAATAAAAAGTTAGAGGGAGAAAAGCCTGTGGCTTTTAAATATATTGATACAATAATTTAAAATCACACTGTTACAAGTCAACTATTCTCACACAATGCCTGGATAGAGGTTACTATAGTTGTACTGGAACAGGCTGGAGGGGACCAGGACAGATCAGAGAACCTTCACACGGGGAGGGTGAGGCAGGAGGATCACAAGTTTAAGGTCTCCCTTGGCAATTTAGTGAGTTAGTGAGAACCTGTCTCAAAATAAAAAGAGATGGGGAGGTAGTTAAGGTGAAGGCTCTAGGTTCAATCTCCAGTACAAAAAAGAAAGGAAGGAAGGAAGGAAAGAGAAGGGAGGGGAGGAGAGGGGAGAGAAGGGGTGCAGACTTTACATAAGTGACAGAATCTGATCAGGGTCTCCCACAATATACCACCTCATCCTAAAAGTTAAGGTCAGGATGAAGTATTATTGTGAGCAGGCTTTCCACCTACTGGGTATCCCTCTCCACAGTCATACTGGGCATATAAGGAATCAAAGATCAAGAGAGTTAAACACATGTCAAAGGCAGTTTGGCCTCAGATTCTAAGCAAAGCTAAACGAAGGGACATTTATCTTTGGGGCTGTGTCCTGGAACCCCTAAATTTTCAGGCCTTGATTTGAGTATGTTGCTCTCATATCCCTACAGTGACACCCATTCTGAGCCTCTTCCCCAAGGTCCAAAATTAATTTTTGCCTTTATCAATACTTCTATTCCCTATAAACCCTTGATTCCCAAAATAAAATTTACTAACACATGCTCTGCACACTCTGGATGTTCTATATATCTCTATCTGCCAATCTGTCCGTGCCCAACTTACTTTTTGTAGTTTTTATTACTAAATCAGTGGGTACACCGAATGCTCTTAAATCACACAGCTCCCAGAGCAGATTCTGAACTGATTCCCCCGCCCTAACTCCTCTTACCCAGGAGAGGCCAATATGTCTACTTTCCTCCTGCCCCCGCTCCTTCTAAGAAGCATTAGAACTCTGATCCACAAATAAAAATGGGATTACTGCCTATTTTCTTCTATTGTATGTAATGCTATTTATGTATACATTACATATGTGTGTTTGTATATATACACTTTCTAAATAAATCTTTTTTCCAATCTTGATTACTTCAAGAGAAATGCCTACAAACAGAATGGCTGCCACAAAACATGAAAACATCAAAGACTTCTGTGACATCATCAACTTGTCCTTGTACAAATGTTATGTTGACTTACAGTCCCACTTACAGCACATAAGCATTTCTATTTCCCTGCTTCATTTACTTTTGCCATTACCTTTTTTGTTCTATGGCAACTATGGAGGTGAAAAAATGTCACTTCATTGTTTAATGATCACAGATCCAGCTCTCATGCAAATAAGCTACACTCTGAACCATGTCCCTGTGATACTTAGCAACTGTAAATATATGGAATTAAAGCCAAGCAATTTAATAATTCTTCCTTGCAATTTATGCGGTACCACTAGCAGCCACAAGGTGGTGGTAGACTTATGGGGAGTCTAAATTTCGCAAAGGTTTGGCCCCACTGTAGCCAGTTGACCTCTAGTAAGCGCATAATAGCAGATAACTTTTTTTATGTGTGTTTCTTTTTTTTTTTTTTTTTTTTTTTTTGGTACTGGGATCGAACTCGGGACCTTGCGCTTGTGAGGCAGGCCCTGGAACCACTGAGCTAAATCCCCAGCCTTAGCAGATAACTTTTGTAGAGCTTTTGTTGTGGGTTAGACACTATACCAAATGCCTTATATGCATGATATCATTTAATCCTCTCAAAAATAGCCCTGAGAACATCATTTGTTACACTTCAATATTTTCTGTTAAAAAAAAAAATCAGGTACCAGCAGGAATTACACAACTGCTTTCAAAAGCAAATACTCAGAATTACCAACACCTGGGGACCATTAATAGCCTATTAACTAAACTGTTGTTTAATCACTAGCTAAGTAAATCCTCAGTTACTAATTTACTTTGCTTAATTTTGTAGAACAGCAGGCCTCCCTGGGCCATGTGGTTGTGCTCTACAGTGCTATAAAGGGATTCTAGTATAAGCCAGACGTTCCCTGTGGATTCCCAACAACCTCATGAAGTAGGTAGTTTATCTGTACTAACCAATTATCATTCCCATTTCCCAGATAAGAAAACTGAGGCTCAGGGGATAGGGGGGAGCCCAATGGTAAAGCACTTGCTTAGTATGTGTGAGGGCTGGGTACAGTCCCCAGCACTGCAAGTAAATAGATAAATGAATGAAAAGAAAAAAGAAAACTGAGGCTCAATAACTTGCTCATGCCAATATTAAGTGGCAGAAATAGGATTCAAACCCAAGACTGACAAGGCCCATGCTCCTCTGTCCTGCTTAGTTCTCTTATTTCAGACCTAGTGACAGCCTCTAC
Source organism: Heterocephalus glaber (assembly GCF_000247695.1). The sequence continues at coordinate 571,063 of NW_004624825.1, forward strand.
TCCCCTTATCAAATTGTGTCAATTAATTAGCAATATGGCTGTCAGTTGGCAGAGATCCAAGGGTAAGGCAATTTAGGCGAGCTGTGCTCTTCCCTCTCTTCCCCTCCCCACTGGCTCAACCCCTAGCCTCTATCATTTCCCACCTCTTTCAAACCTAACACCCTCAGGCCCTTACGAGGTATACCTCATATAGTCTGACCAGAGTTCTGAAATAATTTCTGCTGGTGATCTGACAGAAATGTACATCTGGAAAGTAACTGCAGAGACCATATAGAGCTTTAAAATGCTCCATACCCCAGGGGAATGCTAGCATTTTGCTTGAGCATCTGACTGTCCTTAGTACATAAACACTTCCCAAAGTACGAGCTCTCCCCCAGCAAAACTTATTAATGGAAACTTTGAAGCTAGAAAGCATATTCTACCTCAGAACTATTCAGCAATGTCCATAATTGTTTTTAAATCACAACATAACGGCCTTCCTTGCTGCATCAGCTTTTAACAGAGATGGACTGGCTGTCCCTGCTCCCAAATCTGCTCGGCAATGACCACCTTTTGTACTTGCAGATCTGCTAGACACAGTGCTACCGGTTCTTAGGCATGGTTGTGGTCCAACAAGCAGCCCAGTGACCCTCACAAAGTGGGCTCTTGGTAACACAAACATGTTTATTTAGGCATAAAACTGTATAGTATGTGCAGAAGATCATACGTGACAAAACAATACACCAAAAGCTGCATTAAAGTAAAAACGGTCAATAAAATGGCAAGATCCAAATACAACGAAAGTTCTCCCTTAGGTTTGACAAAGACCCACAGACAGGTCTAAATAAAAGAGCACAATTCTAATATCCAGAACAGAGAGGAAATGACTAGGACAGTTTCCAAAACACTAACTGATTATAATAGGTATGTTTGATATTCCACCTTAAAACAAAAATACAGCTGTTTATTATTTTTTTGTGTGATCCCAAAATTCCAATGTTGAAGCCCTAATCCCCGGTGTGGCTGTATCTGGGGACTGGGCATGGAAGGCGATAATTAAGGTTAAATGAGGTTATAATTAGGAGACCATTGTCCAATGGGATTTGTGCCCCTGTACGAAGACACATCAGAGAGCATGTGTTGTACCTCTCTCCTCCACAAAGAGGCCACGTGAGTACACGGTGAGATGGCAATCACTTTTAGGCCAGAGGAAGGCTCAGAATGAAACCTACTTTGGCAGCATCTTGATCTTAGACTTCTCCACCTCTAAAACTATGAGAAATACAATACCCCAGTCTGTGGTATTTTGTTATGGCAGCCTGAGAAGACTAATATACTATCTAATGGTTTTTAAATCCACCAAGGGTGAAACTAAGTCTTAAAGTTTCAATAGACTAGAAAATCTTGGCAAAGATTTTGCTTTTACTGCGTTTTGTGGAAAAAGAAGTGCTTTGAAGTCAATGCTCAGAATCCCTGTCATAGCTGAAGAGACTGTAGCACAGAGACCTCAGACAGGACGTCAGGACATTAATGACCTGGAGCTCACAAAGTGAAATGAACCCAGACACCGGATATAGGAAGCCCGGGCTCAAATCCTGACTTCAGCACTCACATGGATGTGTAACTTTACACGAGTCAGTTAACCTCCATGGTTCATCTATAAAACAGTGTTAATACCCCCCAAACTAGCTTATCAACTAAGCACCACAGTTCTGCAATTTGAGGGAAAAAGAGTACAAGTTAAGAGTTTCTATGAATTGTAGTTCTTTTCCCCCAACTCCTACCAGTATCAAACTGCTAAAAGTAAATAGTGGTTTGTATACAATGTATGCTCAAATATATAACTGGCCTTTTATGTCATCTACACACAATCAACAAATGTGGAATGAACTCCTGTCAAAGGCTGAGCACTGCTCTAAAATTTGTGGAAGATACAAAAACGAAAAGGGCCTGGACTCTGCATGGAAAATGAACAGAGAGGAGGAAGTATATACCAAGGGCTATTTAATAGGAAGAAATGACCAATTCGTGTGTGTCCACTCTAGCGTAAGGGATAAAGTAAAAGCAGAGGCAGCGAGATACATACAAATAGTATACTCACTCTGTGCAGGTATCAGAGAGAATGGCATTCCTCAAGGAGATCACAAAGACTTCCAACAAGTTATAGGTGATCAGTTTGTTCTAAAAAGATAATGGATGTTTCCTATTTTCTGTCCCTACTCTGTCTCCTTACTCAATGTATCATAAGTAACCTTTTGTTGTTGTTGTTGTTGTTCTTAGTTTTGTTCTGTTTTTTGAGACAGGGTTTCACTATGTAGCCCAGGCTGGCCTTGAACTCATGGTGATCTTCCTGCCTCAGGCTCCCAAGTGCTGGGATTACGCATGCACCACCACACCACACCTGACACTTGTTTTGTTTTCTTTTGTTTTGTAAGTAACCTTTTTTTTTTTGAAGCAGTCTAGATCCTAACATTTCAAAACTTTAAAAAAGGACCTCAGTTTAGCCCTCTTACTTTACAGATGAAGAAACTGAGGCTCAGAGAAAAATAGGGATTTCTGAAGGCCCTCGGCTCAAATCAAAGCTTTGTGGTTTGCTCTCAAGCCCTTTCCCCACATCTCTCACCATTAAGATGTCCTTTTTGCTAGGTCTCCTCAAGCCTTCCCCACAATCTCATCGGCCTTGGTTTGGATCTTGAGTGTCTCCCAAAGGCCTGTTTGTCAGAAGCTCGGTCTCCAGCTTGGTACTATTGGGATGTGGTGGAATGCTTTAAGAGGTGGAGCCTAGAGGAAGATCTATAGGTCCTTAGGGGGCATGTCCTTGAAGGGGATGGTGGGACCCCGGCCCCTTCCTTTTCCTCTCTTCTTTCATTTCCTGGCCATGAGGTGAATGGTTTTGCTGTGCCATGTGATCTTGTCATGATGTGCCAAAGCCCCACAGCACTAGGGTCAATGTATCTTGGACTAAAAACACCAAAACTGTGAGCCAAAATAAACCATCTCCCTTTATAAGTTGATTATATTGGCTGTTTGTTATAGCAAGAGAAATCTGACATACCATCTGAAAACGTGAAGAAAATTGCTTTCCACTCTGTCAGTCATTTTTCGACATCTTTCTTCCCAGCTGTCAATTCCTCATCTCTAAATTATAGCTAAAGTGGGTGCTGGCAATCCATATTAGCTCTACTGGTAGCACTGGTTTTTCTTCAACCTAGTTTTCACAGTTCACTGCCAAAGGTGTGTAGATGATACTTTCTTATTACTTATGAGGCCAGTGGAGCTACTGGCCAATGAAAGAGAACATTGCAATAGAATGGCATTATCTCAGCACTTTATGCCTTAAAGCCCATGCATGGGTTTAGTATGTTAAGGAATTCCAGAAGAAATGGCTGAGGCAGGTGGTCTGAACTGTTCTCCATGGTCCCTTGAAGAGTACCTGCTTTCCAGTAGTAGGCATTTGACAAACATTTGTGCAGTGTGTTGAAACCCACCTACTTGACATTTGCTTTTTTTTCTTTTTTTTTTTTTTTTTTACTAATTATAGACAGGTTATCTATGATCTACAATTTCTCTTTTTATAAGAGATTTGTCATAAAAATGTTTTCCAGTTTCTTGTAAATACCATCAAGATCCAAAGGAAATAAAAATGCCAATTTTTCAAGAGCCTCACTACAACTGTGGGGACTTTAGGGTCTCATTTTGTCCTCATGTGCTCAGTCCTGCCTGCCTCAGTGGCCACTGCCTGATGTTCTCTCTGCTCCTCCACCTTCCTTCTTTCCTTCTAGAAAGCTTTCCAGTCTTCAACCTAAGGCTGAACTTGCTTCCTCTAATGTATTCCCTCCCCTTCCACTTCCCCACCCACTCCACAGGCCATGTAACTCAAGTGTTTATTTCTACCATCTGTGTCTGAGTGTGACTGTGAACAGAATCAGCTTGTGTTTCAGGTAAGGGCCCCGTCTCCCACTCCTGTCCTCCTACCTTCATGGTGCCCTCTATAAACCTGATGAGGGTTCCTAAAGTCCTAACCCCTCCTTCCTCTCCCTGCCCCCAGCTCCATCTTAAACCATCCCCCTCCCAATAGCTCCCTTGAAACGCCTTTGAATAGTAAAGCATCCTCCAAAGAAAGCACTTCTGAAAAGCAGACAGTGCCCTTCAGTAGGTGTTCTCACTGCAGTTGCCTCTCTTACCAAGGACTTTCTCCTCCACTCCCACCACTTCAGCTACAACATCAGCTCTCAGATCTGCTCCATCCGGGGATCCTGAGTATTTACCCAGTACAGCAGCACTCAGAAGTACTCATCACTGCAGTCCATCCACATCCTCAAGGATCTCCCTAACAGAGGCTTGGAACTACACTTTCTGTGTATCTTTTGCATACAATACATGCTCAGTAAGTGTTTGTTTAAAAAAAAAAAATGAAAGTGTCAGGAAGAACCTCTCTCCCTGGCCCCATCCTCACTCCTAAGCATCAAACACATTACCAGTTATCCACCAATGACCTCTGCCTAGCTGTCCAAAATGGGCACCTCAGAAACTTCCGATCTCCACACCCAAAAACTAACGATTCCCTCACTTCCAAGTCTCCTGATGACTGATGATTTAAGCCAATCAACTTGACTCCCCAAAGCAGAATCCTCAGCACGTTCTTCAACATGCGCAACTAGTAAAAAAGACATATTGCAAATTTTACCTCCATATTTCTTCTCTCCCTTTCTATTCTCACTCTTCATATCCGAGGCCAGACCCTAATCTCTAAAACGATCTCCCAAACGTCCAGCACATCTTCCACACCACCAGGCGAGGGATCTTCCTACACACAGTTATCATGCTGCAGTGCCACCTGTGCTCCTCTGACATCTGCCTCACTGCCTAAGTGGTAACAAGTCCAAACTCTTAATGTATTTCAGGGCCTTTGTGGATCTGGCCTGATCACAGTACCTCTCCACCCAACCCGACACCTTCTCATGTAGCTTTCAACCTAACCAGACCAAACTCACCTTTGCGCCCTTGAATCTGCCACATTCTCATGTCTGTGTATACAGGGCTTCCTCCCTCTGGCTGGAATCTTTACTCCAAGGTCCATCCAGGGCCCATTTTTCATCCTAGGCCCAGTTTTCATGTAATTTTTCGGAAGCCTTCCTCAACTAATTCCTAAGCTGTTTTATTTATAACAGCTTCTTTTTAAAATGAAGCAAGTTACAAATTACGCACACACCGTAAACAGATATTTTCAAAGAGAGAGTATCAGGGCAAAAGTAAGATGGGGTAAAAGAAAGGAAAGCTAGAGCCAGGAATGGTGGCGCAGGCCTGTAATCCCAGCACTCTGAAGGCTTAGGCAGGAGGATCGAGTTTGAGGCCAGCCTGAACTATACAGCAAGACCCTGTCTCAAAAATAAATGAATGAATGAATGCAAGCTAAAATATAATGAGGCATTCATAAACTCTAATGTAGGTCTCATACTTGTCAGAGGAACACTGGCCCTGTATCTACTGAATGAGTTGACCACTCTTCTATGAGCCCACTGCCAATCATATATCCCTGCACAGTAACACTCTGTATATGTATATATTTTTAATTTGTTCTTTGTGTCTGTCTCCCCCAGTGGAGTGGGAAATTCCTAAGGGAATACATAATTTATGACTCATCTCCGTATCCCCAGAATGTAGCATATGACTCAGCACACAACTGGTGCTCAGCATTTGTTGAATGAATGTCCTCATAGACAGGGAAAACAGTGAGGGTTCTTGTTGAGCACCTGCAAGGTATTTGAAAAAAAAAATTATTTTATCCACACACAAAAAAAGAAAGAAAAGAAATACAAAGCTAAGAAACTGCATAGAAACAGAGTCAAACCCCAAGCTATCTGTCTCTCCAGAGCAATTGTTCTTTCCACTAAGCATGGTATTTGATACCTTCACCACCATGGTGTACCTAAATACCTTCTTCTTCAAGACCTGGTTAAAAACAAAACAAAAGAAAACACACCCTTCCCTAGGTAGCTGTGTCCCAGTCTTGCCCCTGACCTTCCCTTCTACAACATTTAGCAAAAAAATTGGAAGAGGGCAGGTTCCTTCTTAGCGGCTGGGAACTGAAGTCAGCCAGATATTCTGCAGGTGTGCTGAAGTTGCCAGCTCCTCTTCTCAGTGCTGTTCCCCCAGTGCAATGCCTAGGCCAGTGCTGGCCAATCTTTTGGAGACCAAGTGCCAAAATGCAACCCAAAATTCATTTATTTATCACAAAGTGCCAATACTGCAATTAAACCTGAATTCTGAGGTTTTAGATTAGTAAAAAAAACCTCATATATTAACATCTTTTGTCTTAAAAACACAGTAACACGTGTGCCATCAGTTTATCACCACTGCTAGGCCTTGTCTACTTTCCTCTTCCTTTCTCAGGGACCAAAGCCTTCCAGTACTCTCCAATCCAAATTGAAACCCAGAACACCTTCCTCCCCACCGCTTCTCCAACAAGTGAATGGAGTCCCAAATATTCTCTTTCATTACATCAGCTAGGGCTTGGTATTTTAAGTGTCTTGCCAACCTTTAGGGTGGGTTGGTAAGCATCCCTATCTCCTGGAAACACATTTTAAGAACCGAAGACTCATGAGAGGGGAGAGTGACACTTTAGGAGGCCTAGTTATGGGACTGGCATTACATGTGGATACTTTTGTCTTAGCTTGCAAGGAAGAAGGGACAACCTGTGATCACCCTTCCTAGGCAGCCCTCCCAGCCTCCTCTGATCTCTAAGGGAGGCTAGAATCCTGGTCCAGAATGCTGCTGAGAGAGGGAGGGTGGACGCTGCTCCTTTCCTCTGCATCTTCCTCCAGGGCTTCGGAATCTTTCCTCTCTACTGTTTGTCTCTTTCTGGCCCCAAACTCCCATAGCAGTCCTCACTCTAACTCAGGAACTGTTTCTGAATTAACATCGAACGTTTTCCTGGGTAACACACGGTCTTTTCTGACATGCTGAAATGCACACCGTGTGGCCCTATTACCCTGCCTACTGTTTTTAAATGTATGACAAATATATCCTTGTATGCTATAAGCACTTTCCTAAGTAATGCAAGAACATTTTACTCTTAAATGTTACCATACCTAAGAAAAATCCATTCTTTAGAATCTGAATAAGGAGACTACATTCTTCAATTGCCTACTCCTAAATAAAGATTTCTTTCATGCAGTTTACAGTAGCTGTCTCATGGCACCAGTGCGATAATTTAATAATTCATGCCACGGGTTTAAGACCCAGAGCCTGCTACATAGAAAGTCCTCACACTTTAGCTATTATCATATACACACATTATCTTTCACAATAGTACTTGGGGTAGGTATTCACACACCGCCCCCTCGCCGCCCCCCACCCCCATTACGGAAACAGCAGCCCAGGCTTGGAGTAAAGGAGCTTTCCCAAGGTCAGTCGGGGAGGGATGTGATGCTCTGCTCCATCCTCCCAATGCGGGACCCCTCCCCTTACGTACAGGGGGTCTTAATGGAGACAAGTACTGAAAAGCGCCCAGCGCTGTGCCCAGCATACAGTAGAGACCTTGGGATGGGAAGACCGCGCCACTGCGGGTCACCTGGACTCTTCCAAGCGACTCCTCGGCCCGAGGGTCCACAGCCCTCGCCCCGGGAGCCGCTCAGAGTCTCCTGAGGCCCGCGCCCCGGGGCTTTGTAAGCAGCAGGCCGGCCCCACTCACCGAGTCCCGCCGCGGCGCGCAGAGGCGGCCGCCTGGCGCCCGGCCTGCAGCGCGGGGGTCGCGGCCACCGGGCCCGCAAGCCCGCGCCCTCCGCCCTCTGCGGCCCTCCGGGCCCAGCCTCCTACCTGCAGCGGCGGCCACGGAGACCAGGAGGGGCCGGCGAGGCTCGAGCGCTGCGGCCTCGGTTCCTCGCTCAGGCAAGGCGGCCGGCGGGGCCGCGGGCTCCGGAGCGCCGGGCGGCAGC
>NW_004624825.1:579078-593652 GCF_000247695.1 Heterocephalus glaber
CACAAAGCCCCGAGCCGCCGCCCCCTTGTGGGCCGCCGCCGCCTGCCGGTGGGTCGGCGAGGAGGAGCTCGGGAGCGCGGCCCCGCGCAGTCCCCACCTCCCCGGGCCGCGACTGCCGGGCTACCCGGTGGGCTGGGGCGGGGCGCGGGTGGTCCGTCTCCCCGCGCCGGTCCGCACAGAGTCCGGAGCCCGCATCCCCGGCCAGCACCCTCGGGCTGCTTTGGTTCCCTTTCCCACCTTTGCGGAGGAGCTCCTGAAGGGCCCAGACAAACTGTTTCATCTCCCAGAACAACAACAAAAGAATGCATTTGTCACAAGGGATGTGGCAGTCGGTCCTGGACACGAGTTAGTTCAGGCCAAGCCTCCGGACTGACAAGGGCCCCTTTCTTTTGCGACGCCGTGATGCTGGGAACAGCAAATCCCCCGCGCCGAGTTTATCGCCGACTTTTGTTTTGTTTAAATTGGCAGGATGCGTCTCTTTCTAGGTTGTGAGCTCCCCGAGGGCCCGGGTCTGGCTTGGGCACCGTGTGCAGACTCAGTGGTAACTCACGCATGTTTACGTGAATGCACTGCAGCCCCAACGGTCATCGGCCTGAGCGTCCTCTTCCAAAGCACTCGCCCCTCCCGCAAGGATAGAGGCTGGGTGTTTCTTTTGCTCTGGATTCATTGGGGAGATTCTAAGACTAGAGTAGGGCAAGAACAGGCTGTTGAACTTTTTCTTTTTAAACAAGATGAAATTCACAAGACAGAAAACTATTTTAAACAATTCAGTGGCATTTATTACATGAATAATGTTCAGCATCTTTTGTCTAGTTCTGTAATGTTTCCATTACCCCAAAAGGAAATCTTTGCCCCACTTTATGCAATCATTCTCCCTACATTTCCTTCCCTCACCCCCTGACAAACACTAATCTATTTCCTGTCTCTATACATTTATCTTTTCTGGATATTTCATGTAAACGGAATATACAATGTGTGGCCCTTTGTGTCTGGCTTCTAATGTATTTAAGGTTCATCCATGTTGTAACACAGGTAAGTACCTCATTGCTTTTCATGGCTGAGTAAGATACCACTGTATGTACTTACTACAGTATACTTATCTCTTCATCCGTTGATGGATGCTCGCGTTATTTCCACCTTGTGGCTATTGTGTAGAATTCTAATTTAAACAAACATGTACATATATTTGACTAAATACCTGTTTCTAATTCTTTTGGGTACATACCTAGTAGTGGAATTGCTTGATTAAATGGTAATATAGTCATATATTTAGCTTTTTGAGGAACCACCAAAAAGTTTTCCATAGCACTTAATCATTTTAGGGCCGGGGATTTAGTTCAGTGGTGCTGTGCCTGTCTCCCACGCAAGGTCCTGAGTTGGATCCCAGGTGCCGCAAAAAAAAAAAAAAAAAGGAAAAAAATCATTTTACATTCACCAGCAATGTATAAAAATTCCAGATTTTCTACAACCATGCCAACACTTGCTATTTTCAGTATTTTTATTTCCTGCATTTAAATTTTTGTTTTATTTTGGGTTTGGTTTTTTTTGTTTTTTGGTGCTGGGGATCGAACTCGGGTCCTTGTGCTTGCGCAGAAGGTGGCGAAACCACTGAGCTAAATCCCCAGCCCTTTTATTTTGTTTTTTAAGACAGTGTCTTGGTATACAGCCTCCCAAATCCTGGGATTACAGGTGTACCACCAACCCCAGCTCCCTTGGACTCCCCCACTCTCCATACTGGGAACTGAACCCAAAGATGCTCTACCACTGAGCTATATCCACAGGCACTTTTTATTCTGAGACATGTTCCCTCACTGAATTACCCAGAAAAGACTTGGAATTTGCTGCATCAGCCTCCCTAATTGTATTGCCTGCCCTCCAGCTCCCACCACTCACAGCCCTTATACAGAGTCTGATCCAGTTCTTTGATTACAAGACAAAGAATCACCCAAACACTCTCTGGGAGCTGAAGCATCAGTAAAAACAATGACACAAAACTAAGAGCTATACTGCTCCATGTTCATAATTTTAACAGTAACTTGTCTGGTGTACAAGAGGCTTTGAAATTCCCCAGATAACTAAGACCATCTAAGACCATGTGGAAGGAGTTGCCACTGGCAAACTTAATGACACTCACCACCTTGGAAGCCAAGGCTGCACACAATATCCACTTAAGTTTCCACTTAGTGCCACATTAGAAGTTGGTGAACATTTCCTTCTTCGATGAAAATATAGTCAGGGGAAAACTGTTGGAGTGTGAAATTGGAAGATCAATTCAGATTGGAAATTTGATTGATAGGTGGTACAGTGGGAGGAAAGCACTAGATTTAACAAACAGACCTAGGTCTGAATCCTCTTCCGTACTTCTTATTTCTTCAGGAACTAAGTTAACCTTCTTAACTTTTTTCTCTCGTTCTAAGGGGAATAACAATGCTTACATGGCAAGGTAGATGAAAGCACCAAGTCTTGAATTCAATAAATGATCAGTGTCATTGATTTAAAATACTGATGATTGACATGATCCACATGCATAAAAGAAGATATGAAAAACTCTTGTTTAATCATGTTTCTCCTCCTCGAATCAGGAGAGTAGGCTATCTTCAAAATGAATGTGGTCAGCATAAGTACCTGCAATATGGTTGCTACCCTTCCAGATCATTCCTTGTTCTCTTAGGATGGCAAGTTACCTTGGACAAAATTTTTAATTTGTCTGAATCTTACCTGTAGAGTAATGATTCCTACTTAATAGAATAGAGTTATGTGAGGATTCACTGAGATGCTATATATAAAAAGCTTAGTACAGTGCTAGTTAATAGAAAATATTCAATAAGTGAGTGATTACATTTTATCAAAAACAAGCTATTAAAACTTCTCTAAGGAAAGAAAGTTTTAACAGAAGGGCAGGGTATACAGAGTTTAATAAAAGAAACCCATGGAGAAAGAACCTTTCCATGTGACTTGTCCCTTCCCTAAGAACATGAGGATCCCCTAGGAGATACATTCTCATAAAGGAGAAGAGTGGTGCATGACATTCCAATACTGTAGCTTGTTGAGAATAGCTCTGCATATGGCCTCCCATTTGCTTGGATCCAGGCTGTGGTCATGAGATTTTTGTTGCTGGGACAAAATTTCTGACATACACAGCTTAAAGGAAAAAACATTTATTTTGCCTTATGATTCCAAGGTTTCCAAGGTTTATTTTGCCTTATGATTTCCATAATCAGCTGGCTGCAATGCAGGAACATCATGGTAGAAGCATATGGTGGAGGAAAACTGCTCAACCTGTGGCAGCCAGGAAGCAGAGAGAACAAGGAAGAGCCAAAGAAAGGGGAAGAGACCAAAGGCAAGAATATACCCTTTCGGATTATGCCCTTAGTAATCTACTTCCTCCAACCAGGACCACTTCCAGACAGCATATAACTATGGACTCATTGATGAATCCATTGATTAGGTTAGCACCCTTATGATCTAATCATCTTCCAAAAGCTCCACCTCTAAACACATGGGTCTTTCAGAGGACATTTTTGATCCAAAATATATCACAGTGCTCATGAAACAGTTTTGACATAGCAAGTATTTCCACAGAAGGTTGGTTTTGGTTTTTTTTGGGGGGGGGTCTGGTATGGGGACTTGAACTCAGGACCTTGCACTTGCAAGGCAGGCAAGGAGTCACTGAGCAATATTCCCAGCAAAAGTTGTTTTTGTTTTTTTGGTACTGGGGATCAAACTCGGGACCTTGCGCTTGCGAGGCAGGCACTGGAACTACTGAGCTAAATCCCCAGCCCAGAAGTTGTTTTTAAAGGGAAACAAAATGTGCTGAGCATCCAACCTGAATACTCCAGAGTTCTGAGAAACTGTAATTCTCTTTGCAAATCAATACATTGACATTTAGTTTATCTGTCTGTTGCCATTTTGTTTGTCCAAATCTAATCTTCCCCTCCAAGTCTAATTAAGAATGGATATCGGATTAAGAGGTGGTGGGGCCAGGAATTTAGCTCAGTGGTTCCGCTGCCTCCCTTGCAAGCCTAAGGGCCCAAGTTTGATCCTGGTACCAAAAAAAAAAAAAAAAGTGGTGGTGCACACCTGTAATCCCAGGAGGATCATAAATTTGAGCCCAGCCTGGGCAACTTAGTGATTTAGCAAGAACCTGTCTCAAAATAAAAAATTTTAAAAGGGCTAGGGATGTAGCTCAATGCAAGGGCCTTGGGTTTAATCCTCAATACTACCCAAAAAGCAACAACAACAACAAAACAAATACACACACACACACACACACACACACACACACACACACCCCTCATGCACCCAAAAGCTAACCCAAAAAATTGACTTGAAAAAGAAATTCAAATGATCACTAAACTTATGAAATGTTGTCCTTACTAGTAAATAGAGAAATGCAGCCTGGGCAACTTAGTAACTGTCTTAGTTACTTTTCTCATTGCTAGGATAAAACACCCAAAGTTAATGGAGGAAAGGTTTATTTAGCTCACAGTTGGTAGAGGTTTCAGTTCATAGTCAGCTGGCTCCAAGACAGGTGGCATGGCAGAGGGACATCACAGAGGAGAAACAGTGCATGGCAGGCAGAAGACAGCAGAAGAAAGCAAGTGACTAGTGACAAGCCTCTTTTTGTCCCAATGGGTGTGTAGCACTCACACCCTTAATCCTTGTGCCCTTAATCCTAGCATTGCACCATGAATCAATCCCAGAGTCTCACACACTAGATCCAGCCACCTCTGAAAAGCCCCACCTATGACTGCATGAGGCTTTGGGGGGACATCTAGACACAAGCCACAATAGTGACTTAGTAAAATCTTGTCTCAAAATTAACAAAACACAACAAAACAAAAAACACCTGAGTATGTGAAGGCCCTGGGTTCAGTCCTTTGTATTGCAAAAACAAACAAAGAAACAAACAAACAAACAAACAAACAAACATATTGGAGCCATGTATGGTGGTCCATGCCTATAAGCCCAGCACTTAGGGAGGCCAAGGCGGGGGATCTCAAGTTTTAGTCCTGTGGGGCAACTTAGCAAAACCCTGCCTGGCTACCTCTAAATTTTAAAAAGGGGGTGGAGTCTGGTGAGGATGTAGCTCAATAGTAGAGCACCCCTGGGTTCAATCCCCAATACTATAAAAGAAGAACAGAGAAAAAGGATAGTGGAGACTATTTTCATCTGGCTCCCCTTGCAAGGAACAGAGGCTCATGCAAACTTGCTAAAGGAGAAAGATGTTTATTGAACCTCAGGTGAATTGGAAGGCAGAAATTCAACTTGAGCAAGATTGACCTCAAAGCTATGGGGAACCAATTTCTATCTCTCTCATTATAGTTCAATGTATTTTTCTGTCTCTACCTCTTTGGTTTTCTTTGTTTCTCTCCTTTCTGTCATGTTACACCTCTGTCTCTGCATATTTTCTTGATTCTCCTCTATCTTCTAGCTTGCCCATTCTGCTTAGTCATCTTGAACTTGGTTAGAGCAGACACCTCCGGCCAGGGTTAGTGCAGAAGACTCCTTCTTGCCTCCTGGTTCCTATTTACCGAGACAAAAAAAATTCTGACCCAGCCCATCATTTCAAGCCTGGATAAGTTTCTACAAATTGCCTTGGATTAGAAACCCAATTCTGATCCAAAGAAATGTTGTGGGATGAAAGGATACAAAAAAACCACCCACCACAGCAAGGACTGTGAGTGGATCTTCATCAGAAGATGGCATGGGTGAGTGAACACACTGAAATCATTGTATTCATATGATGATATTCTGGAACCCAAACACTAGGATAAGTAGTATAAAAATTATTTGGGATGTACCCTCTGATGGTAGAGGCTACCTGGGAAATACCCCCATTCAAATGCTAAAATATTAGAACTTTGGAAATATTTTGTATATGTGCTGCCGAAGAGAGCACAGAACTTTGGAAGTATTTTGACAGCTAATGAAAGTAATGCAACAACATTTTTGAAACTGAGACTTTCCTAACAAATCTTAGTCACTATAAAATAGTGAGTGATCTTATAAAGCAGAATACCTGTATCAAGAATTGTTGTGATGATTAATATACTTTATAGATGTGAATCAATTTGAAGTTTCTGTACAAATACTAGATATCATCACACAGTGAAGGACTGGATAGTCCTCTATCTGTACTGACATCACCAAGATACAGGTATCCCTAATTGGCAATCTGTCTCTTCGCACATTTCTCTTTAAATACAACATCAAACAACAGTCATGCAGAAGGGCAGCTTTTAGGAAATCTTCAGGGAATGACAATGTTGTCTCCTAAGAGCTTACCAGTGCATGTGTAGAGTTGATTTTCTATCTCAACATCCCCTTCCCTAAGTTGGAGAAGGGTAGTCATTCTTCAGAATGGCAGATGTATCCTCATAGAATGTCAGATGAATCCTAATATTTCTTTTTTCCCATTGAACAATTTTATTAGTCCATGTTTGCAGTACATAATGATTACATTCATCATGGGGAGTTGATATATGTACATAACACATCTTAATTAATTTTACTTCCCATCCCTTCCCCTCCCTGTCTCCTCCCTCCACCTCTAAACCAAATATCTCTTATAATACATGGGAATTGAAAAGAACTAAAATATCTCAGCCTACAGGATCTAGCTGTCTAGGGAGGCAATAAGGGGAAAAGAGCTTGGAGTACTGAATGAGAAAGAGGCAACAGGTAGAGCTGCTGAAAGCCCAATGGTTAGTGATGAAAAGTGACCTAGAAGATTGACAAGTCAGAAAGTAGTGGGAGACAGAGCCAGTATGAAGTACAGGCTGCCTGAAAATTTCCAGGACTCATGAATTTCAAATACCTACACTCTACTTTTCCTTCAATCTGATGTTGAGGAATTTTCTAATCCTGTAAAATATTCTAATACGATAATATATGGGAACTGAAGATTTTACTATATGTTTTTAGATTACTTGATTACTTTAAATAACTGATGCCTAGATATATCAATTACTGCTATATAGGAAATTACTCTAAAATTTAGAGACTATGGATATCTCACAATATCCATAGGTTGGAAGCAGCTTAGTTAAATGGCTCTGTCTTGAGATCTCTTATAAGGGTACAATAATGATATCAGCTGGGGGGAAAAAATCACCTGAGGTCTTGCCTGGGGTTGGAGAACCTCCTAAGATGGCTCACACACATGGCTGTTGAGTTGGTGCTGTATGTTGGCCTGAGTTTCTCCTCGTACGGCTGCTTAAGAATGCTTATGAATGATGGTTGTCTTTCCCTCATAGCAACATATTTACAGATGTATTTAAAAACCTCCACAATGGCCAGCTTTCTACTTTGCAATTTAGCTAAGTTAGAACTGTTTCCCAAAATTGCAATTTCTGGGCAGTTCTGGCTTAACCTTGACCCTAAGAGACCTTCTGTATCAAAGTTGGAAGCAGGGACATGTTTTTTAAACTCTGAAGGTTTTCATGGGCAATAGGCAGTGGACACCTCACACATCCTGTCTCTGGCCCACTGGCTTGCCAGGGATCAGTATCCAGTCCTGCAGCTCCTCTACGCTTCTCTGAGTCCTATGTCATGAGGAGAGTATCAGCATCAAGGGTAGAGTTAGTGAGAGGCAGGAGAGTTCAGTGTGTCCTTGTTTCAGTGTTCCTTGAGGGCTAGTTTGTCCTCATAAGTTCTAGTTTGTCCTTAAACTTGACCCCTTTTGGCTTTCTTCTTAGCTATCAATCTAGTTGACCAATAGTGACTTCAGGTTTAACCCTAGACTCAAAAGCAACAGCAGGCTGCACAGACTGCTCCACCAGCTCCCAAAATGGCCCAGGAGCTAATCCCTTTAAAATATCTAAAGATGCTGTCACAAGCCTCTGTTATGTTTCATACAGCTACTTGAAACTGTTCTATAGTTCTAGACCTGCTCTGCCTCTAGAAGGCTCTGAAACCTTGAGAAAAATGTTTAGTGTCAGAAAAATGAAGAGTTTTGCTTAGATACCTAATGGCTCTTTCAATATTATTCAGTACTACCCTCATCTTTTCATTACTAAGTTTCTATCTCAGTAATTCCACGTATAGGTGTCTCTTCCAGAAAAATAGTTGCCTGTGATTACAAAGAGGCATATTTACAGAAGCTTTAGTATTGAAAAGCAAAGGAAGGTGGGAAGGGAAGGTGGGGCAGAACAATGGTGAATCAGTAGGGTAATTCTGTAGTAAACTACAATATTTCTTAGGAGTAATAAAGCATTCTATTGCTTTGATGTGAGATTTTGGTTTGCTTAATTTTGGTTTAGTTTGATTTTTGTCAAGTCATTTTGATTCCATAAATTGAAACCTAAAACTTTAGTCCTGGGCACATGCTCATCTAAACACATTTTTTATCTAATCCATTCCTCTTAACTCCACCACAAATATGAGCAGTTAGTGCTGCACACAAAGGTAAGAAAGCAATACACCAATGCAAGGTGACAAGACAGTTATTCCTCTTGTAAATCTGAAAGGATTTGTTTACAGTGTTCTCATAAATTAAAAATTAAATATAAATGTCAGTATTTTATCCAATTCATAATGAATATTTCTGGTGAAAATAATACAAAATAAAATTGACAGTGGCTAGGACTACATTGGTAAATGTCAGATCTCCTAACTCTGGCCTGGGAAAATAGAACTTGCTAGAAATAATGACCACAAATAAAACTCAAAATGAAGGAAATATTAATAAATTAAATTTAAAATAGAAAATTTCCATAGAAAAGAATTTATGTCTTCTTTTCATGGATTTATGCTTCATATTTCTTCTTTGATTAGAAAGGAAACACATTTTGCTAGAGTTTCTTCATTGGGGACTGTCACACAGAAGTGTGGAGCTCCCAATTTCATATTCAGGAGGATTATGGCTTAGATCTGGAATATCCCTCAAAAGCCTCATGTGTTCAGAAGTTGGGCTTTCAGAAGGTGATTAGATCATGGGGGCACTATACTCATCAATGGATTAATCCACTGATGAATCTATAGCTGAATGTGCTGTTAGCAGATGGCTTGATTAGAAGAGGTAGTCACTGTGAGTGTGACCTGGAAGGTTTTATCTTCCTCCTTGGCCCTCCCTTTGCTCTCTGCTTCCTGGGCACCATGACATGAGTTTTCCTCCACTATGCCCTTATGTCACACGATTTCTGCCTTGGAGTTGGCCAACTTTGGACTGAAACCTCTAAAAAGCAGGCGTCTCAGTTAACTTCTCCTCCTTTAAATTGGGTGTGTTTGGTACTTTGTCCCAGTACTGAGGAAAGTGACTAAGAATGCCAGCTAACTTTTCAATTGCTGCTCACTTTTACTATTCCACAGTCACTCCTCAAGAGTTCTGCACAAGTGTTAGCTCTCAGAGAGACCCCTTGGTAACAAAAATCCTTCTGATTGGCTGGTTAAGAAAAATTACTAGAATTTATTGTGTATTCTCCATATGCCAGATTCTGTTCAGGTACTTTACATACACTCCACATTTAACCCTCAAATCCTCAGAGCCACTGGGAATGGATGAGTTTGCCAAGCAAGAGGGTCCTATAGAGCAGTGTTTCTCAAATGATGATTCTGTTCCATCAGTATCACCCTGAACTTGATGGAAATGGAGATTAATGTCATGGATCCTGCCACAAACAGAATCTTTGAGGCTGGGCCCATGGAAGTTCATCTTAATAAAGTCTCTATATTAATTCTTTTGCATGTTAAATTGAGAACCAGTGCTATTAAATTAGAATAAGAAGGAGGTGGTCCAGTATGTGTCAATCAAAGTCTCAAAAGTATTTTTTATTGAATTTGACAAGTTGATTTTAAAATTCATCTGCAAAATTCAAGAATAGTGGTAATACTTTTGCAAAAGGTTCAATGTGACATTAGCCCTACCAGATAAAATATTCAATAAATTTATAGAAATTAAATCTGCATGTTGCTATACAAGAATAGACAATTAAATCCAAACAATAAAAAAGAACAAACTCTTGGACAAGTAAAATTATCATATGTTAAAACCATAGAGGAAAGAATTAGTCTACAAATGGAGTTGAGAATAACTGTCTATTTACAAAGAAACAAATGCCTCATCTGCATCATATAAAAGAATTATTCCAGATGGATTTTAAGGTAAATATAAAGAAATTATATGAGTGTTAAAGTAAAATACAGAAATTGTCTGACATCAGAAAAGGCAATACTTTCTTATGTAAGATACAAAAAGCAAAACCATATAAGATAGGATTGAGAAATTTATATAAAAATTGACTTATACATACATAATACCTAATCTTGTTTTCTGACCCCATTCTCCAATAAAAGGAACCAGGATTCCTTGAAGAAATGATGGATTGTAGAACTGGGGTAGAAAACATACAAAATGAGCCTGGAGCATTTTATATTGCCACACTATGAAGTTTTTGTTGTAGTTTTATTTTGTTTGGCATTACTGCAGATTGAACCCAGGGCCTCATGCCTACTAGGCAAATTCTCTACATCTAAGATGTTTTGGCTAGAGATTTAGCTCAGTGGTTCCGCTGCCTGCCTCGAAAGCGCAAGGTCCTGAGTTCGATCCCCAGTACAAAAAAAAAAAAAAGATACTAAGAAGTTTTGAAGGGACACAGAAGTCAATTTAAACCATTCCTAACACCCAAGGCTAGAATAATTTGAGCAATAAAATAAAGTATTATTGAATGAATTCTAGACTAAACTGTAAAATAAATGACCATGACTGAATAATGATATAAATAAATGATTAAATAAATAAATAGGGGAAAGTAAAATTGTCCATGGAGAAGAATTTCTAATAATTTATAAAGATAGAGCATAACTCCTCACTCTTTAAGTATGGACTGAATAGGGACTTTTCTTTCTTTTTTTTGGTACCGGGGATCAAACTTGGCTCCTTATGCTTACGAGGCAGGCGGCAGAACCACTGAGCTAAATCCCCAGGGCCCAATAGTGACTTTTCTTAAAGGGTACAGTATGGAAAAGGGGAAAAAGAAAAGTACCCTTACAGAGGAGAAATGCTACCTCAGGTATTTGTCAAATAATACTCCAGTCAGGTAATCAGTGTTAATTTCTTTAGTGATAAGTCATGTGATAGTCTTCACCCTTCAGATGATATAATGAGAATGGCATACTTTGGGTTTTCCCCCAAACCTGGACACCAGTCTAAATCATGATAAAAACATCAGACAAGTCCCAATTTAGAGCTTATTTTATATAAAATGCCTACTGAGTACTCCTCAAAACATCAGGATCATCAAAAATTAGGAAATTCTTGGAAAATTCACAATTATGAACATAGGAAACATGATGACTACGTTCTGTGTGTTATTGTGTGTGGAACTACCAAACAAAAAAAGATGTTTGAAAAAAACTAAGGAAATCTGAGTAACATATGGGATTTAGTTAATAATAATTCATTGAAATTAGTTTTCTAATTGTGTGAAGTGTGTCACACTGATTTAAGATGTTAACAATTGGGAAACAAGGTATGGGGGATACGGGAACATTCTACTATCTTCACAATTTTTCTGCATATCTAAAACTATTCAAAAATAAAATATTTGTTTTAAAAATTAACTTTTATGTGATAAAGGCATTCTTAACAAG
This sequence comes from Heterocephalus glaber, assembly GCF_000247695.1. Next base: position 590,671 of record NW_004624825.1, read on the forward strand.
GTTAAAGGATAAGAAAATTAAAACAATGAGCTACTATTTTCAGACATTAGATTTACCAAAAATTCAAACTGATTGGAAAAATGGCTTCTGTTATATTTTGGAGAGTATGGAAATCAATAAGACCTTTTTTGGAGGGCAGTTGCTATTAGAATTTTAAAATGTACATTTCTAGATATTTAGAGAAATTCTGCTTTCACTATATAAAAAAGTAGGCACATAAGAGAGTTACTGAATCATCATTTTTAAAAAAGCACACAAGTAAAATCATTTACCAAAAGAGAAATAATTAAATAGCTATGGAATAATAATGTAGAACAACATATTTCATTGTCTCCAAGATGTCATCAATTATAGACATCATTATTTTATGTATCATTAAAAAAGAAAAATGCTCCTAATTAAACAATGACATGAAGCTTTCTTAGCATTTGTAATTTTCATTTTATACTTTTAAAAAAAGCTAATTGAGGCTTAAAACACAGATTTTTAATCCATATCATTCTTATGCATACATTAAAAGGAACGTACTCATGAAATACATTGATTAAGGCATATCTTTTGTGTGTGTGTGTGTGTGTGTGTATGTGTGTGTGACAGGGTCTCACTAGGCAGTTCAGGCTGTCCTTAACTCTCTATGTAGCCCATGCTGGCCTCAAACTCACAGTGATCCACCTGCCTCAGTCACCTCAGTACTGGGATCACAGGCATGCACCACCATGCCCAACTGATTAAGGCATATTACAAATCCTCTTGTCAAAGTCAGACACTTCTGAATAATGTGTAGACTCAAGAATCATCAATATTCTAGCCAGCTAAGCTCCATTCTGCAAGTTTCGATGCATATCCAGCAGGTAATGACAACTACATCACTACTGCTGCTCAACTGACAGCAACTGTAAGATGCATACCAATTTTAGAGGTTGCAAAATGTGAATGAGAAAATGTGCCTTAGAATAATCAAACAAGGGTTGCATGCAGCAACTAAAGGAACCAGAGGCTTTCATATGTGTCACCATGGAAAGTTCTAATTCTTATTGCTAAGAAAAAGTAGTAAGTTGTAAAAAAAAAAAATAGTACACAGTATGAGCTTATTTGTGGATAAAAGCAAAACAAATCTGTATATTTCTATGGCAGACACTGAATTTAGCTACTCCAAAACTCACAACCCTTTACTCTACCACTCTATACTTTAGATACTTGTCAGGTAGCTTTCCCAGTTGAGAGATCATGTAGCAAAGTCCTGGAAGGTGAACTATAGGCAGACATTCCCCTAGACCAGTGGTGGTGAACCTATGGCACGCGTGTTATTTATTTTTCTTTAAGACAAACGACGTAAATGTACGAGTTGTTTTTTTCTAAACTAAAACCTCAGTATTCAAGTTTAATTGCAGTACTGGGACTTTGCCATAAATGAGTGGGTTTGGGGTTGCAGTTTGGGCACTTGCCTCTAAACGGTTTGCCATCACTACCTAGGCCTTCTTTCCTCGATGAAAATATAAAACTGCACAAGATGACTTTTGGAGTACATAGATCTGATTCCTAGAGAAGCAGTAATCATTTTATGACTGCAGGGACAAAAGCCAAATGCAGCTGATAGTGAAATGAAAGACAGAAAGAGACTGGGCTCCTGGTGACTCAGTACAGCTGCCTGCACTGCCTACTGTGTGATTCTTGCACCTGGGCTTTTCTTCTTTTTCATTTTGTGGTAAAAAGTATGTAAGTATACAGTCCAGTGACATCATGTACATTCACACCGTTGTGCAATCATTATCACCATCCACCCCCTGCACAGTTTCATCACCCCAAGCTCTGTACCCATTAAATTCTAATTAGCCATTTCCGCCCTACTCCCAGCTCTGGCAATCACCATTCTACAGTTTGTCTCCATGTGTTTGACTATTCCAAGTACCTCATATAAATGGAATTGTAGAATATGAGTTCTTATTTGACTTAGCATAATGTCTTCAGTGCTTATCCATGGTGTAACATGAATAAGGATTTTACTCTTTTGAAAGCCTGAATAAAATCCCATTGTACCTCTATATAGTACATTTTGTTTATCATATACATAGAGACATTTTGGATTTTTTCTTTTGAGACTAATAAACTTCTTTCTTTTATTGAGTTTTCACTTCCTTGTGGCAAAATAAATTCCTAACTACTATAAGTCATAATTGTGTAGAGATATGTGAATAAAAAAATCTAGAGAACACATACTCTATAGGTTAACTCTGGAAGTGAGGGTAGGGTAGGGAGGAAACCTTTTCCCCCTTTTAAAAGTCATAACATTTTCTAAGATTGAATATGGTAGAAAGAGGGAAATTATCAAAGTATGATTCCATAAATCACATGGTTTATAGCCATATGAAGAGATTGTTTCCTAAGTTGACAATGCTTAAAGAAAGGAAGAATAAGAATAAGGAATTATTCTTATTCCTTTGTCCTTATTTTTTTTGTTCTATAAACAGGGTACATGAATTGTATACTGAGTGACTTCCTAGATTATTAATGTCTAATTGCTCAAGTAGGATAGAAGCAGTCCTCTCTGGAAAGTAAAGTCTCATTGAAAGATCCTTTATAAGGATCTTTCTCAAGAGACACTGGCTTGACCACCACAACAGAGCCCTATCACTACACATCCTGAATGCTAGAGACAAGGAGGATTTAAAGCTCCAAGGCTAACGGTACCACCCTGTTTCAGCTTGAGCTGCCCAAAAGTGACTGACAGTGCATCCTGGCATGACATACCCTCTTGACTTTTAAAGAAGCAGCCAATACAGTGGAGCCCTGCCACAGCTGAAGCCAGTGGTGGTGAACCTATGGCACGCATGTTATTGTGTTTTTCTTTAAAGACAAAAGATGTTAATGATAGGTCTCCCACCACTTCAGCAGCTATTAAGTATAGTAGCTGCCCTCTTCCTATGGTGCCTTGCCCCCTCCCCTGTGTGACGTCATGCCAAGATGGTTGCTCCCACCAAAGAA
>NW_004624825.1:593762-608343 GCF_000247695.1 Heterocephalus glaber
TCTCTATAAAAGACTCTCCCTGCCCCAGCCATATTGCTTTTGTCTCTCCTTTGTTCAGAGACAGCCCGGCAGATCTATTCCCCTAATAAAGGCTTGTTGTGGCCTGGTCTGGTCTTGGTCTTCGGCCCTTTTACCTGACAGTTAATGTAGAGTTGTTTTTTCTAAACTAAAACCTCAGTATTCAGGTTTAATTGCAGTGTTGCCACTTTGTGATAAATAAGTTGGTTTTGGGTTGCAGTTTGGCACTCAGACTCTAACAGGTTTGCCATCACTTGCCTCCGCTCTCAAAATATGAATCAAACTTTTGAGTTTACCAGATTTTGAACTCCAGTAGTTGAAATCAGCAACATGTGTGTGTATGTGTTTGTGTGTGTGTGTGTGTGTGTGTGTAAGATATGATGTAACATTCCAGAGGGAAGAGGTAGTTCACTCCAAGTGCTCACATATGAGAGAAGATGTCCATTCTTATACAAAACATCAAAACAAAACACAAAACAAACACATCATGCAGCAAACTATGTAAGTATTTGGAATGGTTTCAAACCTACATAACAACCCACCTTGGGGTTTTAAGTCACTTATACTATATGTTTTACTTTCTTGTATATTTGACTTAAAGCCAAGTTAGTAGGAAATATATGTAGAATTAAGCATATAAGTATGATAATAGCTTCTATCAGTGATATAATACCCAATAAGTGAAAGACCAAAAGTTAGTTTTCTTAAACTAACCCAATAGACTATCTTGACAATTCTTTTTCCCAGTAAATGTCAACTCTATAGCATTCCACAGGTACACGCACTCACTGCCTGATTCAAAATATGCTCAATTACCATAATACCAGAATTTAGGGTATCATAATTTTTGGAAATTTGCTCTTTTTCTTTTTTTTAGCATTCATAACATTTTTTGTAATTCAATAGTTTTCTGGGTAAGGTGTTCTTTTACTTTATCTAGCTGGCTTATGGTTCTATTGACATCTATCAATTTGACATTAGGAATATCAATATGGAATATTTCATTTGCATGTTTGATTATTCCATTATCTTCAGTCAACCTAGAAAAGTATGTTTTACCTCCTACGGTAAAGTCTGTGGTTTGTTTAAATTTAATGCAATTGCATAACTCAAAATCTTAGTTATCTCCTCTATTCCAATATGTCATATCAGTAGGACTTCTTGAGCATGTAATAATCATCTAGTTGCCAAGATTATTGGTTATGGGTACAATAGGCATTAGTGTCATAGTAATAGGTACTAGACCATTAGTATTTTAATAAGTTTTGGGGTTATATAGGTGTCATGATCCATGAAATTGATGTGCTGTGACACAATATCAATTGATTAAAATAGGAGTATAAAGTCAAGCATGATGGTCCCTACTTGTAATCCCAGCACTCTGGGAGACTGAAGCAGGAGTGCAACTTTTTTTTTCCTGAGACAGGGTCTCAATATGTAGTTCAGGCTGGCCTGGAACTCACTATGTAGCCCAGGCTGGACTTGAACTCACAGAGATCCTCCCAAGTGCTGGGGTTACAGTTGTGTGCTGCCATACCTGGACAGGAGTGCAATTTTGAGCTCAGCCTGGGCAACTTATTGAAATCCTGTCTCAAAAAAAAAGGCTAGAAATGTAGCTCAGCTCAATGCAGAGACTATGAGTTAATCCCCTGTACCAAACCAAATAAAACTAAAACAACAACAAAGGGAACATGAGTTGTTCCATGCTCCTTTACATGATAGAATTCTAATTTTACAGACATTTAAGGAGTCACCTCCGTTAGGATATACTGAGTCAGTTTTGATCTAGTCAAGTCTACTGGGGGTCAGGGATTTAGCTCAGTGGTGCTGCACCTGCCTGGCAAGCACAAAGTCCTGAGTTCGATCTCCAGTACCGAAACACAGTGTACTGGGATCATCAGATAGGTCTGGGGACCAATATGCTCCTGTGATCATTGATTTTCTGTGATGCTCCACATATCCCTTAACTTAATTTAGAGCATCTGACATTCATTCATAATGGAAAAATCTCTCAGTGTATCTGCAACTGCTTACTGTTTACAGCATTTTCTCCAACAGCTTTATAAAACATATCCAAGGCTTTCAAAGTTTCTTTTTCAGAACTTTGTATGCTGTCAATCGAATTTGTAATAATGCTGAGTTCCAACACTTAATAAAACTGTCACTAAATAGACCTAAATTTTTTCTGATTTTTCTCAAAATTTTGAGACGAAGAGGCAGTTTGACCACAGAGAACTATGAGGCCTCACCTAGCGCATCTCCAATTAAACACCAATGAAGGTGTCAGGACGAAGTGGAGGGGTTGTCCTACTTTTAGAGAATCAGTTGTAATTCAGAAATTGAACTGGATTAGCAATTGTAAACATTTAGATGCTCTTGCAGAAGTTTGGCAGTCTGCTTCATTAAGCCTTGCAATGATTGGTGACAGAATCACACTAAATGTACCCATAGTCATTGGCTCACAATTTGTTTGTTGGTTTGGAAATAGATTGAGTCAAACAATAGCCTAATGTAAAAGTACCATGTATAATATAGGGTAAAAGGTTTTTATTATCAGTTTTATCTCTATAAACTTTGCAAGGTTGACCAGTTGTATAAAAAGTTAGACATAATGTCCATGAATTTGCATTCATTTTTTTGATAGGTAATTTATATATAGTACACTGTCAATCATGGATATGTTAAATAGGGATCACTAGAGTTAATTCAGCCCATAAGTTTCCATGTGAATGTGTTGTCACAGTATTAATGTTCCACTCACAGGCATATTGAATAGCCTCTGATAGATTTGTTGTAGACCATGAGATAAATTCATCTGTATATGTAGTAAGTGAAACAGAGAATATATTCCACATGCTATCCGATAATATATCAGATTTCTTTTTAGATTTCCAAGGTAGAGTGGTCAGTTGTGGCAAAATTCTATATCATTGAGGTAGTATTATCCCAAAAGGGAATGCCAGGAGGTTGTTTTAATCATAGATACCTGTGCAAAGTATACTGTTGAGTATTATAGTAAAGGTGAAACACATGAAGTTTCAGGTTTCCAGAGTGTGTTGATATTAGAATAAGAATAGTTTAGACTATCATATACGGTGTTAAGGAATATTTCACATGTAAAATTTAAAGTTGTATAAGCCACAATAGGTAGCAGCTACCATTAAAAGCTGTTTTTACTGCTGATTCAGAGGTGTTTTTAGATGATTATACTACATATATGGAGCAAATAATTTTATAACAAGTAGATACAGATGTAAGTGGTCCCCAAGCGTCAGATCCTCCAGAGATGTTGAATACTAACATTCTGTCACACAGAAGAATTGTATATTGTAATTGATATTTCCAGGGCCATCTATAATGAGGTATCACATTCACAGCTGTGTTGCCAAAATGAACTTTCAAGTGTACATAATATCTTTTAATTTTATCCTCACTTTCATTGCCTCTTTTTTGATAGATATAGATACACATAGTTGGCTTATAGCATTACATTTAAAAAATTTTTTTGAAAATGATGTAACTGTGGATATGCCATGGATATATTGTTAGATATGCTTAAATGTGGTAGTTAATGTTGGTGAAAATAAGAAGGTAAGTTCTATGTTGACAATTTAGTTTAGAGTAGGACAGATGTTGGAGAATGTAGCTAGGTTAAAGAAGACAGCCACAGTAATGGCTAACACAGTTTCATGTATGATTAAGTGTTACTATAAAAGAATAAATCAGACCATTCTGATATCAATAAAGTAATATTATTATCATTTGTAGCATTATAATCCTGGAAAATATCTGAGCAAAGATTTTGTATATATGGCAAATGTAAAATGTCAGTGCTAGTAAATGGTATATTTTTAGTGTAGTTAATGAGTGTTTCATCATAGAATATTATTGGCACTAATAGTGTACTGGTTGTAATGGAGGTGTTTTGAATATGACATCTATATTGAAGCCTGTAATGTTTCCTTCCTCATAATAATCATAATTTATATGGATATAGTCTTATTTTAATGTGAGCCAATAATAAAGCTATTGCCACATTGGTAAGTGGTACATGCCTTTAGAAGAAAACTCAATATACCATTCACATAATCTATATGCTGAAGTAAGAAGCATTGTCATTTTGTTTTTAACTAGTAAGTAAAAGGTATTTAAAGATCATCCTCCATTAATGAAGCATTCTTGAATAGCATCAAAAAAAATCCACTGGATCAGCTAGGAGTAAGCACATATAATTTCTCATTTTTACATACTTAAAATATCTGGTGTGATTTTATCAGTGAACTATATGAAAATTTCTTCTAACCATATGTTTCACTGTCTCATGGCAGGGGAGGTTAAAATGATAATCAGATAGATCCTTGCATGGTAGTACAAAAGCTGCTTCAATTTTAACAGGGTTTTCATAGGCTGGTCTCTGTGAAACCTGGCTAATATTGCCTAACCCTGCCTGGTCATTAACTGAACTTAATATTTTCCTTTATATGTCAGCAATGAAACAAAGGGGTTAAGAGTAACAGGAATAGTAGTAGAAACAATGCTGCTCCAATTAGTATCAGTAACTGTGGGAGTGCTAATACCAAAATCTATTTTAAACAAAGCATAAATAAAAAAGTGTTCTAGATGCCATTATTATAGATGAATATTTATGACAATATTTATGAATTCCTAAAGGATTCAATTTAATTCCTAGGCATCTGGCTGAGCAATAGCAATAAGCTGTTGCATGATACAAACAGTGGCATATGCCAGTTGGTTACAGAAAGCCTAGAGCCCATTCCACATATATTCTATAGCTGTTTTACAATAGTGTGACACAACACGTAACAAATAAAATCAGGGCAGACTTTGCATAAGCTTGGAATAGTATCCCAAGCTGCACCTAATTCACTGTCAAGTTTCAGAGAAAGCAGGTTGCCCAGTTATGGTGAAAGAGTTGCTACAAAAGCAGGTGGGTTACAACAGATGGGGCCTGATATGATTTATTTAGGCCAGATATTGCTATCAGAGTCTTCTTCCAGTCTGGTCATGGACTGTTCTACCTGAGATAGAAGCTGCTGTTTGAGTAGCTTTTTGGCTTTTTGCTGAACCCTGTCTGGTGAAAAGATTCCCATTTCAGTCAGTGGTGAGGGGATGGAAGAATTGGCATGAGGAGAGGCTGGTTAATAGGGTCAAAAACTGAGGTCAACAGGTCTGCTTATGGTGCTACTATATTCTCCACAGAGTTTTGAGTTCCACTTTAGAAAAGAGTAAAGGATTTAAAATGGTATAGCAGTTCTTAGTGTTGGTACTTGTTCAATGTCAAGTGTGTATCTAAAATTCTGAATATCTCTAGTTATGTTAATGTTATTAGAAGCAAGTTCAAAACATTAGTGGAATTTGTAGTTGCTTCAAATCTATCATCAATTTCTTTTTTTTAGCACTGATTTTTTTTTTTTTTCTTTTTTTGGTACTAAGGATCAAACTCGGGTCCTTGCACTTGCAAGGCAGGCGGCCGAACCACTGAGCTAAATCCCCAGCCCAGCACTGATTTCTTTAGAAGGTAAAAAGTATCATCGCATTCTAGGCAATTTTACAATAAATTTCAAGATGATTGCAGATTTCCTCTTTGTACCTATACACATGAGATTTTTGTCTTTAATTTGGTGTGAGATAACTTTACTTCCATCATCCAATATATTTTATTAGTACCAGAGGCAATTATCTCACCTGTAGAAAAGGTGTTATGTTTTCTAATTAAGACTTTCCCCATTAGGTATATGTGATTATCAGCTCTAATCTTATGAGTAGTAATATTTGTTAGTGCTGGTAATGTTTCCAAGGAATATAATCATTGGATGTGCCTGGTTTATGATTCTGTCTGGAGTGTCCTGATTGGTCATGTTTTGAGTATGCTGGTGTTTTTCTGATATGATATTTATGAGTACATATGTATTTTGAATTCCTGTAATTGAGGTCAGTAACTCATGTATGGGGGTGTTGATAATGTTTGACATAACATTCCTGAGAGAAAGGAGAGTTCACTCCAAGTTCTCACATATGAGATCTGATAAGCTGTCCACTCTTAAACAAAATACCAAAACCAAACAAAAGCACAAGCTCTAAAAGAGAAACATCATATAGCAAGCTATAACATTCAGTCTTGAATTTCCTGTTACTTTCATGTCCTCTGATAGTTTCTAGTCCCCAAGTATTGCTAGCTTAATAGTGGCATATAAAAAATCTTGACACACAAAATCCCAAGTTATGATCACCATCGTATTTGTAATTATAATAAAGTGACAGTTCTTACCATTCCTTAGACTTTTTCTACACACCCAGCCCCCTAGTAAGCCCCATGAGGTACATGACTTATTATCAGCTCCATTTTATAGAGGTAGACATTGAAGCTTGGGCAGATAATTTGTCTAAAGCTACAGAGTCACAGAGGGTCAGGAAACACATAGGATCTGGGTCTTGCTACTGAGGTCCAGTTCTTCGCTATTAACCATAATTTTACAAAGGGAAAACCAATAGATATAATGTGAGCAGTAAAAGGCACACTATGTGTAAACTCAGGTGTGAGCCTAATGAGGGTCTCTTTGAGTACCCTCCTCCAAACTCCTGTTGCAATCCTGTCCGTATTTTCCTTGTCACCTCAGTGTGATCTACACGGGCTCCTCCTCTCCTCCAGCCACTGGTTCCTCGGACGCCGGAGCACTGAAACGGAACTCGCCAATTCCGGGTCGCTGAGCGCGCTCGGGCGCTGGGGGAGCTTGCCGGCTGGGCCGCGCGGCGGTGGGGTGGGCGGGGAGCCTCTGAGTATCGCAGCTGGGGTGCGGGATTTGGGTTTGCGGAAAGGATGAGTCCACACTTCTCAAGTGGAAGAAGTCTCCAGAAGTTTGAAATGAACAAGTGTTTCATTAACCCACCCGCTATTATTACAGAAATCTGTGCTGGTCACTGCACTGCTGTGTGTGGCCGCCACCGGGGAGGAAGACTGTGCTCCTGGCTCCCGCACTTCACAGATTCGTGCAGAGGCCGGGGTTGGGGGGATGTTAGAGATGTCCCTTGACCCCCACCACCACCACTCCCAACGCCCAAAAGTGAGAATCGTTAATACAGCCGGGGGGGGGGGGCTTGCAGGGAGAAGCAGGCCTAAGTCTGCACCTAGCAGCGGAATGACACTCAGGTTGTGCCCAGGCTTACTCTTCCAGTCTCCTGTATTCTCCCGGGAACCTGTCCCTGCCCGGTGCACATTTTGTATCTTGGGGGCAATTCCCTGTCCCTGCCCCGTGCACATTTTGTATCTTGGGGTCATGGAATTGCCTTTTTGTTGTCAGTGTCCTCGAAAAGCTGTCTAACCTAGGAAGATGGGGGCTGGATCTTGCTCATAGATCTCCTAATACAGAGTCTGTCCCAAGTAAGACTCAGATTTACAGCGATAAATAATAAACAAGGACGTACTTTGCAGTGGGCTATGTGATGCGTTACATGCAAAGATAAATGTGCTCAGTCCTACAGCAAAGTGAGGGAAGGAGACATTAAAGGACGAATAGCTGGGGATGAGTCTGTAGAAGGCAAATCGTCATGCTGATTACGCAGGAGAAAGCAAAAGAGAAAGGAAAGGAAAGTGATTTTCTTAATACACAAATCTAATCTGTCTCTGAATGGCTAATACCTTGTTAATGGCGTAGTGCCTTTGTTTTAAGATAAAGATAAAAATCCGAAGTGAGAGCTAAGCATGCCCTACCGACATGTCCAGCTCTCTTTTACTCTGTTTTCTGCCTTGTCTTTCTGTTTCACCCGCTGGTCTTTCAGTCCTTTCCTCCTCCCTACCACACGGACTTTGGAGATGCTTTCCCCTCTGTTTAGAGGGCTCTTTTCCTGCTTTTCACATTCTCACATCTGCACATCCTCTAACATCCTGTAGGTCTTTAATTCACACACAAACCCTCAACCCCATACTTGCATTAAGGTACATCCCCAGGCCTTTTTTGAGACAGGGTCTTGAAAAACCAGTGAGTTGCCCAGACTAGGCTTGAACTTGCCATCCTTCTGCCTCAGCCTCCCAGAATGCTGAGTACAGGAGTGTACTCCCATATCCCACTCAGCCTCAGTAAGAACCCTTCTCTGACATTTGGACCAAGCTATTAAAAATTCTGTCTGAATGGGAGGGGTGCATATTCAGAACTCCATTTACTCCTCCAAGTGTACTCTTCACTTTTCTCTGCCATATTTTTGTGCACACACAGGCTGACCTGTGTGTTTTTCACTATCTCCTTGGCCCTTTGACCACCTGGAAGCACACGTAGAGGTACAGAGCAAGAGAGTGCCGAGATGTTTATCCCTGCTCCCTCCGCAGAGCTGCTGTCTGCTGGCTGCTCTTTTTCAACCACAGGCCACCTCCAGCTCTGTGGGGAAGCTGTATCCATGGAGATTTCTTTATTTTTCTGGGTTCCAGGAACTGCTCCTTCCTCCCTCTTGTCCCTTCAGGCCAAAGTGTACCATCAGCGGTGCTGTCAAATATAGGACTGCATTATTACTTGTGGTCCCCTACTCCCTGCCCAATGCATTGTAAATGGTTCTTGTATTTAACACTCAAATTATCCTATTGAAGCACACCATCTGTTTCCTCTTGGGACCCTAACTGAGACATTGCTGCAGGGAATTGTTCATGTAACTAAAATTTACATCGTTGGTATCAAACTTTTTCATAATGGCCAACAATAAGGGATTATCTAATTCCTTATAATTATAAAATGGAATGTTATGTGATTATTGAAAACCCTTGCTTTTAAAAATAGAAACAGGATATATAAAGAATATGTTGAATTTGGTCTCTATTTTTAAAAAAAATCAAAACATACATATATATATATGAAAGATTAAATGGGTATGTTCTGAAATGTTACTAGTTACTTTTGGGGTGACAGGATTCATTTTTTCTATTAAGATTTTCCATATTTTCCTGGTTTTCTGTAATAATGCTACATTATCATTGTTAAAGATTAATAAATAGTATTTTAAAATATTTTTTACCTGATGCAAGCATGCAAATTAAGAACTTCATTCAGTAATTAAAGTATAAATAAATAAGACAATAGAAGTATATTGCTTAGGCTATTGCTTGGCACAGGGTAGGCACTCATATCAATAATTTCTTATTACAAATTAATATTTTTCATATGTCTCTGCCTTGCTAAACAAATACAGAGAACACAAATTAGTTTTTTTCTGGGTAACTCAGGAATAATAATTATTGTATTGTGCTTTAGTAGAATGATGCCTTGAGATTATTTAGTTCTAGTCTATCGTTTCAGAAAATCTGAAAAATGGAATCATCCCCAGGGAGGTTAAGTGACTTCCCTGAGGTCATATATATCTAATTAGTGTTTTCACCTTACCTTTTCTCTCTGAAGACTTCCTCCAAGATCTGCTTCCTTTCCTCTGAAGAACTACTTCTTTTCCTGTATTTGTCATTACCCATAACTTAGTTAATTCTATTGCCAGGGCTTTCTTTAAGTAATTAATCCTATTTCTGTTTTTGTCTTACTATGTCATGTACAACTTTTTCTCTCTTTGTCTCAATTCTATTTTCTGGAAGTGGACTTTATCAAGTAAAATGGTAAAAAGAAATTTTTTTGAGACAGGGTCCCTCTATTTAGTCCAGTCATATGAACTCATATGTAGACCTGGCTGGCCTCAAATTTATGGCCAGCCTCCTACCTCAGCCTCCTGGGTGCTGGGATTGCAGGCACATGCCGCCATTCCTGTTCTAAAGTTTCAAAATTTAATAAAGAACAAATGTCATCAACTTTTAGAGCCCATTAACATGTCTTGTACTCCTCTTCAGAAATCTCACAAATACCCATTGTCACCTTTCTGCAAATCTTTATACCAAGTACTTTAATGAGGTATAATTTCTGTATTTAAAATGAACAAACTTAAAGGCAAAGCCTGATGAGCACTGACAAGCACATGCACTTGTGCAACCATCATCTACAAGATAAAGACATTTCCATGACTTCAGTAAATGCCCTCCCATCCTGTCATCCTACCCTCAGCCCGCATTACATTATGCACCATCACTGTTCTGATATTTTTTTGATGTTGCAGATTGAACCCAGCTGTGCATAATAAGCAGAAAATCTAAACTGACCAAAACGTGCAGCCCTAACTAGTCTAAATCTTGGTTTTGCCCATTCTTATACTTCTTGTAAACAGAATTATGCAATTGTGTACTTTTTCTTCTTTTTTTTTTTTTAAGAGTAGGAAAAATTTATTGGGAGAAAGAAAGCTTCTGTCTAAGAGAGACAGAAGGGGAACTGGAAAATGGGTTGCCTGCTCACCCCACTTTTCAAAGACTGTTTTATACAGCCATGCCATGTGGTGAGGCAGGTACAAAGTGGGACGAAACTATAACACCCAATGGAAATTTCCAAGGTGGGCATAAGGTGGGACAAAACCACGACCGTCCAATAAGATTACAAGTACAGTCACCCAGGTAGTATTGATTAAATGGGGATCAAATGGGGGAGGAAGTCACATAGCAAGCATACAAGGATTTTCAATAAGGGTGGGTCAGGGATATTTCCTGGGGAGGCTTCCCAGATGATTGATACCTGTTTAGAATATCAATCACTACTATTCATCCTACATGGCTGTGCTAATTTGTCTCCTTTTACAATGCTGGCCTTCAGTGAATGTGTCTTGACTGTCCTCCATGTTGAATTGCGTACTTTTTCATTGTGTGGATCCTCTGTTCATTCCTTTATACTGCCGTGTAGTATTCTACCATTGGAATATACCATATTTTTAATTCTTCTGGTGATTTACAGGTTGTTTCCAGTTTGGGCTATTACAAATAAAACACTATGATTGTTTCTGTACAAGTCTTTTTTTTCCAACACCTGTATTCATTGGGGCATAGGCCTAACATATATATTCATTAGGGTATAGAGTAGAATTTCTCTATTATGCAGTTAATAGGTGCTTCATTTTATAAGAAACTACCAAACAAGTTTCTAGAATTGTTGCTGTATTTTATATTTTTTTCCATTATTTCACATCCTTACCAATATTTTGAATTACCAATCTTTGCTGGGTGTGGTGCCACACACCCATTATCCTAGCACTTGGAAGGCTGAGGCAGGAGGATCACTGAGAGTTTGAGGCCAGTCTCAGATACATAGTTAGTTCAAGGCCAACCTGAACTACATAGTGAGACCTGGTCTCAAAATAAAATAAATAAAATAAAATAATTGCCAATCTTTATATTTTTATCCATGTTGGTGAATCTGTACTAATATCTCCTTATGATTTTAATTTATTGAGCACCTTTTCATAGATTTAGGAGATAACTCTTTTAGTGAAATCTCTGTTCGAATCTTTTGCCCATTTAAGAAGTTCAGCTTATCTTTTCTTCTTGATTTGTAAGAATTCTTTAGATATTATGCTTACCTATCTTTTGTCTTTTTCAATCTGTAGCTTCCTTTTTCACTTATTTACAGTGTTATTTCAGAAGCAGAATATTTTAATCTTTATGAAATCCACTTCATTATTTTTTTTTGTTCAGATAATAAATTGTGTTTTAAGAAATAATTGTCTACCTCAAGGTCATAATGATGCATTCTCCTGTTTGCTTCTGGAAAATTTATAATTTTACCTTTCATATTCATACTCCTAACTGAAACTGCTTTTCCTATAATTTTGATATACACAAAATCATCCTCAGGTGGTATTTAAAGTCATAGGAGTTTGGGGCCAGGGATTTAGCTCAGTGGTTACACAACCTACCTTGCTAGCACAGGGACCCAAATTCAATCCCTGGTACCAAAAAAAAGAAAAAAAAAGTCATAGGAGTGGATTAGACCACAAAGAGAGAGTGTAAAGAGATTGAAGAAAAAAGAATAATATATGCTCATCAAATTTCTAGTAGAATTTTAAAATAAAACTTGATGAACAGATTCTAATACTTATCTGAAAGAACAGTAGCTCAATAATAGCCCAAAGTCTTTTGCAAAGAACAATGATGGGGCTTTCATTATAGACTCTGAAACATTCTATAAAGACATGTAATTTAAAATGCACATTACTATGGAGAAATAAAAACTTTTTGGAAAAGACTTTTTTTTTTTAAGTAGTAAGGATTGAACTCAGGCCCTTCACACTGAGCTACACCCTCAACTATTTAAAAATATTTTTTAAATTTTGAGATAAGTTCTCACTAAGTTGCTTAGGCTGGGCTCAAACTTATAGTTTTCCTACCTCAGCCTTCTAAAGTACTGGGATTTCAGGCATTTGCCATCATGCCCAGATTAAAAAGCTTCTTTACTAAGAACAGTGAAGCTGTTTTTTCTTTTTAAGGTTTCTTTATTGAGAGCAGTAAGATTTACAAATAAGAACTTCTAAGCACAATAAAAAAGGTGTACAAGTCCATAAATGTTATTGAAAGAGCTATATATCCATCTGGAATAGAATAAAATATTTACTGTACACCAAAACAAAAGTAAATTCCACATAGATTATGGACGTTAACATTAACAAATCATACAAGTGACTGCATATGGTGGCACCAAGCCCATAATCTCAGCACTCAGAGGCTGAGTCAGAAGGGTCATGTGCTCAAGATCAGCCTGGGCTACAGAGTGAGACCTGTCTCAAAAATCACCACTCCTATTCCCCCACCAAAAAAGTAATCATACAGGCAAGCCATATACAGTGGGGCACTCCAGTAGTCCCAGCTAGCTGAGAAACTAAAGCAAAAGAATAGTGAGTTCAAGGCCAACATGGGCAATACTAAGACTCTACCTCAAAAATAAAGAAAGAAATGAGTAAAAAGAAATCATACAAATATTGAAACCAAATATTATAGGAAATTTGTTTATAATTTTGATATATATCTTATGCAGGTGCAAAAAAATGACAAATTAGCCATGTAAAAATTGTCCTTTCCACAAGCTTATAAGTAAAGTTAAAAGACAAGCAAATTAAAACAATGAGATAACAGTTTTGGGGGATCACATGAGGAAAAAAAATCTTTTTTTGAGACAGAGTCTCACTACATAGTTCAGACTGGCCTTGAACTCACTATGTAGCCCAGGCTGGTCTTGAACTCACAATGATTTGCCTACCTCAGCTTCCCAAGTGCTGAGATTACAGGCATGCACCACCAACCCCGGCCAGAAGAAGAAAAATTTATAGTAAGAAAACACCTATTGTAGGCCAAAATAGATTCCTTGGTACTTTGCTGGTACACATGTAAATTGGTATATCCTGGTGATGAAGCATATGCCAGTAGTCCCAGATACTCTGGAGACTGAGGCAGGAGGATCCTTCAAGCCCAGGAGTTCATGGCTGGCCTGTGCAATATAGCTAGACCTTGTCTCAAAACTTTTTTTGATATAATCTTTTGGAAGGAAATATTCAATGGTTAGAATTTTAAATGTGTAAACTTTTCAATCTAAAAATTCCATATGACATCAGTTGTTGTGCCAATACGAAGAACAATACTGACAATCAAACTATGACACAATGCTTTCTTACACAAAATTTATATTTTATATTCAGTGAAAGAGCTCTTTTGTACCTATTTCATGCTACATTTGCAAATCTTCACTCTTTGCAAGCATAAAAAGGAAAAATAAGGAAATAAATAGGTGAAGGTACTCTTAAAATAATGTCACACCGAGAGTCTGACTCTTCTGATCACTTTTGATTCAGAGTCATCAATGGTATATCCCCCCCCCCAGGATGTCTTGTGTGGCATCCAAATCATCAGTGATAGAAAATGTCATTAAAAAGTGGTTTTTTGCTATAATTTCTAAGATTTGCTACCAAGCCACCCACACTCACTCTCAGGTTTTGATGCTCATGTAAAGTAAATGTTAAGAGATTTTCACATTGAGATGTGAAAAATTAGTTGTTTGAAATTGATGAGTGGCTGGATTGTAGCTCAGTGGTAGAGGGCTTGCCTACCCTGTGCAAAGCCCCGTATTTGGTCCCTAACACTGAAGAAAATTGACTAAATAAGTGTTGTGCATCAAAAAACTTCTCTAAGTTGCAGAGGAGGAGGCTTCTGGGTGGCTGTACCACTGCTCCCAGTGCAGAGGACTAGGCTTCCAGGCTGCCATACCACTGTTCCCAGTGCAGAGGTAGAGGCTTCCGGGCCACCGTGCCACAACTCCCAGCACAGAGGACTAGGCTTCCAGTCTGCCATACCACAACTCCCAGCACAGAGGAAGTGAGCAGTGCAGGTGCCAGCCGAACAGACACACACACACACACAGACACAGACACAGACACACACACACATCCATCGAAATGAGAAGACACTTAAACAAGTCTCAAAACCACACTTCCCTAAAGGGAAATAAGATGAAACACTGATACTCAACTACCTGGACTCCCTGAACTGGCAACAAAAGAGGATCTGGGAAAAATGAAGTCAGAAATAATTTCTCAGATAACAGCAGAGATTGTGCTCTTTGTGCAAGATATGATTAATAAATCTAGAGAGGAGCTGAGGAACATGATGGAATCCCAACATAGGAAACAAATAGAATCCATAAAACAGATGCAAACA
>NW_004624825.1:612968-626578 GCF_000247695.1 Heterocephalus glaber
AAGAAGGGAATGGAATTAATATGAGAAAATGAAAAAATGGAAACAAAGTCTTTGTAAATAGGGAGGGATGGAGGGCTTGAAGGGAGGGCAGGGGATGGGAGAAAATAATAACCGAGAGAGATTACGTAAAGGCACAAATTTCCAATGATGAATGTCACTATGTTGTATCCCTAAATGTACCAATAAAATACAATTAAAATAAAACTTCTCCAAGTACACATTAAACAAAATATCAATTTATAAAAAATGCATACAACTTGATTACATTTATGAGGGGGAAAAATCCCCTGTTTTTGTAGGAGATGTTGTGGATGGCCCCTCCAGAGCCATTCATAATCATCTCATCTTTTTAACCACCAACAGCTTTCTTGAAATAAAATTTGTACACCATGTAAGTCACCCATTATAAGTGTATAGCTTACTACATTTTTAGTAAATTTATACTGCTGTGCAATCATCACTGTAATCCAAATTAAAAGTGCTTCCAAGGAGCCAATTTGGCACTGGTAGTTGGGGTCTTCTTGAGGGGCCAGTTCTATCACAGTCCTTGGTGGAGCCTGCCTATTGATCTGCTGAGGGGCTCAGAAAGCTGCATCTACAGCTCCCTGAATCCCAAAATTTGCCGTCTACTGTTGAGATCAACAAGACTGTAGATAATCTCATAAGCAGACTTACATGGTTGATCTGAATAAATGTGGTCCTATAGTATTGGAGGTTTTAATCAAGATGAAAAATGAAACTGATTCCACCTGCTCTTCCCAAGATCATACAGAGAAGGTATCTGTGGTTCATGTGTAGTGAACATTGATGGAGGCAACACTCTAGGTTGCACCCAGTTGATGGACACCATGCTCAACAAAGTTGAGCAGGAGATAATAGGGGAAACATCCAAGCCTTAGGCTCACAACAGACAGGATGCCTTCCAGCTCTTGGACCATAAGCACGCCCTGCCCTAATCATCTATTATTTCCTTGACATCTTGGCATGAGCCTGGGAGATATGTTTCTGTCCCTATACTTCCTTGACATCTGGCATTAGCTCAAGGAGCATGTGCTCTAATTGCTTTAGAGTAATGAAAGATAACTCCATGGTCATTATAATATCATTAGCATTGTGGTTTTGATGCCCCTGGTGGGCTTTGGCAAGCCAAGTTCTGACTACAATCATAGAAGCTCAAAAACTTCCCTACTCAAGGGTAGAGCCAACAATTAATTGGATAGAGTTCCATTAGGTACTACTCCAGATGCCAACACCTGGGAAAAGTTCTAATAAAACAAAAAGCTAGGGCCAGGGATTTAGCTTAGTGGTTCCAGCGCCTGCTGCACAAGCACAAGGTCCTGAGTTCGATCCCCGGTACCCCCCAAAAAAAACCCAAAAACCAGATGGGGCTGCTCTGAGTCAAGGTTGCTCTTAAGCTTTCTATTGCCCTGCTTCCACCTTGTGAAGTGTACTTTCCCTTTAATAAACCTCTGCTTTTCTTACCACTTCTAGTGTCTTGCTCAGTTCCTTGTTAGAGATATCGAGCCTACATGTCAGGTGACATCGGACTACTTATCCAGCAACAAAATCTCAAAAGTCTACACTCTTCTGCATATGTGTGTAGTAAAGGATCTTGTTCCTGATTTGAGCAACTTCTATGCACAGTACAACACCATTGAGCTCTAATTGAAGAAGAATGAATTTCAGGAAGGCAAGCAGCAGTATCTGCAGTCCATGAATGATTGTGAGAAACTGGATGTGCTGTACAGAGTGCATCCTCTTTGCCTACTGCAACACAATATGCCCCAGTGACTGGTGGGACAGAGATAAATACCTTGGGCCTATGGTTCTTATGTGGGCCAACTGCTGGATGATGGACTGCACTGACTTACGAATGACCTACAGAGAAGAACTTGGCCAAGACACAGGACCCATTCTCTCTGTATCACCACAGTGTCATGAATGGTACAAGGACATGTCCTAAGTGTCTGAAGCCAGGGAAATGGATAGCTGAAACCAAGAAAATGATGGCAACCTACAAAGAGAAGAAAATTTTTTTTTTTTTGGTACGGGGGATCGAACTCAGGTCCTTGCGCTTGCGCAGGAGGCAGTGAAACCACTGAGCTAAATCCCCAGCCCTAAGAGAAGAAAAAAAAATTTTTTTTTTTGGTAAAGAGAAGAAAATTTTAATTTAACTGTCCCTACTGGACATGGCTTATGACCAAGCTCAGAGAAGAACATCATTTCTATCTGATTTGAATACCTTCAGAGGAAAAAATGTTTCCATCCTCATTGGCGGTGGGCCAAGCACTCCGGATGTTATAGGGTAGGGTTAGGAAGTCCACAGGTTCTTGTTGAAACTGCAGAGGGCCTTTGAGCTTGTAAAATGATAGGGACTGGTTCTATGTTGAAAGAATGGCAAAAAACTTCAATTCTCAATATATTTTCTTTCATTTTATGATTCAGTAATCTTGCATCAGTGTCTACAATGTGCAGGCCCCCACCAGGCAAGAGGGCTGACTACATTCCTATGTCCCCACATTTCTAGGTGCATTGCAATGAGTATAATAGAGCAAAATTGCTGGAAAGGTAAGAGTAGTAATTTCAACCAGACTGCATGTTCTCAGGGGGCATTACTTAGGACTTACCCGGAATTAAATCCTCAGCTCCAATACAGTTCCTAGCACAACTTGAAGAAAATATAACTACTGACTCCATCCTTATTGCAAAGGGGCTGGGGATTTAGCTCAGTGGTTCTGCCGCCTGCCCCATAAGCACAAGGACCCGAGTTCGATCTCCTGTACGAAAAACCCACAAAAAAACCTGGTGCCCTTTTTGCAAAGGGTTGTGTAATATCTATCATATAAAGATAAAAAAGACTTCAGTCCTACTTTCTTGGAATTTATACATTTATATCTAGAGTATATATGCAAATATGCTGTTTGGTGTATGTATAGTTTTTTTTGCTTTGTTTTTAATTAAGAACGGGGATCATATAATAAAATTGTTATACAACTCTCTTTTCATGTAACAATAAAACATGGGGATATTTACATGCAACTTTATCAGACTTTGTTTTTTTTTTCCTTTATTTTATTTATCTTTTTTTTTTGGTACCAGGGAGCGAACTCAGGACCTTGCTCTTGTGAGGCAGGAAGCAGAACCACTGAGCTAAATCCCTGGCCCTCAGACTTTGTTTTTTTAATTGTTGGTTATTCCTTTAAAAATTCTATTTAAAAATAAATAATCGTAAAAAATAAATAGCATTTTGAAATTTTTTCAAATTCAGAGAATTTTGTTGCCTGGGTACCATCTATTGACTTAAAAAAAATTCATAGCTAGAAAATTAAAACTGTTTAGAAGAACACAAAATTTAAAATGTGATAGCATGTAGCTCCTTCCAGAAAAAAGTTTCATACATTTATTAACATATAATTTTATATAGATTTTTTCTTTTATTTTGAAAGTTAACACAAAAAGTATCATTCTGACATTGCTTCACATATTCTTTTCCTTACTAACATATCTTGGAAATCTTTCCTTCTTAGTACCTAAAAAATTATACTGTTCTTTACTTTTTAATGGATTAAAAAGATTTCATAATGTGTAATACACGGTACATAAGCACAACCATTTACTATGCATGAAGTTTTACATAACCACATTCATTGACATCCTCTAATGTTCATTTAATAGTCCTCCAATGACAAGCATTTATGTTATGAATGGTTTGCTTTACAAGCATTGACCATTCGACATATATTTGTTTATATCTCTGCGTAAGTGTGAATATTTTTGTAGATTTCTAGATTTGGAATTTCTGAGTTAAGGGATTAACTCACTAACGTAACTTCAAATTTTGGTGACCACTGTCCAATTTCCCTTGCCCAAAGCTGTACCAACTTACACTCTTCCAACAAAGTATCTGAGTGCTTTTAGCTCCCATTCTGGGTGTTATCAGTTGTAAAACTGTTTGCTTGCATGGGTAGCTAAAAATGATATCTCATTATTTTAAAATGCATTTCTAGTTTTACTGGTAAGGACATTTCAAAATCATTTGAATTTCTTTCTTTCTTTCTTTCTTTCTTTTTTTTTTTTGGTACCAGGAAAAAACTTAGGACCTTGCACTTGCCAGGAAGGAGCTGTGCTGTTGAGCTACATCCCCAGCCCTGAATTTCTTTTTATAAGTCCATTTTAGGGGTTAGTTTTGGGTGCATGAGGTGTGTGTGTGTGTGTGTGTGTGTGTGTCTTTGACAGTACTGGGGTCTGAACTCACAGCCTTTGCCCTGAACCTCATCTCCAGTCCATTTTTTAAATTTTGAAACAAGTTTTCCCTAAGTCGCTAAGTTGCCCAGGTTGGGCTCAAATCTTTATGCCTCAGTCTTCCAGAGTGCTGAGATTACAGGCATGTACCACTGTGTCAACAGGTATGTGTATTTTTATGATCTTGTACTTATTTTTAATCTGTCATAATTTTTAATACCATACCAAAGCTTAAATTCTTTATGAAATCTAATGCTAAGTGGATTTGGGGATTATTCACTTGCTTCTAAAGGCCTTCTAACATTCCTAACAAAATATTCTTTTATACTTTTTCTGTTTTTTTAACATTTAGAAATTAGGGGCCAGGGATTTAGCTCAGTGGTTCCACCACCTGCCTCACAAGCACAAGGTCTCAAGTTTGATTCCCGGTACAAAAAAAAAATTTAGAAATTAGGTTGGAATATAAATAAAATTTTGATTTCCAAATCCATAGCCAATCATCCAACACCATCTATTGAATCATCTTTTCTTTCACTTGCTTGAAATGTCACATTCATGATGTACTCAATTCCTGTCTATCTTTCTGTGTAATATAGTTGCCAAAATTGTATACACACTTGAGGAAAAGAAAAACTTGTATAAATATTTTGCCACTTTAAATATTTTAATTCAATAAATTTATTGAAACATCATGAGATTAATAACTTTGGCCTCTACAATTACAAGAAGTGCTCAAAGTCATGGCCATTAGCTTCCAGACATTTATTTAATATGGCAAACTGCTTCTTGGGTAACCATGGTCATTGAGATTGCTGCACATGCATTTTCAATTTCTTTTCTAAGGGCCAGCAGTGTAGTGGGTTTTCTGTAGTATATGACATCCTCTAAGATCCCCCAAATGAGGGTAACACAATCTGTTGAAAAAACATCATCCTATTTTTCTTTTCTTGAAGTGTGTATGTATATATTTTGCACTTTCTATATATACAGATATAGATGTATAGATATAAATATATATAGATATCTCAGATCTCCTACTGCAAAGAGGGTAATTAGCAGTGGCTCCAGTGCTGGACGTCTGAAGTTCATCATCACTATTGCTCTCTGGTCTCCCCATGGGCTGCTCTCAGCAGGGGTTAGGGCACTGAAGAGATACTAAAACAAGCCCCTTTCTGGAAGATGAGGAATTCCTCTGACATGTGACTTTGGCTCAAGGATTCTTGTTGGTCTTGGTAAAACTTTCTAAGACATGGGGCCAGGGATTTAGCTCAGTGGTTCCGGCGCCTGCCTCTCAAGCGCAAGGTCCTGAGTTCGATCCCCGGTACCAAAAAAAACCCAAAAGACAAACAAACAAATAAAAAAACTTTCTAAGAACTACAGTTCTGAGACTTTTTCTCCCTCTCTCCTTCCTAGGAATTCAGCCTTGCATCATGGTCTGATAGCTTTCCCAGTCCCCTCCCCTCATTCCACATTTTTCCTCATAGACACATTTCCCAATAGATATGGGACATCTCACCCGTTCTTGGTTTTGCTTCTCAGAACTTATTACTTCTTAATAAGTAAAACATGGGTCTTTATAATTTCATTTATCCGTTTTAGGTCTGATAGAACAGAATTAATTGAAACTGCTTTGTGAAAGTTTGTCTTCCTTATCAGAATTTTTGGGCTATTTTCATGCATCTACTTTCCAACCAAAGTTGTTTCACGAAAAGCTTCCTTTTACCTAATGTATATTTATGATGACAAAGAGTATGGAAGATATGTGAAAAATAAGTATGTGTGCATGGTGTATGTGCTATGGTTTGGATATGGTTTGAGTTTGTCTCCCAAAAGGTTGTGTTTTGGAAGCTTAGTCCCATGGTGCCAATGTTAAGAGGTGATGAGACCTTTAAGAGGTGGGCCCTAATGGGAGGTCATTAGGTCATAGGGAGCATCACCCTCAGAAGGAACTAAGATAGTTCTCATGGGACACTGAGCTAGTTTTCAGAAGAAGGCTATTACAAAAAAAGAGCTAGCTTGATCCCTCTCCCATTGCTGGCTTTCTGTCTCATGATGTAACCTCCCCTTTTATATGTGCTGCTGTCATTGTGATGCCACCATGAGGTTTTTCTCCAGAGCTGAGCCAATGCTGTTACTATGTCTTTGAACTTCTAGAATTCTGAGATAAATAAGCCTCTATTCTTTATAAAGTATCCAGCCTCAGGTATTTTGTTATAGTAACAGAAGAAGAGACTCATATGGTGTGTGGAAACATCCCTTCTTCTTGGCCCAGATTGTAGTATAGTATAAGTATTTTGCTTTTTTTTTTTCACTTGACAATATATCATGTAGCACATCAATGTCAATATTTCTAGTTCTACTTCATTCTTGTTTTTTTTTGTTTTGTTTTTGGTACCAGGGATTGAACTCGGGACCTTGTGCTTCCAAGGCAGGTGGCGGAACTACTGAGCTAAATCCCAGGCCCCTACTTCATTCTTTTTAATAACTACATGGTATGCTCTTACACCCTTCCAATATGCATTTAAGCAGTTCTGTCTTTTACTATAACAAGTAATGGTACAGTAGTAAATCAAAATAACTTTATCTCTGTGTGGGAATAATTGGGGCAGTGCCTAGGAAAGCTCCTTTCTCCATCTTCCTTGGGTGGATTCAACAAGTAGGAAATGCTTGGTAAATAGATGTTATAGGATGAATAATGTAATTGCAATGCCTGGAGAAAGGAGATGAGTAGGATGAAAGAATATATAAAAACATGAAGATCCTGAATATTAAATTCTCAACTTCCTATTACTTTGTAAAAGAAATCAAACTACAGATGTTCTCTAAATGATGATGATTTGCTTAGAATTTTTAAACTTTGTGAGGGTATGAAAATGATGCACATTTACTTGAAATTATACTTTGAGTTTTAATATTTTCCCAGGCTAGGGACCTGTATTATGATAGTTTCTCACACAATGCTGGAAAGTGGTGGCCAATTAAACTTCTGGTCAGCCCTATGATTACAAGGATAAGCAACCAATACTCTACAGTGTATTGTGTTATTAAGGTCTGATATTCAGGAAGTTAGGTGTATTAAATGTATTTTCAACCTCCAATGTTTCAACTTAACAATAGGTTTCTTGGGATCTAACCTAATTGTAAGTCATAGAGCACCTATGATAATTACCCTCTTTAGAAAAGAATTATTCAGGTTCAAGGACAAAGCTAATGAATACACTTTTAGGCTGAGGCCATTTTTGTTTCATGTTTAACTTTTTATTTTGAGATAACTATAGATTCAAGTACAGTTTTGAGAAATAATACAGAAATATCAACCTATCCAGTTTCTTACAATAACATCTTGCCTAACTAGAGAACAAGATCAAAACGAAGAAATTGACATTGAATCAGTCCACACAGCTTCAGATTTCATCACTTTAATATGCACTTTTGTTTATGCATGTGTGCATGTGAATTTAGCTCTGTGCAATTTTGTTGCATGGATAAACTTGTATTACCACCACAATGGTCAATATGACTTCTGTAGCAGATATCTCTGCCCAGTATTAGCAGGCTGTAAGTGCACGAGTTTCTTGTCCCTCCATAATTTGGCTATATTGCATTAAAAATAACAAGCCCTTGCTGAGTTCATCTCCAGCCAAGGTCAACTTGACTCCAACTAAATTCTTCTCCTCTGAATTAACCATTTGTTCTCTTCAGTAAAAATGTGCTAGTGACCCTGCCTGGGACACTTGTTATCAGCAGGTGTCCCCAGGCCTGCCCAGCTCTCCTCCTTCCCACGCTTGTGATGAATAAACACTGGATGTCCTTGGTGCCCAGAACAGCTTGGATCAGCCCAAGACCCTGCTTCTCTCAAGTCTCGTCTCTGTGTCTTTTGTTCATTCTCTCTCTTTCCTATCTTGTGGACATCATACCGTCTTGTAGGAGATATGAGGAATAATGGATTAGTTCCTCTGAGAATGAATTGTTATAAAAGATTGAGCCTGGCCTGGTCCTTCCCAGTCTCTGCTTCTCATCTTGCCACATGACCAATCTCCCCACTGCCCCCCCCCAAACACACACAGAGACGCATATCCCTGCCATGTGATGTTATCACCATGAGGGCTTCACCAGAGCTGAGCAGATGCTGGTGTCATTCTCTTGGATCTTCAGAACTGTGAGCTAAATAAACCTCTTTTCTTTACAAATTATTCAGTCTCATGTATTTTGTCATAGTCACACAAAATGGACTAATACATAGGATGGATGAGTGGATGGATAGACAGGAGATTTACTTGAATGACATAATTACAGAGACCACAAAATTCCATAAAATGCTGCCTATAAGATGGAGAACCAGGGAAGACAGTGGTAATTTAGGTCTTGATCTGATGGTGATAGTCCTGGACTGCAAAGGCCCAGGAATCAGGGGCTCTAATGATCAAGACCAGATTGGCCTGGGGATTTAGCTCAGTGACACTATGCCTAAGGTCCTGAGTTCAATCCCCACTACTGCAAGGAAAAAAAAAAAGACCAGATTGATGTCTCAGCCCAAGAGGAAGAGAGAATTCTCCCTTTCCAACTTTTTGTTCCACTTCTGCCTTCAGAAGCTTGGATGATGCCAACTTTCTTTGGCAAGAACAAGTCTTTCCTTGGTCTAGTGATTCAAATGCTAATCTCTTCTAGAAACACTCTCATAACACATGTAGAAATAATGTTTTACCAGCAATCTGGGCATCCCTTATCACAGTCAAATTGACACATGAAATTAACTATCACAAGTCCTATCATAGGATACCTCCTGCTTAGCTTCATAGCCAAAGCTACCACCTACCATTCTCCTCCTGAAAACATTAATCAGTTCCCTGTCACTGTAATTTCTTTCATCTTGAGACTTTATATGAAAAGAATTAGGGCCGGGGATTTAGCTCAGTGGTTCCGCCGCCTGCCTCTCAAGTGGAAGGACCCGAGTTCGATCTCCAGTACCAAAAAAAAAAAAAGAAAAAGAAAGGCATCATATAGTATCCTTCTGTAATTGTCTCCCACCATCATTATTCTCCTGAGACTCATTCATGTTGTTTTATATATCAATAGTACATTTCTGTCTATTGCTGAGTATAATTCAGCATATGATATGGATGAACTACAGCTTGTTCAACCATTCAACCACTGAAGGATATTTGGGTTATTTTCCAAATGTTTGTTTGCAGCTATTGTGAATAAAACTGTAATGAATATCCTTATACAGTTTTTTTTTCTGGTACTGGGACTGAACTCTTTTTCATCCTCAGCCCTTTTTAAAGTTTTTATTTTGAGACTGGTATTCATTGAGTCACTTAGTTGCTCAGGCTAGGCTCAAACTTGTTATCATCCTGCCTCAGCCTCCCAGAGTGCCAGGGTTACAGGTATACACAACCATGCCCAATTCTTATACAGGTTTTTGTGTGAAAGTAAGTTTTAATTTTGGAGGGAATCTTTTACCTATTTTGAAATGTTTGATAACCAGAGCCAGATAAAGGGGAGGACTAGCACAGATGCCTTGGACAGAACTCCATAAAGGATACTAAAATCCTCCAAAGAGGATACTCTTTGGAGAGTTTTGAAGAAAAAACATGTATTATTTTTTGTTGTTGTTTTTGAAACAGGGTCTCACTATGTAGTTCAGTCTGGTCTTAAACTCACTATGTAACCTAGGCTGGCCTTGAACTCACAGCAATCCTCTTGCCTCAGTCCCTAAGTGCTGAGATTACAGGTATGCATCACCATGCCTGGCTAAAATAATGGTATTTATCAAACCTCCTCTTGGAAAGTATACCATAGTATAAATAGTTGGAAGAAATATTTGATAAGGACTTAAGCTTTTTTCTTAGGAAAATGCTCTAGTTTACTGAAGGCATTTTGTTTTGCTGTGTGGAGTCTGTTAAATAAAATTTATAGGATGCCATTGATTTGGACTGGGCTCCTGCATTGAGCCCAACAGACCAAATCAAAATGTAACTCTTGGGCTGGGGATTTAGCTCAGTGGTTCCACTACCTGCCTGCCAAGAACAAGGTCCTGAGTTTGATCCATGGTACCAAAAAAAAAAAATGTAAGTCTTATTCAAATCCAGTGCAGTGGTGCACATCTGTAATCCCAGCTACCTGGGAGGTTGAGGGAGGAAGATCACAAGTTTGAGACCAGACTGGACAACTTTATCAAAACCTCATTTAAAGGGGCTGAGGATGTACCCTAGTGGTAGAATGCTTGCCCAACATGTGTAGGTCCCTTTTGAGGTCCCCACTCTTCCTCATACAGCTCTAAGGATTGTAAATTCCTCTCATGTAGGATTGTGTTCCTACATACTTATATATGTTTATATCTCAACTAAATGTAAGGTACTATAAGTTGAAAATGTATTTAATACGCTTAACTTACCAAACAGCTTAACAACACTGTACCCTGTACAGTATCGGCTGTTTTGCCTGGGATCCTGCGGAGGGCTGACAGCTATGGTCTGCTGCCCCTACCACCCATCACATGAGTATCATACCACACCACACATTGCTAGCCTGGGATATATCACAATTTAAAGTACAGTTTCTACAGAATGCATATTGCTTTCACATTATTGTGCAGTTGAAAAATGGTAAGTTAAACCATTTTAGATTGAAGACCATCTTATTGTCATGCTTAGGAATACAAGTTCAAAGCCAGGCAGCCTGGGATGGAATTCTAGTTCCATCACTTAAAACTATACTTAAGTAAGTAACAAGTTACTTAATCTCAGTTTCTGAGTCTTTAAATCTATAACTTAGTCATAGCTTCCTCAATTTTTATAAGAATTAAATAAAATGCTGGGGATTTAGCTCAGTGGTTTGGCCACCTGCTGTGCAAGCACATGGACCTGAGTTCAATCCCCAGTAACAACAACAACAAAAAAGAATTAAATAAATTGATTCACATAAAGGTCTTAGAATAGTGCCTACTGTATATTAACCACTTGATGATAAGCTTTTATAATTTTAATTATCTCAAAGTGGTAGAGTCTTCAATGTGTAATTTTTATTTATTTAAAACATGTTTAAATCAGGAGATAGGTATTTTACAAATGGGGCAGGTACTAAGAGACGGAGGGAAGAGGGAGGGAAGAGAGAGGAGAACTAAAAATAATTAAGATGTGTTATGTACATGTACCAATTCCCCATGACACATGTAATCATTATGTACTGCAAACATGTGCTAATAAAAACTTTATAAAAATAAAAAATTTTTAAATGTTTGTTTTTAATCACATGACTGCATATTAATGTTAATTGAAGAAAAGGTCTTTTATATTCTAGAATTATAATTTCTAGAAGTGAAATGCAACTACCTAAACTTTTCTCTTTTTTTGGTACCAGGGATCAAACTCAGATCCTTGCGCTTGCAAGGCAGGCGGCAACTACCTAAACTTTAAGTGAATAAACTATTTAGTAAGGCTGGTGATTGACCTTATTACCTATGATTTATCAGGCTAAGGCAGGGAGCTCAATTCCCTCTGCCACTTATAAGTGCTAATCACCTTGAGGAAAGCACCAAAGGAACAAGTCAAACTGAAAGAGATTTAAAATTAGATGCTGAAGCTCTTAGAAATATTGATTAGAAGAATTTTTAACAGATGTTCTTTTTTCACCTTTGGAAGTCATTTCCAAAGTTGATTTATTTTCTTCACTAATTCTGACAGCTATTTGAACACTATTAATCAAAAATATTTTAAAATGCTTTAATATCAGGTGTTGGTAAATATACCAGATATAGTTGCTTTGTGAAGATAAAAAGCATATATGTTAAAAATAGATACAGTCTGTTTACTTTGTAAACATGTTTGTGCAACTTGCAAGGGACTTAAAACAGTGATGACTATGTAAAATACCCTTAAATAGTTGGATTAATGGGGCTTCTAAGAGAAAAACTAAAATGTATGATTCCCAAGAGAAACCAGAAAGAATCCAGACTGCCACTGTCTTAGACATGTGCTAATGTGGCTACTGTCAGTCTGAGGAGAGAGCTACTGAAAAATTATTGCCATGAATATTTTGCATCTAGCAATTTTTTTTCAAGCTAGATTTAAAATTCCATTATGGGGAATATTTAATCTTAATGACAACAACAACAAAAGGTTATATTTGCATAGCATACTCTAGATAACCTAACTGCACATAAATTTCATAGAAAGGAATTATCTTTACTCATTAATATACTTTCTATAAGAATCTTGTGATTAAATAAACAATTTTCAAATAAGACTTCATAAAACCAGACATATATAGATGGTAGAAGGTAGCTGTGTAAGGTGATAGATGTGTTAATTTTCTTGACCACATTATTTATTTCACTTTTATATGAATATCAAAACATTTTTATGCCTTAAATATATGCCATTTTTAAAGAGTTAAAATGTTTACTGCGTTGGGGTGAGTTGTGGGTTCAGGAAACAATCATGGAAAAAGTCTAGCTCTATAATGTATTTGAGAAATATTTCTTCTATAATCACTGTTTATTTTCACATGTACCATAATGGCTTCAGAAAGGTACACAATATTATAACTACTGTTTGCCTTAACTGGAGATAGTCAAGGAGTAAAATAGTCTTGTATATTGATTGAATTAATTACATAAGATCTGTAAAGTCATAGTAGCTAGTTAAATATTATAAGATTGATGAGTGAATTTTATTTTCCTTAAGAGTGAATAGATAGGTCTTCCTACGGGGGCCGGGGATTTAGCTCAGTGGTTTTGCCACCTGCTGCGCAAGTGCAAGGACCTGAGTTCGATCCCAGGTACCAAAAAAAAAAGAAAGAAAGAAAAAGAAAAGAAAAGATAGGTCTTCCTAAACTAAACAAAAAACAAATATTATAATCAATAAGAAATAACTGTTGAAATAAAAGTAGACTCTCAAATAGGGTTTGGCACAAAGTAAGCTTTTAGCAAATGTCAATTTTCTTCCACTCTTCTATATTATACTGTAGTTTTCCATGATAAATGGTATCTTGTTGGTTTATCTAAACAAATAAAATTTTAGCAAGCAATGAATACACATATGATTACCACCCACTCTTCCAGCTCTCCTTGATTACCCAGGATGAAGGCAACACAATTTAATGTCTAGGAAAAGTAAACAGAAGAGCTATTGTGTAATAGCACAACTTCAGAGCTACAATATAAGAAGAAAGGGAGGAACAGAAATTTCCTTCTTTCTTTCTTTCTTTCTTTCTTTCTTTCTTTCTTTCTTTCTTTCTTTCCTTCTTGTTAAATTCATTTATTGGTACATTTTAGGTATACAACACAATTACATTTCCATTGGGAATTGTTTGATCTTTTTTTTTTTTTTTTTTTCTTTCTTTCTTTCTTTCTTTCCTTCTTGTTA